>CM060664.1:34011829-34369329 GCA_030686955.1 Odontamblyopus rebecca
ATCATAAATGATGAACTTTTGTGCCTTCTTTATCATTATTATTAGTTTATACGACCATAAACATACAAAAATCTGAAGATAAGAACTAAGAAAAAAGTGATTGTATGTGATTGTATTCAAGGGGTTAGTTTATAGAAAAACCTGAGTGATGATTTTAAAATGTCTAAGACTATAGAAGTATTTTTAAAAAGGATAAAAAAGGATATAAAGCGCTATGTTTTGAAAGATATTGAGCTCTGGAGTGAATGAATTATGCGTTAAATTTTGTTTGTTTTAATTTATATTTTGTCTTTTATATATACAGCAAATGCTGCCACACACTATGGGAAAATTTGCCTGATTTTGGCTGCGATTTCTTCTTCCCAAGTTCAGGGAGGCCTGAACCGACTTTTTGTCTCTGTGTGCGATTTTGAAGCTGCTGCTCCTCATGTGTGGAGTTGGTGTCAGATCAAAACCACCAAACATCAGCAACACTAAGATAACAGCCGATAAAACAGAGCGTCAGGGGCAGAGGAGACACAGAGACACAACAAATATATCTGGATATAGAGAAAATAAAGACTTTATTACTCACGTAATATAAAGTGGTACATTTCAAGTGCAGCATCTGATCCACATTATCCACAGAAATTGTCCTCCGCAAATAATGACATCCAGTCCACAAAACTGCACTATTAATCCAGTTTGCGGTGTTCTTTAAAAGTAAAAGGCAGTGTTTTCTCACATGTGTCTGTTTACGTCCACACAGTGCACAGATCGTAAAATTGCAGATCAGCGACAGTGACTCTACTTCCTGTGGACTTTATCTCCAGTCTTTTCTGCTTTCAAAATCCTGTATCTGAAGTATTGCTCCACATTTCACAAATAACACAGTTTTGACTTGTGTCTAAACTAGAAGTGCAGAGCTCTGATGTTTGAACACTTGTAGACAGGAAACAGCTGACGCCATCACAGCTTTATATCCTGTGGTCCGCAGACAGATCCCACTGCAGACTGTGCGATCAGAGAGTTAAAGACTCATAAGATTCTCCTTGTGTCTGTGGTGTTTGCGCTTTTTGTCGCACGTTTAAAAATTGTTTAAGACTGAAAAATCCTGTAATGTGTGGCGGCCATAAGTCGTAAGTGAAACTGTAAATGCAAACGTGCTGTTCATACGCTGCTTTTCTTTCTTTGAATTCTGTCATTGTTTAATAGGCTTTGGCATTAGAAGTACTTTTACTTCAGCCTATACATTTTAAGTCCATAGGGTTGTAGTCTATGTTATGTTTTGTTTTGTAGTGCTGCAAAATGACTGAATAAACTTCTACCGCTCAAAAATCCAAAAGTGAAAAAATGCATAGCACACCCAGACGGCCAAATGTCCAAAAGCTTTTTTTAAAATTACATTTCGACAAAAAAGTCTTTTCTTGCTTTGGACTACTTTTTTTCACTTTTGTGTTGCTGTTCCTTCCATTTGCACCTCTCCAAGAACTTTGGTGTGTTTTCTGTTCCATTTAAAAGCTCAAAAATACCTAAAAATACAAGAATTCTTCCCATGTGCAGGCTCGCTTCTCCATAGACCTGACCTGTCTCCATTGTAATTACCTCGTTGATTTTCATACTGTGGAATAATCAAGGCAAAACAGTCATATCTCCAAAAGCTCACACCGCGCACCTTTAAAGTGTATTTTACATGTGCACAGTATAACCAGAAGATCATCGGTTAGAATCCTGCAGTGCGTTTTGTTGTTGTGTCCTTAAGCAAGAGTCTTTTTCACCTCGTGTATGAATGCGGTGGATGATTGGTGCTCTCGGACGGGGCAATTGCAGGAGTATGGAGTGAATGAATAATGCATGGAACTGTAACTCCAACTGGGGAAGCAATATCCAAGACATTCCTACATGCAGTCTGCACAGTAGTGAGCACTATAGCTTAAGGGAGCAATAACCAAAACATAAAATACTAGTAGTAGTCAGTCTGACAGATATAAAGTACTGATTAATGCTGCAGAAACAGTTAAAGACTTAATATAATCTAAAACATCTTAATAATACAAACAAGTCTGCGCTGATGTCACAGTAAACGTCATCACAACAAAAAGATGCAAAGTTATCAGCACCTCCAAAATCGCATTTGCCAGTAGCAGATTGTGTGACTGTGATTAAGAAGAAAAAAAAAATTGGAGAATGAAATACACAGCAGTGGGCTCAGGGATTGATCGGCAATATGGCATCTCGAAACGGAGCCATTAAAGATTGCTCAAACATCCACGAATCGCTCCAGACGCAGCTTCGAGAGGCTGAATGAGAAGCGGAAAAAACAATAACGGTTTGAGCTTTGAAAAGTTTATTTGAAAGTGTTTGCAGTGGTCTAAAAGTTACTCATCACTTCCTCACGTTCAGAGAATCCTAATTATTCATTTGAAGTGCTTTTCACAACTTCCAAAGGCCAAAGTGGAGTTTGCCCGTCAGACAATAAAACACTTTATCTTGATCCAGATAGTACAGAGCAGATTTAGTTTGACCTCAAGAGCTGCTTCTACAATACAAATGTATTAGAGCAGTCGTGAAGACAAGAAAACATAACTATAACATTCATTGTATCTCAAAAACTCGTTTCAAATTAACTATTTAAGTTCAGAAAAATGACCAATTGGAATAACAAAATAGTCCTTTTTGACAAATAATAATCAAAAATGTGAATATTTTGTGTGATCTTTGGCGCAGATAAAAGCTGGATTCTTGCTGCTTTGTTTTTATGTTGTTTTACAAAGTCTCTTTTGTTATTGAGTTTCAAATAGTTTCAGCTGTTCCCAGAAACTTTGGATGAGACTTTGGTGTCATTTTTGGAAAACATTAAACTTGAACATGTGTGGATAGTAGTGCTGTCAAACGATTCATTGTTTAAATCAGATAAATCACACTTTAGAATTTTGATTAATCACAATTCATCACAGTTAATTATTCTTCAAAAAAGGACCAAAATATTTTGACAAAAATGCAATTTATGATAAGTTATATTGTTGACAGTTTTCGTTATCGCTGGTAATTTTGTTGACAGCATTGCCGTGGGTGCACTCTGCCAACGCTGTTTGTCGTGTTCGGCTTGTTATTGTTGGTACAAGTGTCGTTGCTGCCACTGAATCAAACCCGTGTTTTGCTTTAAGACAGTATTTTAAACTTGTGCTTCTGTGGAAAGAGAGTTCATCGCTGCAATATCTGCAAACTACCTTAGTTTTATCTAAAGTCCCGTCGGGCAGTTTTTTGTAGAGAAATTTGCCGCTGAGCTCCAGTCACCGTCTCATCTGTCGTCTTCACATCCGCGTATGGACAGACCTGATCACTGACCTAATAACCTGCGCCTCCTTTCAGGTCACTATCATCGCTTTTCACAGAGGAGCATGAGCATTCAAAATAAAATAAAAAAAGTGCAATTAATCAGCATAAAAAAAAACAGTGCATTTTTTTTGTGATTAATCACATGCGTTAATGCGTTAACGTTGACAGCCCTAATGGATAGCAACAATAGTTCTATTTTAGCATTAAATATATGGTTTTGATAAAAAGATCTTGCATATACTTGTGGATTAAGCATAACAGAAACATAAAAAGATATTTTGGTAAACAGAAATAATGTTAAATTACATATGGCAGCAGTGGCAAACACCTTATACTGGGTGGTGGTCTAATACATTTGTTAAACTCTGTATGCTGTATGTGTACTGCGACAAGACAAATTTAACTCAAATGCATGGGGAAGAAACAGGTACAGTGTCTTTAAAGATCATATATTACACAAAATTGACTCTTGTGAGCTGTAAGCCATGTTAGAATGTTGTTCCTCATAAACAGACCTGGAACTGTGTTTTGATTCATCCACATGTGTTTGAGTAATCCTGGTTTATTAGTCTGTCTACAACTGCAAAGCTCAAAATGCCCTCAAAAAATTGTATTTTAAAATTAACAAGTGCCTTGATTCTAGTGGAGGTGTATGGAGTTTAAAAACACAGTGGAGCACATTCTGTATTACCACATGATGTCACAAGATAAAGCGTTTTCGATTTGAGAAGAACTCATCCTAAATGTGCAGGGTTTGTGTGTCCAGGTATGTTTTTGATGAGGAAACATAACATAGACCAGAGAATAGCATAATGTGGTGTTAAAGATGTTACAAACTGCAGTTTATTTTAGCTGTTATTTTCACTTTGTGCGTTCTTTATCCCAGCGCGTTTAACCGAACCACGACGTCTCCATCTGAAGAGCTGCATTTCTGTTGGCGGGTCTAATTATCTTGGATTTAGTTCTTGTAAATCCTCCTCTGGCCTATAGGGACATTACAACAATTTCGTCTGAAAACAAAAGCGAGCGCAGCCGCTGTGGTCCGAGCCTTTTTATTGTTCTGGTAAAAAAAGATGATGAAGAAGAGATTCAGATGCTCTGCTGGTCTGTCTCCAAGGTTCAAGGGAGGCTTGTTTTCCAATAGCTTTATTTTGCTCGGGCTCCGTGGGGACATGATAAATAAGCCTGTTTTACAGAACGGTGTAGCGTGAATACATAATTACGCACCAATTCACTTCAGCAGTTCATTTGATGGGTTTGTTATTAACTTTCTTTCACGCATGGATCACATGTTTTATTGATGTGACCGCGAGTTCAATAGTAAGTGTGGTCTGGACACTTAAGTGTGGAGTTTTTGTTTGTTGCTTTTGTGCACAGAGTCATTGTTGGGAAGTGGGAGCAGGAGATGAGTTTAATTGTCTATGTAAAACTCTTTGGCTCGATGCAAAGTATGAAAAGTGCTTTGTCAGTGAAGTTTGTTGTGAATGTTTGATGGAGGCGTTACTGTCAAGAACATAGGTTATCTAAAGAAGTAAACTATAATGGAGTGTGATGTCACCTTTAGTGTTTGACTCCAGTCAAATGAAGCTCACGCGGCCAGCAGTTATAGGATGAATTTGGACCCAGTTCCATATTAGTGATGGGTCGGTCACAAATGGAACGGCTGTTAGAGACGGCTCTTTGAAGTGAGAAACTTTTTTGTTTTTTTCTTTCTCTCACCCTCTCTCTCTCACTTCACGCCGCACGTGATTGGTCAGTATGTGTTTGTGCCTTGTGTTTGCACTGAGCAGAAGGGGGAGGGGCAGTAGTTAGTCTGACAGAAGCGTCAGTGCACGAGCTGTTTTCTGGTTTGGTCATGGTGCATGTATAAGCAGTATCTCCAAAGCGACATAGCCACACAGAACAGACTCACCATCAGCAGCACATCCCTCTGTCACAGAAAGAACACTCATATTCCACTGAGTCGTGTTCTTTAGTCTGACAGAAGCTGAAGCATCAGCACCAGGAAAGAGCTGCTTTTTTTTTTACTGTTTACAGTTTATGCAAATGAGCCATGTGGTTTTAAGTTTTGTTTCTGTAAAACGTAAACAAATGTGCACAAAGCTGCATTAAACACATTATCACTCAAAGTATATAATGAGCAGAGTACCGGAAAAAGTAGTAGTTGGTGGTAGAGAGGACCATTTATGTTTTACATTTTATGTGGAGTGAATCAATAAAAACATATTTATATAATAAACATATATATATATATATATATATATATATATATATATATATATATATATATATATATATATATATATATATATATATATATATATATAATAATAATAAATAAATTAGTAATTAATTTTGTGCATAATTTTATATTGTTGATCATAAATTAATTAAAGCAACAAAACAACCTGAAGAGCTGCTTGGGAGCGAAAAGAGCCGGCTCTTTTTAGTGAGCTGAGCCAAAAGAGCCGGAATTCCCATCACTATTCCATATTAGGAATAGGAACTGATTTACGGGCAAAACAGCAGAATAAAAACACCAGGATCATGCAGAGTGGGTTAATACAGACATGTTAAGCCTAAAATGAGGAGCCTGACAGCAGCAGTTACGCAGAGAGGGTCGATATTTTTCAATACAAATTGAATTGGAGCAAGATTGAATGGAGCTGGAAGCACGCCCATGCTCACTTCCTATTAGGAACTCAGCAGTTAGTGAGTTAGCCTATTATGGATGTATAGTCTACAGTCAGGAACCTATACGGCCTCACAAAGGCAAAACACCTTAACTCATCAGACTGTGAAACTGAGAAAAATGACTTCAAAGTTTCTTGTCCAGACAAAAGTATAATGGTATTGTTACGACCCAGCTCTGCTAGGGACCGCGGAAGTAACAAAATAACCAAGATGTAAAATGGAATAAATAAGGTAATTTAATTAAAAAGAATGTACAAGGTAAATTAAACAAAACAGGCTAAAATATGTACATAAAAGAACCTAAACTAAGAAAAAGGACAGGATAACAAGTTGTGCCAAAAACGAGTCACGTGGGCTTACACAAAAAAACAACAACAAGTGACTAAACTAAGGGACACAAAGGCCAGCCGCCCTGAACAGGTGAGAGGAATCTTCTTAAATAGGGGGAGGAGGCTGGAGGTGAGGTGGGAGTGACCGAGAGTTGAAGTTCCCACCAATCAGGGACCAGGGCTCAACCAGCAGGAATCCAAATGACGAAAGAAATTAAAGCACACAACACAAATCAAAGAACTGGAGGCCTGGGGCCGTAACAGGTATAAACATAGGGCTCCCAAAGTTTGACTAGGTGCTATACAGTAATGGAGAAATATTTGCATCTGAAAAATATTGGTGGTTTTCTGATTTTAGGATGGGGGGCAAGAGCCAGTTTTTCCTAATTACGCTGTACTTTACCATGAAATATCCTAAATATAAATTCACACATGTTGAACCTGAACATTTCTATCAGTGACTAGACACAAGAACTCACTGTAGGATAACAAAAATCTGCATTTTAACAATATTCATTTTACTTGCCCCCCCATCTGTATTAAATGACATTAGTCTATAGAAGGCCGTGATGCCATCTGAAACCCACAGGTTCAGCTCAAAACTGAAAGGCAATATGCAGTAACTGACACATTTACTGTATATTGCCTTTGCATGACTTCTTAATTTTGGCACATGATACAAAGGCAGAGGGTTAAACATCAACTTTGAGCTCAATATTTTTTCACAATATTTATTGACATGATAAAGAAGGTCTCAATTACCCCAAAATGACATGAACTAATATTTGACCAAACATGTTACTCTGTTCTGCCTTTGTAGGACAGTATATTTCATTTGTTAAAGGGCCTGTACCTGATTTCTTCCATGTATTTGAGCTCAATTTGCCCCAGTACAGATATAATGTGAGCAGCTCTTGAGGTCAAAATAGCTCTTCTGCGTGCTGTTTGCTTCTAAAAACGTGATAATAACAAAATTAAGTGTTTTCCTATCCAATAATCAGAAAGTGTGCACACTAGTTGCTTATAATCTCATTGTGGTGAATAGGGAGGTTAGGAATGTAAGTGAGGCGTAACTTTGGACCACTGCAAACCATTTAAAAGGAACTTCTTTTTTTAAAACCTTTTAAAGACAATAAAAATCAAACACAGCTTCTTTAATTTGTTGTGAGAATTGTCTAAAATGTTAAAGACCTGGTACAAAACTCCAGTGTATGTGAAAATAAGGAGGAAATATGAGTCAAATTATATTTTTAGTCAAATAAGTCTGAACTTGACATTTAATTAATTAACATCATTAGTGCTGTATTGTGGGTGGCGACACTATTTGAGATCTTTCGCTGTCAGCTTGTCTCAGTCTTAGAAGGATTTAGCTATTTTAACTTCAACAGTTAGAAGGGAAAATATTCATAAACCACTTCAATTTGTATAAAAGTATAACCTGTGACCAGAGTGAACTGTCCACACACATCAAAAATAATTACAGCTACTTACAGATGGTGGAATTAAGCACAGAATAAACACTACTTATTTAAGCTTGATTACAGTAGACAGAAATGAGTCCAGCTAAAATAAACAGCATAGGAGAGCTATGGATTTCTACCTATGACGTCACAATCCGGGCAAAATTATAACAAAGTGATATCTGAAGCTCCTAGTATGAGAACACTGTAAACACGATTAGGGATGGGCATGATTAATCGATTAATCCATAATTGATCATTAAGAATTTCGTTGAACACGTTCATTTTAATCGACAAACCGAATGTAGGTGTCTGTGCGTAACGTAGCGTAAGGAGTCGAGGCTGCGTCTCACAGCACAAACACTGGAGTTGCAGCCCCACAGTCCCACGTCTCGGCTCTGGCTCCTTGGAGATCACTATATTCCTCAGAGTGCGTTTACCTGCACATCAGTATCCCGGGTATGATCGGGTTTTTAGAGTATCCCGGTTTGGTCATGGTGCGTGTTTATGCAGTATCTCCAACGCGACATATGCACAGAACGGACTCACCATCAGCAGAACATCCCTCTGTCACAGAAAGAACACTCATATTCCACTGAGTCGTGTCCTTTAGTCCGACAGAAGCTGAAGCATCAGTGCACAAGCAAGAGCTGTTTTTTTCAGTGTTTACAGTTTATGTAAATGAGCCATGTGGTTTTAAGTTTTGTTTCTGTAAGACGTAAACAAATGTGCCAAAGCTGCATTAAACCCATTCTAATGTCACACTGATGTGGCTCTATAGTGATTATGGTTTTACACAGATAAATAATTGCAATAATAATGATAAACACGATACATGGAACAAGTGTGAAGCAAAATACAACGTCATGTTTTGCTCAAACAAGTGAATTTAGGATATGTCTCCTTTAAAACTTCTCCATTCCTTTTTACTTTATTCTAAATGGTTTCATTTATTCCTATTTATTGCATTTTATTATTGTTATTATCCTTTTTTAGTCATTTGTAAATTTGTACAGCATTTTGGACAGTGATGACTCTATTTTAAATGTGTTTTATAAATAAACCTCGACTTAACCATTTGTTATAACTAATTTATACAAAACTGAACTAATTCCAGTTCTAATTCTAATTCCTGTAGCTTTAAAACGTCATGTTTACTTTGTTGTAAATGGTTTTCTTTATTCATATGTCATTTTATCGTTATTGTTATCCTTTTTAGTCATTTGTAAACGTGTGCTGAATTGTAGGCAGTGATGAGTGTGTATTAAATGTGCTTTATCAATAAAACTTGGCCATTTGTTTTAACTAATTTACACAAAACTAAACCGTTTCTGGAAGCAAAAACACGTCCTGTAGCTTTAAGCCGTGTCGAGTCTAAAGCGGGCAGTGCCATGAGGGCTGATTATAGAGTGAATGGGTCACCTTTAGCGCACAGCACGCTCCCTCTCACTGACCACACGCTCATCATCACATCTCCCCGTGATCTCAACATGATCCCAGACACGGCGGCCATGACAGTTTGACAAAGAGGAAACCTGCAGCGGAGACACTTCACTCCAGACTAATTAAAGCCGGAAAAAACAGAAGGAGGGAGGACGAGCGCGTGGCACCAGCATGATTCACTGAGCAGAGGTGACACCAACACACGCAACACACTGAATGTCCACTTTGTAAATACAGGATTTCTGTCAGGGCCATGGGAGAATTTTTGCCTTAGACAAATCTTACTGATCCACAAGGGATATAATAATGTACTATATTACATTTATATGATATTTTGGACACTCAGATGCTTCACACTGCATTATTATTTCACTCGACACTCGGCGGTGGTGGGTCCTAGGGGCAGACTGACAGAAATTAAGCTGCCAATCTGCTCCATCAGCTGCTCCGACCTCTACAATACTCACACCACATTCATACGGGGCAAGGTAGGGGAAGTGTCTTGCCTAAAGACACAACAACACCTTTCTGCCCCACTGTGGCACTTGATATTCCCAGTGATCCCCCCCTCCCCCCAAGTACTAACCAGACCCAGACTGTAATAGTGAAGTGTAGAAATGGTAGGTTAATATGTATTTTATATTTCAACATTTTGCAAAGACCTAACGCTTTACTTTGTAAATGTGATGAGTGTGAGTGTGTGGTCCAGAGTGTGGGCAGACTGAACTGTTCTTGTTGTTGACTGAATGTAATTGCATTGTATTAGCTGTAGTCTGGTGCAGAACATCTCTCTTTTATATGAGTTTAATGTCCGTACATTGTCCCTTCAAATAACAACTAAACTACGCTAAACATTATCACCGAAGGTTGGAAGAGATCAGGCTTTGACAGGGGGGTTAGGCCACAAATGTAAAAATGGTAACACAATTCTAAATGGATTGAGTTAAATAAGGCACAAGGATGCACATTTAGACATGTACAAGTAGGATTAAATAAAACAGAGAAAACTGACTATTGTTTATGTTGTCCATGTGATTTATTGTCCATATTTATGCAGAGAACCTGCAGTTAGGACTTTGGATGCTGACAGAAGTACAAAGAAGTACATAGGAGTACATAGGAGTACATAGGATTACTTTGTTGTGCTAGTTTTATACTGCTGGGGAAAATGGAGCTACAAGAATAAACCCACCAAGACACAATGAGAACAAGCGATTGTACAAAATGCTTCTTCGATTACAAGCTAGGGCGAAAAAACTGCTTCTGTAATTTATTTCTGCAAGTCATCCCAACCTACATGGTGGGAAGAGGGGGAAAGGAGGAAGCCTGTAAAATCCAGACACAAAAGCCCCACAAGGTCTATGAAATCTTTATGAGAGGCGAGAATGTCACACTTCACCCAGTGACAACACTGAGTGAGACACACACTGGTGATCCTGTGGCTCACAGGCTGAATCTATACATGGATACAGCGAACGCCCGGCTCTTTGGCCAGTGCAATACGCATGGTCAGAATTCCAAATATGGAACTCGTCTCCAAATTAGAGGTAAGATCTTAAGCCCGAGCCCAACCCGACCCGACCCAAAATTCGGGTCAGGTGTCAATCATTGCAATGTCAATCATTGCTTCGGGTCGGGCCGGGCTTCTCTCTCGCTGACTTTTTAAAAATAAATAAACAGTTAAATTCATGCGCAGAGCATGAGCCAGAGCCAGAGCAGAGCATGCTCTGCGCACGTGAACGACACCCTCTTAATAATCTTCCCCTCCGCAGGTCCGCATGAAATTTCGGGTTTGCTTCGGGCTCGGGCCTGCAAATCAAGTTAATTGGTCGGGCTCGGGTCGGGTCGGGCTTTAATACCCACGGGTCGGGTCGGGCTGGATTTTTTAGGCCTTACCTCTACTCCAAATTAGCCCCTATAATTACTAGTCTCGATGAGCTTCATTTGACTGGAGCTAAATGGGCTCACCTGTTGTACACTGGAAAAAACAAACTCTAGTCCAGCTAAGATGACCTGAATTAAGAAAGTTTTGGTGATTGGAGTAAATTACACTAGACAAGTAAAATGATCATCCAGTGGAATAAGACTTTTTATACTTAAAATATGAAAATACATCTTGCTACATTTAAAATAAGAAAAACAATAAAATAAGAAAACCTGAGCTTCTCTAAGGGTTAAACCAAGGATATCGCTTTCACTTACTTGGGTTACAATATCCAAATAAGAACTGTGCAGCACGGACGCTCACAATTCGCACAACTTTATTTCCATGCATCAACTGATCACTCAAGTCACAAATAACGTGACACTGCTCAACGTAGTACTAGTGATTTTTCGTGTGCATTTTGTGAAGAAAATGAGAACATTTGTGAACTTCTTTTGGCCTCTTTGGTTGCAGCAGCAGCGATCTTGCCTGTGATTCACAAGACATTCTGAGAAATTGCTCATACCCCCCCGTTTGGAGTGTAGCTCTGAAAAATCTTGGCTTGGAAGGGTATATCGCCCTACCCCTCTGCCATAACGGTAACTGGTACAAACCTACACGTGGACGCACAAAACGGAGGGGTAGGGGAAAGTGGTAGGGCCAAGGGGTGAAATGAGATTCAGCCTTAGTCTAATTTGAATCACAGCACTTCAGACAGAGCAGAGCCTACAGTTAGCATCACACCCCAAAGGAATGTTAATGACATCAGCTGCAAAGTATCAATAAGTCTACCGTTCTATTGTTTCTCCAGCGTTCCCCTAAGGAAAGAGTTTTTAGTTGCAGAGCCCACACTGGCATCTGAATAAGTCACTGTCAAAGGAGGAGCGCCGTCAATAAACCCACAGGACGCCTCCTCAGCTCCAGTGAAGAGGTCTGGAGAGCCGGGTCACCTTTGGAGCACAGCCGGCTCTCCTCACGCTCATCATCTCATCTCCGCAGTAACAAACGTGATCCCGGGACGACGGTTACACAAAGAGGGCAGACCCGCGGCGTACGCACTTCTGCACTAATTAAAGCGCCACTCAGGGTAAGAAATAACAGCGGCTTTTGAAGAGATGTCAGCTGTCAGCGCGGGGAGAGGCGCTGACACTTAGTTACGTTTGAATGTAAAAATAAGTGACATTTTTTGGGCAAGAATGAGACGGGATGATCGTCGCTGAAGTTCGGACGTGTTTGAAAGACACAGAGGAGCGGAGGCCATTTTGTGATACTAACGTGAAGTTATGTGGATTAACCTTTCCAGACCTAAGGGTGATTTTAGTACATTTGTCCTCGCCTGGATTTTTTTCTTCATTTTGCTATTAAAACCGCCTAATGAAGTGTTATAAATCCTTATTTCAATACAACATGTTATTTCACAATCTGCCGCTGTAGTTGTGTCATGTGGCTGTAATTAAAGCTATAGGATCAGAAATACACATAGAAATACACAAAGAAAAGAAAAAATGGAAAAGAAAATTCACCCTCTTTCAGCAATCATGTATAAACATAATTTAGGGCATTAGGTACAAAAGTGCAAAATATCAAGTCTATAAGTAAACTAAAAATCTCCTTATTGCCTCAAAAAAAAAAAAAAAAAAGTGCAATGGCCCCGTGACTTTTCTGGTCCAGTCATGGAAACAGCTCCTGTCAGGTCCAGGGCCAGAGCCACGGCACTTCTGCATTTTCAGGGTGTTTATTACATTTGGATTTGAACATTTGGACTGAAATAAACCTTTCAAATAAAAAAATAGCAAGGGATGCAATATTATGCAGACCAAAATGCATAATTTGCCATTTATTTGAGAAATAACTGCACTTAGAGCGGCGTTTTCAATTCTTATGAACACAGACACTCAGAGCATCAACCATTTTGACTCACTACACTTGTTAGTAAAGTTCGGGCCAATAAAAATCGATGGAGCGCATGTGTTTGGCGGTAAACAAAGTTCCTATTGGACACTCGTTTTCCCAACGTCATCATGTAGCGTGTGTGTGGCATAGGAGAAGGCTGGAAATATGGTAAGCCATGACTTTTAGCTTCCATCCATCCATCCATCTTCTCCCGCTTAATCCGGCTGGGTCGCGGGGGCAGCTTGCTGCCCAATACTCATAGCACCTGACCCCCCATATGAACCCTTCTGCAGGTGGTGAGCCCACAGGAGGGTGGACATTATGGTCCTTGATGTTAGTTCATAGGGGTGCGGGCATGTTTTAGGTTGATGGGGGAAACCGGAGCACCCGGAGGAAACCCATCCAGACACGGGGAGGAACATGCAAACTCCACACAGAAAGGCCCGGGCGACCCGGGGATCGAACCCGCAACCTTCTTGCTGTGAGGCCTGAGTGTTTCCACTCAGCCACCGTGCCGCCACACCGTGCTGCGACTTTTAGCTTTTCAAGAAAAAAAAAAGTTTCTATCTTTTATGGTTGGAAAGTTATGCGCGGTTATATAACATATTCCCAGGTATTGTATATGATACCGTCCATCTGGAAGGATTTATATGGATTCCGCAAAGAGTCTGTGCCTGAATTTTGTACAAGAGCAACATTTGTCTTACCACAGTACAAGTGCATTATATAAGCAGCTCCTGAAGTCAAAATAAGTCTGCGGTGTACTGCCTGCCTCTAATTATGAAGCGTTTTATTGTCCGACAAACAGGAAGTGCGTGGATAACATGCTAGTGATGGCAAAACTCTGCTCTGGCCTCTTAAATTGTGAAAAGTGCTTATAAACCTAACACAGTGAATCATTAAGACGCAAACAATTTAAAATGAACTAATGGTGTTTTTCATATTTTTAAGGCAAGATACAGTGGAAGAAAAGACTGATTACTTGAGTGGTAAAGCTAACTGGAGGTACGGCTTTGACTGAGGACTATAGAGTTTAATCTGGACTTTGTTTTAACACAGTCTGACCAGAGAGAGATGACTTAGTTGGAGCTGGACCAGAGGAGCTGAGGCGAGCCAACAGACCGAGTCTATATAATGTGATGAATGTTTTTCTCAGCAGTGAGCAGTGACGAGGCAATTTATTGTGTTGTTCCAGCGCTCTTTTGTTTCCTATTTTATACGTCAGTTTGGCTAATGTATTTCTAAGAACGTCGTACACCCCAGTACACGCCGCTGAAGACTCATAATGGAGCTTTTTTTTTTTTTTTTTTGACATTTCGATCCTGAGCTCTAGTTGTTTTGTAGACTTAATAAAACAGTTGTTGTTAGTTGTTAATAAGGTTTTTTATTGATTTATTTTTCCGTCATTATTATATTGATTTTTTCACGCACTCATCTTGTACAGGACGGTTTGTAGCACCTTGGTTTGGACACGGTTTCTTAGATTTACTGTAGTTTGCAGTATTTATATTTATTCTTTAGAACGAGATAGTTGTAGTAAGATCCCATGTAGTGTTAAAGGTGTACTGTGTAACTTTTCTGGTGGAGGACAAACATATTCCTCCCCCTTTTATGAAAGCTATAGATGCCATCATGCCAAGTTACGGGTCAGATCAGTGAAGAGGTGATCCCGTGTATGGTAAGAATGCATGTATTTGAAGATGGTTTTGGGCAATAAAACACCCATAATGGAATAAATTCAGGATAGACAAGTTTAATGCCTTAAGGCCGCCACACACAGGAGAATATGCCTGATTTTGGCTTCAGTTTACTTCTCCCAGAGTTTGAGGAGGTGGGACCCAACTTTGTGTCTTTGTGCTATTTTGCACTCCTCGTCTGTGGGGTCAGTGTGACTGAAATGAACAAACATCAGTAACGGTCCAGCAACAGCCAATAAAACAGAAAGAATATCAGGGGCAGACAGAGTGACGGACACAGAGGCACAATATGCAAACTCAAAATAATAATTACTCTTGTGAAGTGGTAAATTTAAAGTGCAGCGTCTCATCCACATTATCCACAGAAATTGTCCTCTGCAAATAATGACATCCAGTCTACAAAACCGCGCTGTTAATTCAGTTTGAGACGTTCTTTAAAAGTAAAAAGTCGAGATAGTTCCTCACGTGTCTGTTTACGTCCACACAACGCACAGCAATTGAGGTGAAGCTGCAAATTAACGATAGTGACAACTTTCTGTGTGCTTTATCGCCAGCCTTCTGTGCATTAAAATGCATGTATGTATCATGTATCTGAAGTATTGCACCACATTTCACAAATAATACTGACAGTTTTGACTTGTATCCAAACTAGAAGTGCAGAGCTCTGATCTTGAACACTTAACCACTTAATGCCGAGAGTCACAAATATGAGACAAACCGTTTGGATCAAGATATGAGCCGAGACAGCGGCTGCATTCCCCCAGTGCCGGTTAGTGCAGATGCAGAACCTTCCTAGGAACTTTTGGCAAGCATTTGTTTCTAGTTGTCACAAATTTGCAACATGCCCAAATTACTATTAATTTGCTATAGTCAAATTAATATCTCAGTTTAATTTACCATCTACTTAAAGGCAAAAAACATTTTTTAAATACATATATATATACATCTATGTAAAGTAGACAGGAAACAGTTGACACGATCACGTTCACAACTTTATATCCTGTGGTCTGCAGACAGATCCTGCTGCAGTTTTTCAGAGATTTAAAATCTCATAAAGTTCTCCTCGTGCCTGTGCTGTGCGCTTTTTGTTTAAAAATTGTTTAAGACCGAAAAAAAATCCTGTAGTTTGTGGCGCCCTTTACTGTGGAATATTACAGGCAGAGAATAAAGAATAATAATGGCCCCTCTACTCCAGGCATGTCCATACTTTTTTTCATCAAGAGCCACGTATTAAAACACAGACCAGTGTGAGTGCCGATGGAGGGTCATAGACTGATGGACAGAACAGTGAGTAATTTAAATCTGTGCATTTATAACAGGTTTGAATGACCCTCCAGACCTTTGTTCAGGCTTAGACCCTCAAAAGGACACACGAAATTTGCTTGATCAAGGTATATTTCAAAAACATGCAGTAAAAAGTACCACTTGACGTCCTCTGAAGCTGAATCCTTGATGAAAACCGTATACTAAAATGGACGGTTTAGATGTTTCTGTTTTGTCCTGTCGAATAAAACCTGGAACGTACGAATAAAACACATTTGAAACACAACAATCCCGCGCCGTAGTCCCTTCCCCTGCTTTTCTGTTTGTATCGTTTGAAAGCTTCTGGGTTAATATCCGAACGCCACCAAAGTCTGAAGTACTCCCATCAAAGGAACCATCAAAGCATCCGAACATTACCTAAAATAATTGATTATTTAGCGGCCGACTGGTGCTGTGCCCTTGTTACCCCTCTCTGTGCTTCAATGGTGCAGGGCCAGTGCATAAATCAAAGCCTGTTTTCTTTCTTTTTTTTTTTTAATCAGGCGGGTCGGGGCCGGCGGAGGAGCGAGCTGAATGACGAAGTGGGTGAATGTTAATGATGCCGACAAACGAGGGTTAAGGAGGCAGGAAGGCTGGATTTACTGCTGCTCTCTGGACATACCAATTAGTCACCTCTCTCCCTGGCCACGCCGCTAAATGAAAAACTCATCTTTGAATCCCTCCGTTTGGGCGTCCGAGTGACCATCGCTAACCCGAAGCACCTCTGGCTCCTGTTTCGTCGGTTTATGAGTCGATGCTTTTTAATTAAGTAGTAAAATCCAGACAGTTACAGAAAGAAACGCCTTTTTAATTAGAGTCTATTTAAATTATATGCGTTAATCTTTTGTTTACAAGTTGCTGCGTCTCGTAAAACTTTAATGTTAATTGAAACTAATCTTGGGGGGTAGTACATGAGGGTTTATAGGAATTCTTTAGACAGTCTGTTGTTTGGTTATACTGTATTTTGGTGGGATCGGACCTGTGCTAAATGTCCACCACGAGCTTGTTTCCATGGAGATAGTATTGCTTTGCCTGAAAGGTTTCACAGTATGGTATTAAACTCATCCAATGCTGCGTTTCTTCAATTACAAGTGTTTTACTGCTCAAAAATACTACGAAAAACATTTCTACAGTGAGTGAACTCGCCTCTCCACAGATCTGACCTGTAACTTGGCCTGGAAGCATTTCGGGCTTGTCTCCATTAAAATAGATAAATTTAATGTCATATTGTGGGACATTCTAGACAAAGTAATAAGATTTCCATGAAGACAGCAGGTGGTGGACCCTCTACTAGAAAGTTACACAGTGCACCTTTATGTGGCAGCTTGTAAAAAAAAAAATGTTTGAGTGACAATTACTCAATTTGATTCAGAATAAAAGTAAATTAATTCTAAATTAAAAATAATTGCACTTTAAAAAAAAGCATGTAAACACTTAATTCCTAATGAAAATGAACATTGGTTTAGTCTGATTTTAAAGCCGAATTCATTTATTCCTCGATCATGTAAACGTTTATTCTTCTTCAAAATAATCCCGGTGGTTGGTGCTCGTTGGGTCGTCCTTCTGACATGATCCGGACGATCCGGCTCCTCCAGTCGTCTCTTCGGACTTTCCTCCACGTCTCTTTGGATTTGTGAGCGGGATGTGGGAGTGGGCTGAGGTGTGGCAGCCTCAGACTCAGTTTGTCTTCCTCCTTCTCCCACACTCTTCCCTTCTCCTCCTCAGCTCACAGACGTAAAGCGTGAGGAGACAATTCTCCAGCTGCTGCTTCATTATCATCGGAACGACTGCGGAAAAAGTTTGGATCGTGTTTGTGACGGTGGCGTAACGACAAACCGAGATGACAGAAAAGCCGGGAGCAGCGGAAGTGTTTTATTCCCAAAGATGTAAATATGTTCATGTCTCTGTCCAATCAGAAACCTTCCCCACCCCCAGATATTGAGTGGAATTAAATAAAGGTGATTTAACGTGTTTTCCATGTAAACCTCAATTCAGAATCATTATTTCCCTGTAAATTCAAAGGAGAATATCAGGTAAATGTCGCCAATGTAAAATAATTAGAAGTTGATGGCACCGGAAGCCCCTCCAAGTTTATTTCCTATTTAGAGCACAGTGGCTGGTGGGTGAGCTATGTCCATTTATATATGTACTAGCAGAGTCTATGGGGACTTCTCCTCAGCTGATCCGGAGCTCAGCAGGGTCTGAACAGCCCAGTGCGAGAGCTCCTTTAGATTCACAAACTGTACGTCTGTGGAAAGGAGAGCTCAGACTCACAGAAGGACGGCACGGCTGGACATCGATCCTGTGACCTTTTTGCTGTGAGTGTTCACCACTCTGCAAACACGCCCCACATTAACAACACTGCACCACCGTGACCCTGAGTCCAGAGGAGGGTACAGTCTGTGCATTCTGTCGCGGGAGGAGGAAAACTGCACGGCGTCGACACGGGTTTCACAACATGTCGTAAAAATCTCTTTATGGTTGCTATGTTTCACACGCACCAACAGTATGATATTTTCTAATTTATGGAGTATGAGATTATTGATCATGTCGGGGGTGTTCTACAGGTATCTCTGTGGTGGAACGTTCATCTGTTACCATGGTGACACAAAGTACACATTAGGAAAAGCTGCCAAACGTGTTCATGGCACACAAATTATCTCACCTAGTGTAGTTCCACTGAAGTCCAGTCTTTCTGGTTAGATTGTGTTGTGGTAAATAATTTGGAAAGATGATTTACCTCAAACACTTACACTATTCATCAGTCAATTTGGAAAAACTAACTCTTGAAAAAAATAATTACAGGCACGTTTTTCTAGAGCTTTGGAACCCGGAAACTCTTTAAGAACTAAGGTATCTCACTTTCTAAATTATCTTTGGTATTTCTTTAAGATGTGTATGCTTAAATGTTACCTAATGTCATTAACTTGAATGAATAATGTACACGTACGGATGACCTGCTCATACCTGTACCTTTTATGCTATGTCAGAATAAAAGGGAGAATTTAAGACAAAAGCCCCATGCATAAATGTGTAGGTACATGCATATATATACATGCACCTCTATATGTGCATATATATATATATATACACACACACACACACATACATATATATATATATATATATATATGACCAAGTGATTAATATTTGATATATACACACACACACACACACATTTAATTGTATGAAAATGTATTATATATATCTATATCTATATATATATATATATTATCTTTTCTCTCTATATTATATCTTTTCTGTTTCTTTTCTTTTGTTTTTTATTATATATATATATATACATGTATGTGGATGTTTTAATATATGTGTCAATGACATATAAGGATTTTCAACAGGCAAATTTTAATGCATATTGATATTTTCTTTTGATGTCACCTACTTGCGTTTAACTACTGCCCTGTAAAATGTATCAAATGAAGAAAATGCCCAAAGAATCCCATTCACCCAAGTTTACTATTCAAATTCCAGCCATAGAATTCCTGTTGTTATTAGTCGGAATAACTCATGATTTCTGAAAAAAAAAGAAAAAGATTTGGTTCCATGGAGGTCAGAGGTACAACAGGAATGAATTATTATGAAATTTTAACCTTTTTAACTGAGGAAATTGCAATTGCACAGAAAATTTTGGCGTCATGTCATGGACCCATATACATATTTATGTGCTTATGGTCGGGCGGTATGTCAATTTTGGTGGATCCACAGACAAACCAAATCTGTGACTTTCTCCATAGACATGTTCAAAAACACATGATTCCTGTTAGTTTTCAATTGTTTTGTTAATTTATTCTATAGATGTGATTGAATTTTGAACAGAGCTTTATAATTGAAGTTGAGGTGGCAAATCTGGCCGTAGTCGGAATGCTGGTCGGAGGGATTGCAGTTTTATTTATTTATTATTCTCTTTTTTCATATTGTGCAGCCCTGTATTCTCATAAGAAATACATAAAAGGAAAATTTAACACCATATACCACCACAAACCTGCATGTTATCCATATTCATTTTACCTGACACCAATCTGTGTGTAGAATCCCTCAGTCGTCCACGTAGAATCCAAGGCAAAGGAGAAATTCAATCTCTCAACTGGACAAATGTTTATTTAGGCTGAAAACATTTCGTAGCTGATTCAAGCTGCTTCTTCAGTTCTGGGATGAGCTCTGAAACGTTTTCGAGCTGAATAAACGTTTGTCCAGTTGAGAGATTGAATTTCTCCTTTGCCACGACACCTACTGTATCTGTATTAAATATGATCGGCCTGTAGCATGTGGTGGTGTCCTATGAAACCCTGCAAGGGAAATGCCAAGGAAACTGTTATGTCTCATGGGAATTTATCCAGCACTAGGGCGACAGTAGCTCAGTTATCCAATGAGGTTCATTTGGTCTTGAGATAATTTATGTTATTAGGGTCTTCTTCCTCATCATAGTCACATGATGTTGCTGTGACGTGTCCGGTCAGCTGATTTATACAGCGTTTGGTGCCGTCTTCCTACTGGTGAAGGCAAGACGACATCAAAACAAACGCTTGTTCTGAAAAAAGAGCCTAATAACATAAAGAAGCTCAGTTGGTGTGGAGTGTTTATCCATTGATTCGAAGGTTGGTGCTTAAATTCCAGCTCCCACAGATGAATGCTGTTGGTGTGTTCTTGGGCAAGGCACTTTCCCCACCTCACACCAGTTAGAGCTGGGCAATTTCACCCCCCAAAAAATCTTAGATTTTTTAAATAAAAAAATGTATTCACGATTTGATTCGACCGTATAGCAGCATCCAAAACTTTCACCGTGTTGTGAAAACCTCTCGAATAAATTGGAAGCATTTCATATGGTGCGCAGTAGGGATGGGCATTTGATTACATTTTCTTAATCAATCACTGGGAGAATTAACGATCAATTATCGATTGACCATTAACGTTTTTATATTAAAATTATCATCACAATTATTACTATTACTAATCTGCATAAATAAACTCAACTTTGCAACATATAAACCATAACCACTACAGAGCCACATCAGTGTAAGATTAGAATGTGTTTAATGCAGCTTTGGCACATTTGTTTACGTCTTAGAGAAACAAAACTTCAAACCACATGGCTCATTTGCATAAACTGTAAACGCTGAAAAAAAGCAGCTCTTTCCTTGTGCTGATGCTCCAGCTTCTGTCGGACTAAAGGACACGACGAATGGATTATATGAGCGTTCTTTCTGTGACAGAGATTTGTTTGTGCTTGTGCCATTCTTGGGGGGAAAGTGAGAGAGACGCACTGCAGGAAGTGACTGCAGAAAGACTATAGGAAGTCTTGGCAAATGCAAAATGTACTGTATATATATAAAAAAATCTTAAATATCGATTTTCCGAAAAAAAAAAGAAAAGAATACATTTGACCAACTCGATTCTGATTTTAAATTGATTTTTTGCCCCGGCCTACCCCCAGTGTCTGCGTGTATTGGTGTATGAATGTGTGAGTGGTTCCTTGATGTAAAGAGCTTTGAGTGCCTTGAAAGTGCTAAAGCACTGTATAAAACTGTACCATTTACCACTTAAGGAGAAAACAGTAACTAAATGCTTCACATCATCTGTAAACTGATTTCATTTTGACGAGGTAAACTATGTAAAAATGATGAGAACGATGAGATGTATATTTATATAGCACTTTACTAAACATCAGATACAAAGTGCTTCTCCTGATCTGTAATCTGAGTTAATTCTGTTTGTTTACACCTGTGAAAATTTAATTATGAAAAAGAGGCAAAACTAATGCAGCAAAGACAGAAATGAAACTGAAACTGAAAGATTGGATTATTGAAAACTCTTTGTACCTGGTCTTCCAATACAGTATACAACAGTTACTCCATTCAAAAAGGGGAAGTCCTGCACATTTGAAGCTAAAGTCCATTACTAGAGGTGGTTGAATACTG
This sequence comes from Odontamblyopus rebecca, assembly GCA_030686955.1. NCBI lineage: Eukaryota > Metazoa > Chordata > Actinopteri > Gobiiformes > Gobiidae > Odontamblyopus > Odontamblyopus rebecca. Next base: position 34,033,823 of record CM060664.1, read on the forward strand.
TCAGAAGCCAAAAACGGCACAGATCAGTGTTTTCTAGGTGGAGATCTCGCTGTGGCAGTGAGTCTATCAAGACAACAAACTAGTGTTGTGATGGGGGCAAGTTCTTAACTTCCATTTAAAATGCCAATTTGCTTCACACTGAAGAAGCTTAACACCACTTTAACCCATCTTAGAACAGCCACAACAAACAAAACGCTCTGCCTGGTTCACTCATTAGTGTCTGGAAACGTTATAAAACAACTTTATAAGCAGCCTTAGCCTTAGCTCTGTTGATTTCCCACTGCACATGCGAAAGCCCAAAAGACTCGATCACCGATGTTGTTTCTAATCCCATTTATTTATGAGTGAATTATATTTTTTGTAAAATGCTAAAAAAAATCCATTCCCGAACCATTTTCTATCAACAACTTTCAGTTTCTCTTCTTCTTCACTGTCAGTAGTCGATCCTCACTTGTCAGTTCTTGCGGCTCGAGCCTCTCGCCGCCGCTGGAGTCGACAATCGAATCTTTTGGGCTTTCACATGCGCAGAGGGAAGTGTAAGGTGCTTATAAAGTTGTTTTCTAACGTTTCCAGACACTAATGAGTGAGCCAGGCAGAGCGTTTTGTTTGTTAGACTCGTGGCTGTTGTAAGATGGGTTAAAGCGGTGTTAAGAACTTGCCCCCATCACTGCACTAGTTTGTTGCCTTGACAGACTGACTACCACAGCGAGATCTCCGCCGAGGCAACACGTTTTTTGGCTTCTGACTGTATTTGACCACCTCTCACAATGGACTTTAGCTTCAAACATGACAGAGTTCAACTTTAAACCATTTTATAATGTTACCTCCTCAAAAAATACTCAAAGTTGTGTTTTGTTTCATTCACACATTTGAATAATCCTTTATTATTAGTCTGTGTACATCTCCAAGGCACAAAATGCTCTGTTCCACCTTGCGATGTCATGAAGTGGTAGTTTTCAAGTTAACAGTTACCTTTTTACCTTTAGTTCAGCAGACATCAGCAATTCTAAGAGCTGAAATCATCCAAATGATTCTAGTGAAGGTAGAGTTTAAAAACACAGTGGAGCAGTTCCTGTATTACCACGTATTTTCAGCGTGAGAGTAGAACTTAAATACGGAGGGTTTACGCGTTAAACATGAGTGAAGGAAACGAAACACAACTCCAGGTCTGTATTTGATGAGGAAACATAACAGTATAGTGGAATACGGGCTCTTTAAAAACTATTTTCAAACCTCATCCTGAACCCAAACTCTAAATTATTGGCAGCCGTGTTGTGATAAACGAACATGAGGTAAAATGGATGTTTGTGACCAGACTCTTCCTGTTTTGTGTTACGCTGCGTTCGATCGGATAGGCTGCTGTAAATGTCAATGATCTATCACTGTGGACACATATGAGCTGCCCTCTACTCCTCCTGCATCATAATCACACGCCCAGTCCACACATGCCACTCCTCATTTTAGCCTGGTTTAGTTAAAAGTCTATTTAACATGCTATAACCTGGAAAGAAGACAAATGATTTTTTTTTATAATACATTTTATTTACACTACTGTTCAAAAGTTTGAGGTCACCCAGACAATTTTGTGTTTTCCATGAAAAGTCACACTTTCATTTACCGCATTGAGTTGTAAAATGAATAAACTATAGTCAAGACATTGACAAGGTTAGAAATAATGATTTGTATTTGAAATGATAATTTTTTCCTTCAAACTTTGCTTTTGTCAAAGAATCCTCCATTTGCAGCAGTTACAGCACTGCAGACCTTTGGCCTCTGGCTGTTAATTTGTTGAAGGATCTGGAGAAATTTCACCCCACGCTTCTAGAAGCTTCTCCCACAAGTTGGATTGTCTGGATGTGCACTTTTTACGTACCAGACGGTCAAACTGCTCCCACAACAGCTCAGTGGGGTCTGTCCATAACACTTCGTTCGGGTCTTCCTCTTTCTAATGTCAGTGTTCTTTTGCCCATATTAAGCTTTTTCTTTTATTGGCCAGTCTCAGATTTGGCTTTTCCTTTGCCTCTCTGCCCTGAAGCTGCATCCCGGAGTCGCCTCTTCACTGTAGATGTTGACACTGGTGTTTTTCAGGTACTATTTAATGAAGCTGCCAGTTGAGGACCTGTGAGGCGACTATTTCTTAAACTAGAGTCTCTAATGTATGTATCTTCCTGCTCAGTTGTGCAGTGGGGCCTCCCACTTCTCTTTCTACTCTGGTTAGAGCCTGTTTGTGCTCTTCTCTGAAGGAAGTAGTACACACTGTTGTAGGAAATCTTCAGTTTCTGGGCAATTTCTTGCATGGAATAGCCTTCATTTCTAAGAACAAGAATAGACTGTCGAGTTTCACATGAAAGTTATCTTTTTCTGGCCATTTTGAGCGTTTAATCAACCCCACAAATGTGATGCTCCAGATACTCAACCTGCTCAAAGGAAGGTCAGTTTTATAGCTTCTCTAACCAGCTGAACTGTTTTCATCTGTGCTAACATGACTGCACAAGGGTTTTCTAATCATCCATTAGCCTCTGACACAATGAGCAAACACATTGTACCATTAGAACACTGGAGTGATGGATGCTGGAAATGGGCCTCTATACACCTATGTAGATATTGCACCAAAACCAGAATTTGCAGCTAGAATAGTCATTTACCACATTAACAATGTATATGAGTGTATTTCTGATTAGTTTAAAGTTATATTCAATGAAAAAACAGTGCTTTTCTTTCAAAAATAAGGACATTTCTAAGTGACCCCAAACTTTTGAACGGTAGTGTATTAGGCGCCTTTCTGGACACCCAAGGTCGCCTTACAACAACATACACAAAATAAGTACGATTAAAACATACTGTATAACTGGAGACAACTACAAATTCCAATACTATATCCAGTTATTTTAATAGATCCATGGGAATTGCACATCCCTCACTATTTTTATTTGAATGTTTTAGTTTAAATGTCCAAATCCAAATGTAATAAACACCATGGAAATGCAGGAAGTGATGTGGCTCTGGCCCTGGACTTGACAGGAGCTGTTTCCATGACACCAGTAAAATAATGGGGCGATTGTACTTTTTTGTTTTGTTTTGAGGCAATGAGGATGTTTTTAGTTTACTTACAGACTTGATATTTTGCACTTTTGCAGCTAAGGCCAAAAAGTTGTTTATGTTTTGTATGAAAGAGTGTGAACTTTTTCATTTGTATTTCTGGTCCTGTAGCTTTTATTACAGCCATATGACACAACTACAGCAGCAGATTGTGAAATAACAGGTTGTACTGAGAAAAAGTACGTATAACACTTCATTAGGGGGTAAAAGGGGCAGTTTAAAGAGAAGAATTAAGACAAAATCCAGGTGAGGATAAATGTACTAAAATTACCCTTAGGTCTGGGAGGGTTTAGTTCAGTAGAAATCTGCAATTCCAGGGTTCAAATCATCCAAATGATTCTAGGTATGGACTTTAAACACACAGTGGAGCACTTCATGTATTGCCACAACATCACAACAGTCCAGGCAAAGCATTAACATCTCCATGGAAACACGCAGGTCATGCACTCTCCACTAGAAAAATTACACAGAGCACCTTTATTGCTCATATTTCCACATGTTTCTTTCAAAATACGTTTTTCTGGTTTATTTATTGCTCTCCTTGTGATGTAAACAGAGAGCGCCCGCAGGTGAAGTCTGCTTATGTAAAAGCCTCTTCCGGGTTGTGCGTTCACAGTGGGGGTTCTGCCTTCATGTTGTACACATCAAAGACACACAATCACATTTGTAAAGCGCAGTTATGACATCCTGCCAAGTGATTATCATTCCCCCACAAACCTGAAAATGTCACAGAAATCAAACAGATGTTTTGGTCCCAGCGTATTTTTGAATGACACCATTAAAGGCGCACTGTGTAACTTGTCTGGGGGAGGGTTTGTCAACTGTTTGTCTCCATGGAGATGCAGCTAGAACAGATCATTGTACAGCTCCTGGGCCACATACGGCCCTTTGGTTGACTTTGACCAGCTCATTTAAGCTTATTTAGAATTACAAAATAAACATTTTATCATTTTACCTCAGGCATGGACTAAAGCTGCATTGTTTTTATTTTAATGGTGTTTTTTTAATGACTTTTTTGTAAGGCAGCCTCACTTTTTCATTGCTTAGTCATAAATACTATATATGACCAGCACGACAAAACAATGCTATGAAATACAATTCATATTATGCAGAATCGAGAATTAAGAACTTTGGCCCAGCCCTCATGAAAAAACAAAAAAACAAACAAACAAAAAACACCCCTGGCCCTGAATGTTTCACAGTATGGCCATAAACTTGAGCATTAGACTTGTCAGCCAAATTACAGGTTAGATTTGTGGAGAGGTGACCCCACTCACAGCAAGAATGGAAATATGGAGGCGTGGTCAGCCTGATGGACCTGGCCAGTCACTCAGACTGACCATGTCTCCCGTCGCCTGGTGCTCTCTGGAGGAGGGTGTCCCAGGTGTGTGAAAGGAGGAACGCTCCGTCATCATGGTTAATGCTGTTGTTTTCTGATCCAATGATCCACCCCAGTCCATAATGTGGTTATTTATTATTTTATATCATTTAATTTATTTATTATTTACTGATGGGAGGCGTGGTGAGTCTGAGCGACCTGCCAGGTTCATTAGGCTGACCACTAGGGCTGTCGCAGTTAGGGAATTTCTCTTTAGCAGCTCAACCGCGCAGTATGTGGTGATACCGCACCCGGGTTCTGGCGGGTCGGATAACTCAATGAGAAAAGGTAAAGCAGGTTCGGGTGTGTCTGGTCCCATCATAGCCTTGCCTACAGCATGTTCTGTAGCTCTGATTAACAAACAAGAGTGCAGGACTTTTGTATTTGCAAGTGTTACCAAATCAAAACAGCCAGAGACAAGAAAAAGGCTCATGGTGTCCTGTGCGCACAGAGCAGACGCTTGAATACTGTAGTTTCATCGTTCTGCAACGAAACCACACAAATCATGTTCCAGAGTGAACAAGACAGGTCACGAATCATACACAGACACATCCAGAGCCCGTACATGGTGTGTAAGGTGCTCTTTGCTCCATGATCCAGGAGCGTTAGTCCCAAACTCCACTGAAAGCTTCTGTGCGCGGTAAACCCTGTGAGTGCGCGGGTCATTTCAAACAGGTCCTAAACAGCGCACTTCAGTGTAAATGAAAAACTAAGGGTGATTCGTTATGCAAACAGAACTGCGTGTTCGCAAGGCGCCTCTGCAGATACTAGGGCGAGCTGCAGTGGAGCACGACATGGAGCTTTAAAGTGCGCGAGTTTGGGTCAGGTCCTGATCATAGGCTCTGTATATTCTTTATACTGTCTGTGGTCCCAGTATTTGAACCCGTTTGCTCAGAGCCACGTAAACATGACTCAGCTCACAGTAGAACAGCAAAATGTTGGGTGGGCCTCTTAGTACCGTGGTGGTTCATTTTTGTGGTTACTGCAACAGCCCTACTGACCACGCCAACAGCTGATATATGACACGTCAGCACCAGCACCACGGACAGTTCTGAAGACGCAGAAACATGTCAACAAGGTCAAGACACTTTTACTGTATTGTCTTTCAAAAGGAACCCAAGAAATTAAAGTACATAAGACGACAAAATGAACATCTTTCGTTCAAACCAGACAAAGTTACAGATCAGATCTGTGGAGAGGCGACCCCGCTCACAGTCAGAATGCCTGTTTTTTGAGGTATTTTTGAGCTATAAAAGCATCTGTAATTGAATAAATGTAAGGTAGAGCTGTCACACTGTGGAACATTCTGGGCAGAGCAATCCATTATCAAACTGGTTGCGTACCCTCTCCAAAAAAGTGACATAATACACCTTTAAGCGGGGTCGTAGCTCGTATTTTATCTGCAAACGTTTGGGGGGAGATTATGATGCTTCCCTGCAGAGAATCGGACTCTGAGCCAGCAGGGGCCCCGCAGATTAATGCTAAAGCTAAAGGAGACAGTTATTAGGGCCGATGAGGTGCCAGCCCCCCACTGAGAGCACCGATCGCACCAAACCATGAATGAAGCATGAGGGGGAGTCCGCCGAGGAGGAGACCAGAGCCAGAGCCCAATGTCAGATAATGTCACGGAGGCTAAGTCAACAGAGATTACCTACAAGTCAATGAGGCGTTTAGACCAACAGAACTCTGGGGCCGCTTCAGTTTCAACGCATTTTCACCCTTAAAACGTACGGCAGAAGACGGAGGAGCTGAATTTAGCTCATGAAATACAGAAGATTTATCAGTGTGTGATTTTGTATCTGAGCCAGAATCAAACGTGGCCCTGCAGTCAGATTTGTTTTTTGACATCTTCATTTCCAAAGGCTATAATTTAAAAATGATAATAGATAGAGACGTTCTGTAAATGAGAGAAATATTAAGGATGACCCAAAGTCCATATAGGGATTAAATTTACCCATTTAATTTGCACATTATGACGTCAAATGGAGGTGGTCATCCTGGATTATAGAATTTTAATGAAATGTCACGTTTGAATGATAAAAATGATAAAATGCAGTACTTCTTTCCCCTCAAAATGTCTCTCACCTTGTGTTTGCTATATTACAATACTGAATGATCAGGTAAATAGTAAACACACTGTGTGAAGCATTACTAATAATAACTATTGATAATAAACTATAATAATTTATGAAGTATAATTATAATTGTTTAGACCTGGTTCAGTCCTGGTTTAGACCTCATTCAGACCTGCTTTAGACCTCTTTCAGACATGGTTTAGACCTGGTTTAGACCTCATTCAGACCTAGTTTAGACCTGATTTAGATCTCATTCAGACCTGGTTTAGACCTGGTTTAGACCTGGTTCAGACCTGGTTCAGTCCTGGTTTAGACCTGGTTCAGTCCTGGTTCAGACCTGGTTCAGTCCTGGTTTAGACCTGGTTCAGTCCTGGTTCAGACCTGGTTCAGTCCTGGTTTAGACCTGGTTGAGACCTGGTTCAGTCCTGGTTTAGACCTGGTTGAGACCTGGTTCAGTCCTGGTTCAGTCCTGGTTCAGACCTGGTTCAGTCCTGGTTTAGACCTGGTTCAGTCCTGGTTCAGACCTGGTTCAGTCCTGGTTCAGACCTGGTTCAGTCCTGGTTTAGACCTGGTTCAGTCCTAGTTTAGACCTGGCTGAGACCTGGTTCAGTCCTGGTTGAGACCTGGTTCAGTCCTGGTTCAGACCTGGTTCAGTCCTGGTTCAGACCTGGTTCAGACCTGGTTCAGTCCTGGTTTAGACCTGGTTCAGACCTGATTTAGCCGTCTTTTCAGGACTGGATCCCAGGCAGAGTTTGCATTAGAAAGGGCAGAGTGACATTAGTGATGATGTACGTTCATTGGCCTTTATGCTCAGAGCTCTTCTCTCGCTCCCATGACTCTTCCAGTACATTATAACAGGGACTAAAGTACAAGTGTAGTTAAATATAATATGAACATGAAAATCTGTTGATAGACTTGCATTTTTTTGTTTATTTGTTTATTTTTATTTTATGCCAAATTGACTACACAGTGCTAAATCCTAACCCTCAGTTTACACCACAGCAGTAACAGCGCAGCAGCACAGCATAACGGTGGATTTGATTATCCATCCGACTCGGAGGTCTCAGGACTTTGCCTAGCGACACGTACCGACACGCCCCTTTTCCTCGGATGGTGTAACTCAGAAAAGCTCGGAGGAGATAGCAATGATTCCGAGATAGAATCCAAGATGACTGCACCCAGTGTCACTTTTATGAACAGTTTTCTTTGTGTTTGGACGCTTTGGTGGTTTAAATGACAATTTCAGTCACTTGTATTACTGCAATGTCTTACTGCATCTGTACCACTGTCTATGGGTATGGTAATATTACTGCAATACTTTACTGCATCTGTATTACTGACTCTGGGTTTGGGAGTCGGTGTTGCCCATATTTTTAGCCCATTTCCTGCTCGCTAATGTGCCAAGTTGTGTTGTTGAAGCACAGACTTAGGCTGGAGCGCCTGGTACTCGGCCAGTGCTAAACCAACAACAGCTTTAAGAGGTTAGACTCCATGTTTTTCTACAAATCGCACACTCAAAACATAATAAAACAGCTCGGATGTGACGTCATATCCGAGAACTGAGTGGGAGACAGACGGATAAATGAACGCAGCATACGCACAGTTATCCATTTTCATTTTAACCGGTCTGACAATTTACACTAACAGTGCCATACACGCGTCCACTCAAATTAGGTTGAAGTTCTAATTTTTCAGCGTCAACAGAGCTTCTCCAGGCTTTTTACTACCTGGTGTAAATTCCTCTACCACAGACTAAAAAAAAACAAAAGAGAGAGAATGAAGGAAGTACAGAAGAGTGGCTTTGTATGGGTGGTTTCTGAAAATCTAAATATTCTGCGCAATTCTTCGAGTGGCTAAATGAGAAGGGGAAACAATCGTGGGTGGAAGCTATTGAGTCCATTTTGAATAAGTCCCCTTAATCTCAGCACTCAGGAAACGGTCTTCAAGTATCTGCTCTGTTGGCTATGGACCCTGGAGTAGATCTCAGGAGAGGAAAAAATATGTTTAGGTTTAAAGCACATGCACCTATGTCATATTATCATGGAGAATTTTGAAAAAATATGGTGACATTGACCAACACTTTACAAATGTTTTCAATGTGAGTTAAAGGGAATATATTAGGTTTGTTTCTTAATCAAAAACATACCTGAAGTTTTGTTTCGTTCACACATGTTTAACACACAAACCCTGCACACTTAGGCTGAGTTCTTCTCAAATGGAAAACCCACTGTTCCATCGTGTGACGTCATGTGATAAAACAGGAAGGGCTCCACTGTGATTTTGAACTCCATGCACGTTCACTAGAATCATTTGGATAATTTCAGCTCTGGAAAGACCCATCTCTACTGAACAAATGTGAAATTTAGCTGCCGCTTTATGACATCACGGCACTGCAGTCAGACTAATCATGCAGGATTACTCATGTGTGAATGTGTTATGGAAGGTTCGGTTGCCTCGGCCCGCATTCTGGAAAACATCATGGAAAAGTTATGGGTCATCGATCGCAGATTAGATGGGACTTTGGTCTTGGACATAGACCGTGTATCGGTGGTTTTCAGATTCTCGAAGTGATGATCATGATGGTCATACTTCCAGATCGGGGGCAAGGGCCAATTTTTCCTATTAATTATATTGTATTTTGCCATGAAATCTAAATCTAAAAGGTAAATTCATAAATATGGAACCTGATCATTTCTATTATTCAACAGCTTTAACAGGTTAGAGTCCATGTTTTTCTACAAATCGGACACTCAAAACATAATAAAACAGCTCGGATGTGACATTATATGTGATGCAAGACCATCGTATATTTCAACAGAAACCTACAGTTGGACAATATTTATTTTAGCTGCCCCCCCATCTGTATTAAATAATATTGGCCTATAGAACGCTGTGATGTCATTTGAAACCCAGCAATATGAGTGGACATAGCTTACGCATGACAAACAGGAAGTACTCCAGGAAGCTCTTCCGGCTCCTTCTCTCCCTTTTTCCCATTGACTTACATTGGAATCTTATCATCTCTCTCTGTAAATCCTGCTGTGGCCTCGTCATTTTGGTATTAAAATGTTTGTATTAACCCGCTCTACATGATCCTGAATTTTTTTTTCTCACTATTTTGTCCGTCAAAAAAATCCTATTCATAAAATACTGTAGAGCCTGGCTCCAGATTCACTCCTGTAACCGTGAGCATCGCGATCATTTGAGCAGTGTTGAACGCTATGGGTAACATCACACTTGCTTAGTCCACTCATATATACGGTCTATGGTCTTGATAACATCTCAGAGAAACTGGATGCTTTACAAAGAGAGGTGAGCAAACCTTGAGACCAAGAGAGCGACAATCAGATCTGCTGTGAAAAAGAGCGCAGCTGGCTCAACAACCCGAAAACAACCTGAATCTTATCTTATTGGCCTCCCCCAGCCAGCACCGGTCTCGGCCAAGGCCAGCTGGTATCAACGCGCCCGGGAGAGACTGGAGTGGGGAGGGGTTTATCCTTTTCCCCACACTTCCTCTACACCTTTGGTTTGTTGTATCCTGCGTCACATGGCTGCAGGATCCGGATACCTGCTGCCTACATTGGATCAACTCCCCTACCCTCCCCAGTCGCAAGTCTAGTCTAGTGAGTTTTATGTGCTGATGTCGCGGAGGTGTTTTTTTTTGTGTGTACTGCTTCCATACTATGCCCCAGTTAAAGGACATGGTCTGGGAGCTGTCCTCTTTTTGTCTAATCCTGTAATCATGTTATTGCTGTATTGTTTCTCTTCCTCTGCTACATGTCTTCTGATCCTGTCCATGTCTAGCACCCCCATGTCATGTATTATATGTTTAAATGTACGGATGGGGTGACAGGTCCCATTTCAATTCCTTTGTACTCTTTGTTCCTTTTGACTTGAAAAAAATGCACAAATAAGGCATTCATTCAAACAACACACAGCTCCAGGTCTGTTTTTGATGAAGTAACAGCATTATATCATGGCTTAAAGCTCACAAGAGTTAATTTTGCGTAATATAGGACCTTTACATCTGTACATCCCAACCTTTTCCTCCTTTATCCTTTGTCTACTGTTATATCCCCTGATCTTACGGCCACAATGGGAACGTATATATTAATGACTGACCTTTCCACATTCAATATAGTAGTAAGTGCAGTGTGTGTGTAGATAGAAGAACATACGAACCCTGTATCATCGTCCTGTATTACAACTTGATTCTTGTGAGCTTTTTACCTCCCCAAAAACATAACTGGAGTTGTGTTTTATGTCATGCACATGTTTGAGAAGTCCTTCCTTATTAGTCTGTCTATTAGGGTGGTCCAATTTTTATTTATTTTTTTACATTCTCTAGATTAGAACCCTGATTCCATATCTGGGTCTTGGGTCCAAATTTTATGCAAATTAATTCGTATTTAGAGGTTGCTCAAGACACTTGTGTTATATTGATCGATACTATAACATAACAAACTGAATAAATAAGTCGTCCTTGAATAATTTGGCATATTATTCGGCAAACACAAACTGAAACTTGCATAAAAATTACTTAAAGTCCATAAAGTACATAAGGACATACTTGAAAATGCGAAATGAGTCAATTTCCAGAAAACTTTATGTAGCTTGAGCAACCTCTAAAACATCTTTTTCTTTCAAATTTCTTCCTAAATCATCTTTTGGATGCTAAAACCTAATGCAGGGTTCCAATTTTCCCACTGAAGAAGCTTAACACCACTTTAACCCATCTTACAACAGCCACGAGTCTAACAAACAAAACCCCTTGTCTGGTTCACTCATTAGTGTCTGGAAACGTTAGAAAACAACTTTATAAGCACCTTACACTTCCCTCTGTTGATTTCCCACTGCACAGGCCAAAGCCCAAAATACTTGACTAGGCTCGAGCCGCCAGAAGCAACAAGTGAGAATCGGCTACTGACGGTGAAGAAGAGAAACTGAAAGTTGTTGAAAGAAAATGGTTCGGGAATGTATTTTTTTAGTATTTTCAAAAATATATAATTCAATCTAAATAAATGGGATTAGAAACAACATCGGTGATCGAGTCTTTTGGGCTTTGGCCTGTGCAGTGGGAAATCAACAGAGGTAAGGCTAAGGCTGCTTATAAAGTTGTTTTAACGTTTCCAGACACTAATGAGTGAACCAGGCAGAGCGTTTTGTTTGTTAGACTCGTGGCTGTTGTAAGATGGGTTAAAGTGGTGTTAAGCTTCTTCTGTGCAAATTAGCCTTTTATGTGGAAGTTAAGAACTTGCCCCCATCACTACACTAGTTTGTTGTCTTGACAGACTCACTGACACAGTGAGATCTCCGCCGACGCAACACTGATCTGTGCCGTTTTTTGGCTTCTGACAGAATTCAATCACCTCTAGCAACGGACTTTAGCTTCAAACATGCCGGTGTTCCCCTTTCATATGGAAATGTATTCAGAAAAACTCCAGGTATGTTTTTATTAATTGATGTATAGCATTTTAACATAAATCAGAAAAAAGCATAACATGGGCCCTTTAAACTGCCTGCATCCAGGACATATCCACTGCTTCTGCTTCTAACCATTATCCAGACACTGCATTTGTTCTGCCTTCTGCTTTTGTCCAACCTGTCACTTCCTACCAAAATATGTTTTTTTGTCTCCGTGGCACCGTACACACACGCTACTGTCCAATTACCCAGAATGCAGCACAAGGCAAAAACACCAACTTGATAAATTTGACAGAGATGTTTCATAACACACGTCTGCCCCAAATCCTGCCTCCGTTTCATGTTATTTTTGACTTTTTTTTATCATTTGGTTGTGTGTATTTTTGGGGCCGGGGTCTCCAGCGTGGTATAAGTCAGATCGTAGTTACACAACTGGGCTTTTTTCCTGGAAGAAGACCGACATAAGTCAAGACAAAGCTACAGAAAGGTGAAGCTCAATGTGGCAAAAGGGATTCATTAGAAGAGGCTGTGTTGTCCTGCAGGAAGAGTGTTTTTCACTCAACAAAACAATAATTGGGGCCAAGTCAGGACTGGGACAAAACACAGACTGTAAGGGGCCCAATTTGACAAAGAATCCTTCTGTTATTAAAGGGCCCACATGTTCTGATCTATGTTAAGCTGTTGTTTCCTCATGAAAAATAAACCTGGATTTGGGTTTTGCTTCATTCATACGTTTAACACACAAATCCTCCATATTTAGGCCGTGTTTTGCTCTCAAAGAAAACTCTTGATATGTCATGTGATAATACCTATAATAACACTTTTAAAGTTTTAAACCGTCACTGGAATCATTTAGATCATTTCAGACCTAGAATTACCCATTTCTGCTTGAACTAAAGGTTAAAAAATGTGTTTTTTTAACTTGTAAACTGCCACTACATGACATCACAGAACATTTTGAGCTTCGGGATGTAGACAGACCAATAATAAAGGATTATTCAAATGTGTGAATGAAACAAAACACAATTCCAGGTCTGTTTTTGATTATAAACTTCACAAGAATCCAGTTTGTGTAATATTGACCCTTTAAAGATGCATTATTAAGGTGCAACTTTTCTGGTATTTTCCTCACATACTTACCAGAAATATTCCACAGTATGGCATTACAGTTATTGTTCTTGGATTCAATTACATGTATTTTTAATATTAATAAAAGAACATGGAAAAATGTGTGTTACTCTGTGGCTTCACTACAGATCTGACAAGGAACTTCAATTCAAAACATCTAGTTCAGGATGGTCATTTGGTCTGTGTACCATTTCTTCTTTTGAATTCCAGTTTATTTCATTATTCATTATAGTTTTAGTGTAAAAAAAAAACAACAAAAAAGGATTTCGACCTCTATTTCCAATATTTAATGTGACGTTCTCAGTACCTGTTTCAATTTTGATATTTTATTCTCTCTGGTTTATTTGCGCAGGAAGTTGTGAATTCAGTTTCAACCACGGATTTATAATAAAAACTATAATATTTTTTTTATTGTAGTTCTGTCGAGTCTCAGCTGAACAAAGAAGAGTTTATCGCTGCTTCCTGTTTGTCGTCTCGAGTTCAACAATTACTTTCTAAGATGCGAAAGGTAAATGCATCGCTATAAAAGACCACAAAATTGCAATGATTTTTCAGCTCTTCTAGCAAATAAACCAGAGAGAATAAAATATCAGAATTAAAATAGGCACTGAGACTGTTTTTTGATTGGTGTTTTTTTTTTTTTTTTTTAATAAACTTTAAATTAAATATTGGTGTTCTGCCCACAGTAAAAGTGTGTTTCAGTAAAGGGTTAAAAAGGTTCATAATTTAGTAATAAATATGTCATAATTCATTTGCTATTAATTTCCTGCTAAAACTGACATTTTGTTAAAAACTAATCACTGTGCACTATTGGTTTTGGTTTACTTGCATCTTATTCTGAAGGCCCCAGGAAGTTGTCACAGTGCATTATGGGTAACTGAAGCAGAATTCTGTCAGATGAAAAATGCTACAGAAAAGCTGCTTGTTGATATCCAAACTGTTCATTCTGTGTGTTCAGTCTTATTTACATTGCATTACCAGTCGTACCTATTTTACCCGGGACAGTCCTAGTTTTGAGCCCTGTGTCCCCTGTCCCAGTAAATTTATCCAATACCAGTGATTTGTCCCAGTTTTATACAAGAAATGTCCCAGGCGTCCATATTTTTGTCCAATTTGATACCTGCCAACAGTAAAGAGAGGTATAAATTGCAATTTGTTTTGGTAAAATACAGAAAAGTTGCTTAAAAATTACCAAAACATAAAGAAAATGTGACTATACTGACTTACATGTTAGTCATGAATGGGCCTAACAATAGTCCTTAATTACGCACTTGTTTCAGTTTTATTATTAACAACCAACAAAAAACCGGGGATGTCTCTGTTTTTTTATTTGAAACGCTGGTCACCCTATATCAATCAGTCAATCAAGCTTTATTTATCGAGCACTTTTCATACAAAAATGCAACACAAAGCGCTTTACACTGATTAGAAAAAGAACAATCCCACATTTCCCCTCCACCCCCACAAAGCTAAATTAAACAGACGAGTCTAGAGATTAATATCTGTGACAAAAGCTGACAAAAGCCACATAAAGCTGAACTAAACAAGTGAGTCTAACTGTGACATAACTATCTTTATTTACTATATATACACCTACAAAAGCAATGGCTTTTCACTCAAGCTTTTCACACCACAATCGTACAGAATTGGAAACTGTCTGGAAAACTGTGTTAAAGGAGAAAGACACTCCTGGCTCGTGAAAACCGAGTTTGGCTGTTGAATTGCGTTGACATACACAGTGTATCCAACACGTGGTGAAAACAGTACAATTGGAAATAGACGTCAAAATCTCTAAAATAAAACAGAATAATGAAATAACAAACTGTTTTCCCATTTTACTGTTTTTCGTTCTTAATTGAAATTCAAAAGAACGAACGGTAGACTGACTGTACAGGAGCCTCATTCTTTTGCATATTTACAGTTATTCTTCTGCTCCACCTGACCCTCTCCTCTGCATCCTCTTTCATTGCATCCTCCTCTAGGCCTCGTGGTTGTGATCTACCATCTCAATCTGGAAACGGAATCTCCACAAACTCTAATATGAGTCCCTCTGTAGACTTGTAATCACATCCATCTACATTATTGATGCTTCTGTACGGACTATTTCCTCCTCCAAAGGCCATGTAAACTGTCCTGGCACCGACTGTATTCGAACTGTAATGACTGTCCAGTTGTAACTCTGCTGCCGAGTATAAGTGCTCCTCATTTTAACCGAGGGCTCTCATTTGCACTTGTTTACATTAACTGTCCTCAGATTTAGGGCTGGAACAGTTTCTCTTCCAGGAAAATAAAGCCAAACAATGTAATTAGCATCTCACACTTTATCTCTGTTAGCCCCTGTTTTTGTAAATAAGGACTTTAAACAGCAGTGTCTGTCTACGCAAGAAAGAGTTCAGCGTGTACATGATTTGTTTGGGTTGGACGTCAGCATTGGTGGTGCTGGGTTAAAGATGCATTCTCGCCTCACATTAAGAAGGTTCCAGATTCGAATTCCAGGTCGTCTTCTGTGCAGAGTTCACATGTTTCTCTCATCATTTCTAAAACAAGTACCTCCAGCTAAGGTAGACCTGACCAAGTCTACTTCACGATCCACCACTCCTGACAGTTGATTTTTTTCTGCACTGATTTCAGGTCTTCTATGGAGATTGCAGTAAATCTCAAATGTTTAGGCCAGGTTTAAAACACATGCATCTGTCATATTATCATAAAGGATTTTAAAAAAATATAACATTCAGTGGTTGGACAATTCATTGGCTACAGGAAAAAAAATATTGACCAGAATTTTGCAAATGTTTTAATTAGTTACAACTGCCTTATCCTCTTCTGTCCTTTTCACGAGTTACATTCTCTAATCTTGAGGCCACAATGGGAACATATATATTAATGACTGACCTTTCCACATTCTATATTGTAAGAGTAAGTATGTGTGTGAGATACTGTATTTTTCGGACTATAAGTTGCTCCGGAGTATAAGTCGCACCAGCCAAAAAATTGAGTATCCTCGGCTTTTCTCCAGTCAAACAGACACATTTCTCGCTCGCTCCAAACTTTTCTTTCTGCTGCTCGATTGCTCCTCTCCACCACCTCTACAGACGTTTCCAATACTCTGCTCAACATATACCTTGAGTAATGATGTGTTTAATGCAGCTTTGAGCACATTTGTTTATGTTTTACAGAAACGAAACTTAAAGCTGCATGGCTCATTTGCAGTGAGCTTCTGTCAGCTAAAGGACAAGATTCAGTGGATTATTCACTGAGTGTTAAAAAACAAAAACGTTGCCACCTGGATTGAACTGAGCAAACAGGTCCGAGGTGCTGCAGTTGGTGCAGGAGGAAGAGCATGGGGCGGAGCAGATACTGGCACACAAGCCTAGAGCTCCCTAACCAATAACCAATAGGTGAAATTACATATTTTATATATATATATATATATATATATATATATATATATATATATATATATATATATATATATATATATATATATATATATATATATATATGTTGCAGGACCACCCAAACCATGAAAAAAGTGTGACTAGTGTGACTTATAGTCTGAAAAATATGGTAAAAGGACATGATTGATTTAAACCAGTCTGGTTATCTACATACCATGGTTTATGGAAAGGCAATTATACAAAAAATCCCCCAAAATTTGACATCATTTTGTAGGCCAATCATTTTGGCAATTCTTGTTGAAATTACCTCAGATTTTCACAGAATGTATAGAAACAGATCAAGGTTTTACATTTAATCTTTTCAGGTTGAGCCATGTCGTTCACTCCCAAAGAAAAGTAATTTTGCATCTTGGAATCGGCTTGCACACAGTCAGCCAAGACTGTGCAGTGGGCCTTCAAACAAATTTGGACTTTGTGCCAAAAATGTAAAAGGAAGTCTGGTTATGCCACATCATCACTGAGCTCGATTTAGTGGTTTTCAAGATAATTGCTTTTAAATTTATGTTTTTGGGACCTCTTGTATGCTATAGAATTACAGAGAAGAATGTAAATAACCGTAACTACAATATTTTAGTTGTTGTAATCACTAACTGGACTATACAGACTCTAAAACACACCCCAAAAGACCTTTCACAGTAATGACAGTGACATTATTAAATCAAAATGTCCGTTGTCTTTCTACGTTTAACTATTTCTGGTTTTCATCACGAACTAACTATTTGTAGATGTGCTCTGGAAGCGTTCGGCCACCATAATTCAGCTTTTATCTGGTTCAAAATGAATCTTTAGTTGTCGTCCTAATAATATTATAATCGGAGCTTGGTGTGGCAGCTCTGAGCCTGTATTTTGTGCTGAAAGTGCAGATGAAGGCTCGCGGGAAACACAGTGTGACCGAAGCATATGGCGAAGTGCAGAGCGAGGAAAGGTGAGCGCAGCAGGTTAATGAAATGGCTCTGAACTGTAAATTCTGGTGTGCTTCTGTTGTCATGGAGAGGGCCTGCGTACTTGATATACCAGCGTCGTAAAAAGCTCTCTCCTCTCTCCTGTCCCGCTCCTCCCACCTCGCCCGCTGTAATTCGTATTCCCCGGGAGGTCCCCCTGTCGCGGGCCTGTCCTCCCAGCATGCAGTGGGGCGTGGAGGATGGCCCCCGTATGGCTGGGAGCAGTATCTGGCAGAGTAATGGTCTCCGCAGCATGGGGCTCAGGCTGGAGAAAGTAGTTATTCTTTTCAAGCTATACCACCTGTAATCAGAGAGAGCTGAGCAATGCCACGGAAACGCACGTAAACAAGGGAATGTTGTAATGTTTCCTTATTCGAAACACACCTGGAGTTGTGTTTTGTTTCACTTACACATGTTTCACGCACAAACCCTGCATATGTCGGGTGTGTACTTCACGCAAACTGAAAACAGCATGCTCCACCTTGTGATGTTAAGTCGTAATACAGGAAATGCTCCACTCTGTTTTTAAACTAAACCTTCACTAAGCAAAAGCAGAAAATCAATTTGTCAACTGCTTCTTCAGTTCTGGTCAGATGATGGAGGACACTGCCTTAAATCTGCCAGAAAGGGAGGAGTTACACTGGAAAAAAAACAATATCTAGGTACGTTAAAATTAGGTAGTAGAGTGGATTCAAGTAAATTTATCTGCCAGTGAAATAAGTGTTTTTTTCTTAATTCAAGCAACATTTGATTTGATTTCTTATTTTAAGTGCAAAAAGTAGTTGTTTTTTTCTTATTTTAAGTACAAAAATATTTCTACACTGGCAGATAATTTTACTTATCAAGTGAAATTTATGATGTAATTTAAATCATGGTAAAAATAATTAATTTTAGCTTGAGTAGATTTTGTTTTTTGCAGTGTAGCTACGATGAAATTACTCTGAAATTAATACCCTTCTTGTTTACAGTTTCTGGTGTTAGCTAGGCCTATTGGAATTGCCCTGAGTGTGGGGTCATATTAGCAATTTCAGTAGGCCTAGCTAACAACAGAAACTGTAAACAAGAAGGGTATTAATTTCAGAGTAATTTCATAGTAGATAGCTCCTCCCTTTCAGGTAGATATAAGGCAGTGCCTTCCAGCATTGGACGACTGAGAGAATTTACACATAAACCTTCACTAGAATCATTCGGATAATTTCAGCCCTGGAATCGATCATCTTTTCTGAACTAAAGGTAAAAGGTGTTAACTTGAAAACTCCTGCTTCACGACATCACAAGGTGGAACAGAGCATTTTGAGCTTTAGTGATGTAGACAGACTAATAATCAGGATTATTCTGAATGAAACAAAACAACTCAATTTTTGTTTTTGATGACGTAACAACACCTGCGTGAAGTTGTCCCACAATCAAACGCAAACCTACACAAAAACTCTATCGTTGTGCTCCGTTTGTGCTGCAAACCGTTTTGATTGAGCTACTTTAGTTTTGGAGAAATGAATGATTCTTTGAAAAGGTCAAATTATGGTCAACCAGCACCACAGAAAGCTTCAAAATGCTTTAAAACGTCCAAATTGGGGTCAATCATTTGTGCTTCGTTTGTTCTGCTAAACGTCTCATTTGTGCAATTATGGTTTTTAAGATATTAGCAGCGACTTTAGCAAAACTAGTGAAGATAAACAATCTCAGGCGGTGGAAAAGTCTGTATCAGTCTTTAGTAACTTCCTTTTGATTCATATTTTACAGACTTTTCCACAGTCTGAGATCGTTTGTCTTCACTAGTTTCGAGGAGTTTTGCTAAAGCCGCTGCTTCAGCTGAGTGGAAATGACATCACACAATTTCCACAAAAAATAATAGAAATATACTCTATACAAATGAAAACTGTCACAGCACAAACAAAATACAAATTTTTGTGTAATTTTCCGCCTGTTTTGAGGCTATTTAACATTTTGAGGGGCTGAATGACGTCATGGGCCAAAAATAAAACTGCTGATATCTTAAGAACCAGAATCGCACAAACAAAACTTTTTGTACCACAAAACAGCACAAACGAAGTACAAATGACTGACCCCATTTTGGAGCATTCTGAAGCTTCCTGGGGGCTGCCTGACTCCAATTTGACCTAGAAAAGAATCATTAACAAAACTTTTTGCAGCACAGAGCACAAACTATTGACATAGTTCTTGTGTACGTTTGCGTTTTATGGGGGGCCAACTTCAAGCAGGTGGTAACAACATTATAACATGGCTTAAACGTCACAAGAGTCAATTTTGCATAACATAAGACCTTTAAAGGTGCACTGCCACTTTTCTGTGGCATTAAACTAACCAATCTTGCTTTTATTCAGTTACAAAATAGCGAGATGTATTCCTACTGTGAGTGGGTGTCCTCTCCATAGATCTGCTACACTGCTGAACTTTCCAGGTATAGCAATAAAACCTCCATGGAGACAAGCAGGTGGCTGACCCTCTACCAGAAATGTACCTAGTGTAGCTTCCAACGATCGTATTTATTTGGTTGGTTTGCATTATGTGAGCGTTTCTGGGGTATTTCAAACTGATGTCAATATTGTTTGTCTTATTTTAAGCGAAACGAACCAATGATGCAAGATAACTGCAATTACACAGTCGACTCAGATATTTCTCCACAGACAAATACTGCTTAAAATAAGAAAATAAGACTGCACATAAGGAATCGTCTGAAGTAAAAATGAAGTAATTTTAACTCTTGATTTTCAGTCTTTGCACATGATTCTTTATAACACAATAATCTACCAGTGGAATATGATTTCTGATTTCAATAAGGAACAAAACTGCACATCAAATAAGATTATTACACTTGATCCATGGGCTAAGAAGATCGACTTTAAAGCTGCACGATGTAACTTTTCTGTTGAAAGGCCTGCCACCAGTTTGTCTCCATGGAAATGTAATTGCTTCGCCTAGAATGTTACACAGTTATTGCACTGGTGATCTTCTGAAAGTGTGTGTTTACAGTATCCAAATTATAATCAGGTTTTTAAATATCCTGGTTTTGTGTGTGTCCATGTAAATGCAGTATCCTGATTTCGGTATCCTGGATAGGCCAGTGTCCCAGTTATAAGAAACCACTAGGATATCCTGATATAATATAATATAATAGTATTGTGTACTGTGAGATGTAGATGCAGCATCCTGATTTCTCAAAAATGGAGCTGTACTGAGCATGTGCGAACTGAAGTAACAAAACGGCAGGAGCAGCAACTTAACCAAAACGACTCAAACTTCTACCAGGGCTTTTTAAGTAATAACATTAAGTAATAACATTCTATATCTTAAAACAAAATCAAAGTGTCTACTGTTTAAAGGGGAACTCTGGCGCATTTGATGCTAAAGTCTGTTGCTAGAGGTGGTCGAATATTGCCAGAAGCCAAAAAATTGCACAGATCAGTGTTGCCTCGGCGGGGATCTCGTGCTAGTGAGTCTGTCAAGGCAACAAACTAGTGTAGTGATGGGGGCAAGTGCTTCTGAAGAAGCTTAACACCACTTTAACCCATCTTACAACACCAAAAATATTCATTATGTCTTCTTAGTACTTTGACTTCTTAATTCTTTTTTAAGACAATGTAGTCAAGTGTATTTACCTTGTTGACATGTTTCGGCTGTGAGCTGCGAACCACCTTCAGAACTGTCACCGTGTTGGTGGTGACGTGGTGTATATCAGCTGTTGTTACTTCCTGTAGGCGTGGTCAGTCTGATGGACCTGGCAGGTCGCTCAGACTGACCACGCCTCCTGTCACCCAGTGCTCTCTGGAATGAGCAGTCGTCACAGTTGATGCTGTCTGCGCCTCATTTCCTGATTTCAGTGGCCTCCCTGATCCAGCGTTTGAATGTGGTCAGTCTGAGCGACCTGCCAGGTCCATCAGGCTGACTATGCCTACAGGAAGTAACAACAGCTGATATACGACATGTCACCACCAACACCGGTGACATTCCTGAAGATGGCTCGCAGCAGCAGCCAAAACATGTCAACAAGGTAAATACAGTTGACTACATTGTCTTAAAAAAGAACCATCTTACAACAGCCACTAGTCTAACAAACAAGACGATCTGCCTGGCTCACTCATTAGTGTCTGGAAACATAAAACAACTATATAAGCAGCTATATAAGCAACCTTTGTTGACTTCCCACTGTGGATGCGAAAGCCCAAAAGACTTAATCACCGATGTTTCTAATTCCATTTATATACAAGTGAATTATATTTTTTTGAAAAACGCTCAAAAAATACATTCCCAAACCATTTTCTTTCAACAACTTTCAGTGGCCACTGGAGTCGGCAGTCGAGTCTTTTGGGCAACACTGATCTGTGCTGTTTTTTGGTTTCTGACAGTATTTGACCACTTCTAGCAATGGACTTTAGCTTCAAACGTGGTGGAGTTCCCCTTTAATACAGCCACCTTTCAATGCCAGACTATCTTCTGTTTATCTGTGTTGCTTTTGATCTAAACAGACACTGTGGTACTTTTCAGCTAAAGACTTATACTGAACCTGTACAGAGCCAGAGCTGTGCAGTCTTGTGCTCTTATGAATGTAAATCTTGTTCTTTTGCTATTAGAGAAAAAGTACACTGCGCAACATTTCAGGTTGGGGGTTGCTTTGCCTGTAATGTTCAACAATATGGTAGTGAACTCATATAAGATGCATTTATTCAATTCTGGGTGTTTTATTCCTCAAAACTATTTTACAAACATGCATTCTTACTGTGAGTGGGGTTGCCTTTCCGCAGATCATTTAACACCGCACTTTCAAATATTGGCGGTAAAGCAATAATATCTCCATGGAGACAAGTAACTAGCGGGCACTCTATGAGCAAATTTACACAGTGCACGTTTAAGTTAACAAATATAATATATACACAGACATATGAATATCTTGTTTCTCTGAGCACAAGTAAATTTATCAGCAATAGTGCTGTTGTAAAGTCTAGTTTTTTCCAGCTAAGACAACTGACCAAAATTAAGCCCATTTTGTCAGCAGAACATTTTGAAACTGTGATACATGCATTTGTGACCACCAGATTGGATCATTGTAATGCACTTTATGTTGGTGTCGGCCAAAATGCACTTTGTCTTTTGTAACGAGTCCAAGTCTCAGCGGCTCGACTTTATCTGGCACCCGGAAACAAAAGAGCGTCTCATTTACTTTAGCCTCTCTCCACTGGCTCCCAGTGTGTTTTAGAGTTGATTTTAAAATTCTTTCTTTACTGAAAGATGATTTTGATAAGGGTGATGATTTTAAAATGCTGAGAGAACTTTGTATGAATGAGGATACAGAATTGTTATGATGCTCCAGTCATTATAAAGACATTTCTCTTTGTATATTTGATTTTATGAACTATAACATCAACCTGCCCAGGGACGACAGGTGGAAATGAGCAGTGGCTCTACAACCTAGTAGAAGCATCTCTCCTGTCTATTTTTTAAATATTCCATCCAGTCCTTGTAGGTGCAGAGGTCACTGGTGTTAGGCTAGTGCATGTCAACGGCCATAGTTCTATACCGTAATTCATAGAATTTGTGACAAAAAGTTAATTCCTTGATGGTTGTCAATGGCAGTGCAGACAGAGGCATTGCCCTTATTAAACGTTGTCAACAATCTGTGCGAAATGAAGACCAAAAGCAATTTTTTCTCTGTCTTATGCAAAAGCACAGAGATAAACTATCAAAAAGAACAAAGTCTTCATACATGGAATATAGAGTCTGAACTGTTCTAATATTTATTATTTTATTTATTTATTTTTTTACTTTTTTAACTTTTAAACTTTTATATTTATTGATTTATTTTCTTATTTATTTATTGGGACAGGTCACCCTTTTGGAATGTTTTCTTTTGCTTTCTATTTTTTTTTAATATATATATCCCCTTCCTTTAACTCTGGTCTTGTATGTCTGTATGTCTTGTATGTATGTCAATTGCTCATGTTGTTTGTGGAGTGTATGTTGCTGTTGCTGCTGCGACACATGAATTTCCCCATTGTGGGATAATAAAGGGCATACTTACTTACTTATATCTGTAGCATAAGTCCAGGGAGACTGGGAGAGCTTATTAATGAGCGGACTTATCTTTGTATTGTTCATCTTCATACTGTTCAAGTTTCTGTTTCTGCGAAAGTTATGCATTCTTATATAGAAGATTAAAAATAGTGAAAAAGTGTACCACCCTTTACTGGCGTTCTATTGGCTCAGTTTTTGGTACAGATGGTTAAAATGCCAATAGGAACCTGCATGAAGTTGGCCCCCATCAAATGCAAACCTACACAAAAACGATGTCAATCATTTGTGCTTTGTTTGTGCTGTTTTGTGCTGCAAAAAGTTTCGTTTGTGCTACCATAGTTTTGGATAAATTATATTATATTCTTTTATAGGTCAAATTGGGGCCAGCCCCCAGGAAGCTTCAAAATGCTCTAAAACATCCAAAATGGAGTCAATTGTTTGTGCTTCGATCGTTTGTGCTTCGTTTGTGCTGCAAAAAGTTGCGTTTGTGTGATTATGGTTCTTAAGATATTTGCAGTTTTATTTTCGGCCGATGACGTCATCCAGCCCCTCAAAATGTGAAACAGCCTCAAAACAGGCAGAAAATTATAGAAAACGTTTGTATTTCATTTGTGCTGTTTTGTGCTGTGACAATTTTCATAGCGAGTATATTTCTACAATAATTAATTATCATTTTTGCGGTAAATATAGGACATCAATTCTGCTCAGCTGACGGCGGCAAACTCTGCAAAACTAGTGGCGATAAACGATCTCAGGCTGCAGAAAAATATGTAACAGTCTTTAGTAATTTGCTTTTGATTCATATTTTATATAATAACTTTTCCACAGCCTGAGATCGTTTATCGCTCCTGGTTTTGCGGAGTTTGCCGCCGTCAGCTGAGCTTCCTGGGGGGCTGGCTGACCCCAATTTGACCTATAAAAGAATTGTTAATTTCTCAAAAACTAAAGCTGAACAAACAAAACTTTTTGCCGCACAAACAAAGCACAAACGATTGACATAGTTTTTTGTGTAGGTTTGAGTTTGATAATAGGAACAAGGCAAAATGTGATCGGGCAAAATTTGGAAAACTTTTACTTATACCATCATGTTGTGAACTACCCGAACCTGCACCCGGCGTTTAAAGGGTCATAACGCACCTTTTTCACTGGCTTTTAACAAGTAAGAGGCACATTTCTTGAGTATCTTATTTTCTTCTGTTTTTTAGTGTTTGTATTGTGTGTTGTACTACGACTGTCCTTGTCTCTTCGATGTACAGCACTTTGGCCGGCTGTAAAGTTTTTAAAGTGCTTTATAAATAAAGTTGGTGCGGTATAGTTTGGTATATCCAGAATACTGTCATAACCAAGATACTGGAGAGCATGTAAAAGCACTCGAGGACGTGCCCACTCACATTACTGCCTCGTTGCATATTTCTTCCATAATGCTGACTGCCTGACTCAGAATGGCAGGCTTCACTTTACACCAGGTTTAACACGCACGATTTGACGTTTTACTCCTCTGCAGAATTCACCAGCCTGACTGATGTGAAGGAGAAGCAGGAAAATGCTAAACGCGGCAATTTTCTCGTATCACTTCCGTTGGAGAAAATGACTGTTTTCAAGACGGTGCATAAAGGATGTTTTCAAATGCAAACGTGGGCCTCTTTGTGATGCTACTTTGAAGTTTGTGGTGTTTTACTGCAACCAGCTGTGAAGGTGTTTGAGTGAATCTGCTTAAAAGCCACATAATGTAACCTTACAGTTCAAACTAGATTAAGTAAGAAGTATATATTTAAAATGTTTATTGCATCTCTATATATTTGGCGGTAATAAGTATTCAACGTATCTATTCCCACAGAGAACATTCCAAAGTATGGTTTTACTTTTCTATTTCCATGTCACGTTCCACCTCCAGACAGTTACGTTGTGTTGCTTTCATTTGCATTGAGTATTTTGATTCGGATAAACATTACTCAGAATAAACATTGACTTTAAAGGTTCTATATTACGCAAAATAGACTATTATCACAACCGTGATGTTGAGTTGCGCAACTTCCGGTCAGTGCTTTTCTACAGCAAAATACTTGTGAAAAAGTGTTTCATATTTTTGACCAACTTCATAAATCTGACCCATCACCGAATCTTCATCCAACAAGGTCGACAAAGAACATGAAGAAAATGTCCATGAAGAATTTATGCACAACTATCAAAGGAAGAAAGACGAAAACTTAAAGGAAACAACAACGAGCTTTAGTGAAACTACTGAGCAAAACTAACATTATGGTCATGAATAAAACATAAATAATTTGGTCACTCAGACTGATTCTAGAATTAAAATTAAAAATAAATGTTGTGATGTAGCTATATTAGCATAGACAGAAAGATGTGTGCAGTTTAAATGGTCGACATTTAATCTGTGGACATCTATAGCATTTAAACTGCACAAATCTCTCTGGATTCTCGAGGTCTTTCCCGAGTCCCAAGCACAAGAGAATGCAGCATAAGATCAGCAATTCCAGAGCTGGAAATACTAAAAAAGATTCTAGTTAAGGTTTATGGAGTTTATAAACACAGTGGAGCACTTCCTGTATTACCACATGAGATCACAAGGTGGAACAGTGTTTTCAGGTTGAAAGAAGAACCGAGCCTAAATATGCAGCGTTTGTGTGTTAAACATGTGTGAATGAGTTAAAATAAAAACTGCAGGTGTGTTTTTGATGAGGAAACAACATTATATCAGCAAGCAAAAAAATATGATATAATTATTTACTTAACCTTTATTTAACCAGGTAAAGACCCACTGAGATCCAGCTCTCATTTACAAGTGTGACCTGGCCAAATGGTCAGCAGCACACGTCAAGAGCAGAAAACAACTATCTATTAGTAAGTAAAGTGCAATGAATGGAGAAAATATTTTGAAAGTGCATTAGCTGTAACAGTCTAAAAAAATGATGTGCAGTAGTTGTAAACAATAGAATATAAAATTTAATAAAATCTGTTACAAAGAGCACTTTGCAGTGACATCTTAAATACACAGGCACTGATGAATGGACACTTTTTATCTATTACATAACAAAGAACAAAAAGCTTTAAATGAGACAAGTTAAGATTATTTTCAGTTCAGTTTGGAGGGTTTTCCAAGCTGAAGGAGGAGAGAAGCTAAAGGCCTGTTTTTAGCTCAGTCCGAACACGAGGAACCTGCAAGTGCTAAATGCCACTAGATTGCAAGCAGTGTTGCCAACTCCCCAGTAAGAAAAGTAGCTATTGGCTGCCCTAACAGTCGCTAAAAGTCGCTAGATGACTTCACCGACTATTTTGCATATTTTTTGCATGTAATGTCATAACAGATGCTGTAGGAAAGAGATAACTTCATGGGAGAGACAAAAAAGTGAGTAAAAACACCTCAATTATTTAGAACGACAAATAAATTTGATTCTTGCTTTGTTTTTATTAAGCTATTATTATTTTTCCATTAAAATTGGCCACCACTTCTTATTTCAACCAACCTTTGAAATCGGGGTTTGATTCCCATTCCTTCCTGTATTTTTGTGTATACTGCTTAGACTGAGACATTTTTAGCTAAAGCTAGCAAAGTGTAGGGGCTAAGGCACACGGTGGACGAGGTGGGCGACCTGGTCCGAATGAGGTTTTTGTGAGTGATATGCAGCTAAATATTTAGATAAATCCTGCCCGCTCTGTGAAAAGAGGCGGGATACTTCACGCACGTGTGATTCATTTGCACTTTGGATGGAGGGTGTAGAGCATTGGTTTGCTCTGCTCTGTCTACAGCTGCCGCGGGAGGAGGGAGCTGAATGTTTCTGACCGCGTGCTTCTGCTTTGGGGCGGGGCGGACCTCACAGCAGCACCCGCTGCTGCTCAATGAGAGCAAAAACCGCAGGTTTTTTTGAGTCTCCAAAGACCAGAAAGATCTCCAGGGATGCCAGGAAAAGTCGCTAGATTTGTCACTAGTCGCTTTTGTGAAAATAAGTCGCCAAGAGGTGTTGGAAAGTCGCCAGATCTAGCGAGAAAGTCGCCAAGTTGACAACACTGATTGCAAGGCATAGTGGCTGATGGTTTAATAATGCTGCAGGAGGAGCCACTGGGGAGGTGCACACGCAGAAAAACTAAAACAAAAAAGGTCCACATCTGAACACATCGGCAGCAGTATTGATATCGGTAATTGTTAGTGTGTGTATTTGCTGTAAAATGCACAAAATGTAGGAAATATGATACTGATTATTTAAAGTTCAGTTTCACCTGGTCGGGCTCAGAGGAGGTGGAGCGGGGAGTGGTTTGGTGCCTCCACCTGAGAAGCGCTTTCCCCGGGAAGAACCAAGAGCGCAGAGAACGAACCGCTCAGAACATGCCTCAGTCTACAGCTCTCGAGCACTGGAGCAACTAGCCCGCACCTATATTCCACTGTGCGTCCTCACTTTCCCCACATGAAACCAGCGTACAGAGGACGACACGGACCCGCTCAGACCCAGTCCACTGTGCTCTGGTTTTGCTTGTTGAGCCTCTGGACTGATCTGACCAACGAAACCCCCCCGAACCCCCGATCCAGGTAGGGGGAACAGCGGTGGAGTTTAATCTAAGGCCCAGAGACCAGATTTCAGCATCAGGTGTCGTCAGCAAGAGTTTTTGCACCAATTACAAATGTTAAGCGTGTTGTGTTGATTTGAATCGACTGATGTTCAGTGATGTTAAAAGTACAATACAATATTAACACAAATCTATTCTCAGTTGTTTCTGAAACTCATCATTGCAGGAACACAAAGATGCATTTACTTGAGGGTCTGTCTGGGTTAGGGCAGGATGGGATTTTGGGGAAGGGGGAAGGCTGGGCTGATTTTACCTACTCTAAAGGGAGGCTCACCTTCACACAAATGGAAAAGTTGAAAACCTCTGCCATAATATAAGGTCTTTAATTATTATCTGGACCCTAAACAGACGATATGTACGTCTATAGTGGGCATTTTCTTTTTTCTTTTTTTTTCTTTATTCCATCTGGGTTTCCTATAATGATTTCTTGGCTGAAAACCATGTTACCAATCAAAGCACATTTATTTCAATACATAACTGTTATTTTCTATTCTATTTAAAACACAAAACAGCCTGACTAAGCAACAATAAATGACCTTAACTTGATTTGAATTCAGTCCATAGAAATCCTTGGAAAACCTTCAGTCTCCAGTGTTATGTGAGCAAAATACGCATGTTTGCAGATAACCTTGAGAAACGACTGCGCTCTCCAATCCACTCACACTAGTGGATAATGTAAATAAAATATGAATACTTCAAATGGTTGCGTCTTGTTTTGACCCTCTCCCCTTCACGCTCAGGGGAGGCAGGGCTCTACAGGCACTGCAGAGGGCGCCGTTCTGTTTGACTAAAGGGTGTTAAGGTCACTGGTTTGCATGTGTCCTTCAGACTGCGGAGATGGGACACTGTAGAGAATATATGGGGCGATGCGATTTCTATTAAGATGATAAATATTGTTCCAGACATTTGCATGTTTCAATTAAATGGTAAGTGGTACATTTTTATTTCGCGTTTTTCCACCTTCAAGGAACTCAAAGCGCTTTACATCAAGGAATCACACACCCACTCACACACTCATTCATATGCCAGTGTTCACATGAGTTAAATGTTTTGCCCAAGAACACAACAACAGCATCTGTGGGAGCTGGAATCGCACCGCCAACCTGTGGATCGATGGATCAGACAGCTCAAAAAATGACGTTTGACTTCGGATCTTGAGACAAACACTGAATTTAGGTTTTCAAAATGTATATGTAGCCTATGCCTGGAAAGTATCGAGGGTAGGGTTGGGCGGTATCCACATTTTGATACAGTTAAACCATCTCAGCATTTTACCGGGGTATACAGTATTACCATGACTAATTAAGAATTATTTTCTAGCATTCAGAAACAGAAGAGGAGCATTATATTTGAAGATGAGGCACACGTTCTGATCAAACCAAACTTTGCAGCACATTCGATCACATCAGCATCAGCGCACGAGTTTTATCAGCGCTTATAATGAGTCAAGCAAAAAGCAGTCATCCCTAGCAGAAAAGTTCCATAGTGCACCTTTAACCTTCATAAACAGCACCAGCAATCACTTCCATAGGTGACACTGTACATCCACTTTACTTAATATTATTCATCAATTATTATTCATCTGATCATGTGTGATTGATCATTCCTTTTACACATTATTCAACTTCTGCACTGATTGTTGCCAGGTTTCTAACAATGCACAGCTCTCCCAACTTTCTTTCTGTTTTGCTTTCTGTTTGTTTCTGTTTTGTGTTTGCTCAGCTCCAGCTCAAATCCCCGAAGAGGAGAGTGGATTCACTGTGCTCCCTTGTTACCGCGTCCCCCTCATTTATTTGTACACCTGTTTACACAAATACACGGCCATAAGTGAGATGTTGTTTGCCTCTTGACATCTATGAACCCTAACATTCAGAATCTGCAAGAGGGTGACAAGTTAAGAGTCTTTTCAGGAGAGAGAAATAAAGAGGAGACAGTCTAATATGAGACCCAGCAGACAGTGAACCTAAACTCTGTCAGATGTGACGATGTAATTGGAGATGGAGGAGCTTGTTTTCATCCCAGGCCCAGACAGCAGGGCAGAATCCACACAAAGAAAGAACTGACATGATAGATCTTGCATGGAAGAATAAAGGGACTCATTATAAAGGAAATGGTTGTTTGGGTGTTTTCCATCATATTTTCGGGAGTTTTAAAGGTAAACACAGGTACTTTCCTTTCCAGCAATAGAAAAAAAAATATTCCCAACAACCAATCCAAAACAGGCATTATGGGTAAATGTGGAGATGGGCCCACTGCTCCTGATAGGTTGTCCCAGTGGCATTGAAGGATGGGTCAAATGCATATCCTAAAATATTCGTATTTCAGGGTGACCAGACGTCCCCATTTACCCCATTTTTTTACAGTCCCAGTTTTGAGCCCTGTGTCCCCTGTCCCAGCAGATTTATTCAAAACCACTGATTTGATGCGCTAAACCAGGACTAAACTAGGACTAAACCAGGACAATATCATGTCTAAACCAGGTCTAAAAATCAGATCTAAACCAGTTTTAAACCAGGACTAAACTAGGGATCAAAAAGAACTATATCAGGTTCATATAAGGTCTAAACCAGGACTAAACTAGGTCTATTCCAGGTCTAAAGCAGGACTAAACCAGGTCTTAAAATCAGGTCTAAACCAGGACTTAACTAGGGCTCAAAAATAACTATATCAGATGTACATCAGGTCTGTATAAGGTCTAAACTAGGTCTAAATGAGGTCTAAACCAGGTCTAAACTAGGGCTAAACCAAGTCATTTTCAAGTTTAAAGCAGGACTAAACCAGGTCTAAAAAATCAGGTCTAAACCAGGATTTAACTAGGGCTCAAAAAGAACTATAGCAGGTCTGCATCAGGTCTATAGAAGGTCTAAACCAGGTCTAAACTTGGGCTAAACCAGGTCTATTCCAGGTTTAAATCAGGTCTATTTCTAAAGGAGTGTCTGAGCAGAAATTCCATTTATTTAGCCAAAATACAGAAGACTGCGCTTCTGTATTTTGTCTCTCAGATTACACACTGACCCACACATGGGTCAAGAATGGAAAATGCTACATGCTTTTTCACAGTTTTATTTATACCAACCATCCCAACCTGGGTGTGTTCCAGTTTTTAATTTGGAAAATCTGGTCACTCTATCCCGGTGTTTTTTTGTATGTTTTTTGCTATTTTGTCCGCAAGTAAATTCCTATTAACACTGTAATATGGACCTGGCTATAAGTAGCATTGCTGAGCTACATTTGACTGGAGTCGAACACTGTGGGTGACGTCTTAGTCCACCACAGTCTATGAGGACAATAAAGGCCAACGTTAAAGCTACATATGTGACTTTGTGGAGTTTGCATGTCACTGGCATGATTCCATGGAAACAGAAAGTTAAAATACACTGAAATTTCTCTGATCTGGCCAAGATTTAAAAACGTATATTCTATTAGATTCTTCATCTTGTTTTCAGATGTATTCTCTACTTACTAGTTCTGAGACTGCTTCACTCTAGTTTAGAGGTTGTTTATTTTAAGATAATTTATCCAGTAAAATCATCTTGCTCCATGTACAGATCATTTAGCTACTTTTAAGTCATTTTCTGGTAGATTTAAGTGATTATATCTTAAGCTTTTTTGCGGCGTAAACACATTTTATTCCATACTGTGGAAGATTATAGCCAAAGGAACAGTTCCAAGGAACACGCCAGGCCAAGTAAGAGTCAGGTTTGTGGAGATGCAAGCCTGCTCAGAGTAAGTAGACATATTTTTCCAATGTTCACCAAAACAGAAAAAGCATGATTTGATTTTAGTGTATTGTTCTTGGCTAAAAAGTTGCATACTGTGCCTTTAACCTTAATATATTTTCATTACTGCTACAGATAATAATGAAACCCAAGGACACCTCTGTTCAGGCTTATCGTATTTTGTTGCTACAAAGCTGCTCTAGTCTTTATTTATTGAATAGTATTTTTTTTTTTGGCAAGCTTCCACTTTTAAACCAGTGACGGAGTTCAACAGTTCGATAGTTTTCACTTTAATCATAATTTTCTGTTTTATTTTTTCCTGTCACTGATGGATATGAAAGCGCTGACAGATATTAATCTCCCTTCAGTTCAAATCAATCAACCTTGCCTCAAAATCACAAATGTATTCAGAAAAACATGAACAGGTCCCGCGCTATTTGCTAGGTGGGAACGGAGGACATCTCAAAGTCATAATCCGCTCCACTGCTGATGATATTTTCCGCCTTTTTCGTTTGATTCTGTGGCGTTTTGTGAAGCCCGCTCGACACTGGCTCCGCGCTGCATTCAAATGTGTCCTCTACAGTGGGAGAAGTGAGCGCTCTGATGCTGTTATCTTCAGTGGCGCTTCTGGCTTCTGCACTTACACTGTGTGGATGAGAAGAGTCCAGCCCCTCTCTGCTCCCATTAGCAACATCAGAGGGAATCCCCAGGTTTTATCTCAGTGCCGCACATTTAAAAGGCCTGTACCTGATTATAATGTCTTCTGGTTGAGATAAATGGCCTTCATATTATGCAGTGTATTGCAAATGTAGATAATTGGGGGGAAAAAGATGTAACTTATGCATTTTACAAAGCATTCTGTTGGGTGATCACTAATAGAGAAGATACTGATAG
The DNA here is from genome assembly GCA_030686955.1 of Odontamblyopus rebecca. NCBI lineage: Eukaryota > Metazoa > Chordata > Actinopteri > Gobiiformes > Gobiidae > Odontamblyopus > Odontamblyopus rebecca. The sequence continues at coordinate 34,066,550 of CM060664.1, forward strand.
GGTCACTCATTTTCATCCAGTCAGGAACATTGCCAAACACTAGACATATTTTTGTTCTGTTTTCAGGTTGAGCCGTTCACTCCCAAAGAGAAGTCATTTTGCGTTTGGAATCTGCTCGCACACAGTCACCCCAAGACTGTGCAGCGAATGACGGTTTGGCGTGTCCTGAGGAAACGATTGGAAAAGAAACCGTTTGCAGCTCCTTCGGGCTTTAAAAGTAGATGAGAAGCAAAAACGTCAAGAATTCTGTGTTGACGCTACAGAAACTTGAAGAAACACCAAACCGTCATTCAAGGAATCTGGGTTTCTAAACTTGTTCTCCTTACGGACTTCTTGGGGTTTTTCACGAACTTGATCGACCTTCTCTTCTGATGTTGATGTTGGTCTACCAGATCTTTTAGTGCTGCACAGCCTTCTTCTTTAAAGTTTTGGTACCAAGCCCAAATTTGTTTGTCATTTGGTGAAGTTTTTCCAAATTTTGCATTGAAGGCTGCACAGTCTTGGGTAACAGTGTGTGAGCAGACTCCAAGACGCAAACTGACTTCTCTTTGGGAGTGAACGGCTCAACCTGAAAACAGAACAAACATTTAACATTAAATCTTGATCTGTTTCTAGACATTCTGTTTTGAGGTTAGTTCAACAAGAATTGCTAAAATTACTGGCCTGCAAAATGATACCCTGTATATTAACCCCTTAACACTTGAATTTAAATATATGTATATAAAAATGTTTTTTGTCTGTTTTTGCCTTTAAGTAGACAGTAAATTAAGATGAGATTATTAATTTGATTATAGCAAAATTTGGCATACTGCAAATTTGCAACAACTAGAAACAAGTGCTTGTCAAAAGTTCCTAGGAAGGTTCTGCATCTGCACTATCCAGGATTGGGGGAATGCAGCCGATATCTCGGCTTATATCTTGATCCAAATGGTTTGTCGCATATTTGTGACACTCGGAGTTAAGGGGTTAAATCTCCAGCACAAGCCGATATTTTGTTGGTTGTTTTTGGTCAACCAACTTCCTAAAAAAGTACAAAGAAAGTTTTATTTTAACAATCTAATGCAAATAGATAACTGCAAAAAAGCGACTACACAGCTGTCTATAGTTTTGTGGTAAAAAAGGCTGTGTTTGAGTTTGTGGTGAATGTCTATCTATTAAATCTATACTAAGAATCATGGGAAACAGCTGGCTGACACTCTGCCCGACAGTGATTCTTTGTCGTGGTGCATTTTTAAGACTGAGAATACAACATCCAGACTGTTGTTTCTGTGTTGTGGTGAAAGATCAAAGTGGTAAAAAGGACTAAGTGGACGGGGCTACAGTTCACTCAAACATGTTCCTCACTTGGTTCAAAATCAAGTACAGGCTCTTTAAGATCTGTAAAATTCTTTTCTATTGGGACAGAACTATTTCCTTGGAGCTGTATGTAACTTCCTGATTGAGGGTTTGTCATCCAGTTGTCTCCTTTGAGAATATTCCAAAGTATGGCTTTAACCTCGTCTATCTTGCATGTATTCAGTTACGGGTTTGTTTAGTGTTAGAAATGCACTGACACACATGAATTTGTAAATTCATGTGTGGATCTCCACTCCACATAGATCTGACCTGTAACTTGGCCTATTGGTGTCTCCATGGAGACAGATAAGTTCAGTGTCATACTGTGGAACATGACAAAGCAATAACATGGCGGTTGTGGACCCTTCACCAGAAAAGTTACAGGTGAACGTTTAACTATCGCAGTAGAAATTTCATTTGTCCAGAAGCGTTTTAACGTTTTAAACTAGACTTAAAGATGCACTGCGGAATATTTCTAGTGAAGCATATGCCACCTGCTTGTCTCCATGGAAATGTTATTGTTTTGTCTAGAGTACAGATCTAACCTATATATCATGAAGCAGGTTAAAGCACTACGCTATATTACAATTCAGATCTGTGGAGAGTCGCCCCTACAAGGAAATATTTTATTTTTGAGCAATAAAAACACTGGTAATAAATAAATAGTAGAGGGATATATTTATTGTCATACCATAGTACTGTATTTTCTGGACTATAAGTTGCACTGGACTATAAGTCGCATTTTGGGGGAAAATTTATTTGATAAAATCAAACACCAGGAACAGACATTTCATCTAAAAAGGCGAGTTATAGTAATAACAACAGAACAGAACAACAGGCTGAACATGTGTCACAAGTTTACCAAACTCTCCATCTCACTCCAAATCACTAAATCCACAGAATTTTTCATCTTCTGTGTCACTTCTGAGCAACTCCAGCTAAATCCAGGTTTTAGCCTGCGATAAGCTTTTGTTTTCTTCATTGCAAACTTTCTTTCTGCTGCTCTATCAGTCCTCTCTACAGATGTCTCTGGTACTCCGCTCAGCATATACACTGAATAATAATGTGTTTGATGCAGCTTTGTGCACATTTGTTTATGTTTACGTTGCAGATAGTGGTAAAAACAGCTGGTGCTGATGCAGTGAGCTTTTGCCAGTCTAAAGGACAAGATTCTGTGGATTATTCACTGCCTGGTAAAAAAAGTCTCCACCTGGATTTAACTAAGCAAACAGGTCCGAGGTGCTGCAGTTGGTGAAGTGACAGTGGAGCAGGAGGAAGAGCATGAGGCGGAGCAGATACTGGTACACAAGCCTAGAGCGCCCTCTCGTGGCTGTCAGTGTGAAAAAAAACAAGTGAAAGTATATCTTGCTGGTGGAAATGTGTTGGCGTCCCTTGATGCAATAAATAACTTTTAATATATTCAGTTAGTGTCTTGGGTTTGTACTTTGCCCATGTTTACATTCTCCAGTAAGAGCTATTTCCTGTTTAGATGTGAAATTATATTTTTCATGTATAAGTCGCCCCTGAGGACCACCCAAACCATGAGAAACTATGCGACTTATAGTCTGAAAAATACAGTAGACTATTTTGCAATAAGTATACTTACTTCAAAAAGTTCATATTTCCATAAAGAAATAGTCATTCTGTAGTTTTTTGACACAGTAGCAGCATTTGCAATGTGCAACTGAAGACTTAGTCACAGTGGGAAGAGTAAAAAAGTACTCAAGTAGATATACAGTTACTTCAATACAAATGTAATTCAAGTAAGTATAAAAGTGTGGTGTCTTAAAATTACACAGAGAAGTACAATTATTTAAAAAAATGTAGTCAAGTAAATCTAACTGAGCACTACCACTTCTCCATTAGCCTGTACCTGACCAGACGATTATACAAGTCTACATATAAAAGCAAAATAAAGCTTCATTCCGTGTATTTCCCTTTGAACCTTCACGTCACTCATCCCCTGCACTGTGATAATCTGCCCCTAAAGCTGGGTTCAAATGAATCCTGCACAAAACCGTGTCACGTTTCACTGGAGAAATGCATTATGGGAGTCTTTTGATGCAGGTAAATCAGACACATACGTGTCCCTGTAAAAGAACTGGAGACGTCTAGTCCTCCGTGGTGCGTTCAGGTACCACTTTCATCACCGTGGGTTTTTCATATTTACAGTTACAGTAGGTTTCAAAAGAACCAATCTGTCTGATCCTAATGTGTTTGGAAGATTAAATCAGGTCGTTTGAGCTGCTCCTTTCTGTAGAGGTGATGGTTTCCAAAGGAACTGTACCAGAATTTCATCCATGAGTGAAAAACGTGTTTAACGATTATAGAGAAACAATGAAACTCTTTTATTATGATGTCGAACCATGACTGAGAATCAACAGTGTGGGATAATCAGAGGCAGCAGATGTTTTCAAATCCCTCAAACACAAAATCCAAGGCAAAGGAGAAATTCTTTTTTTTTTTTTTTGCTTCTTCAGTTCTGGCCTGACACTGGTGAACACTGCCTTAAATGCGCCTGATAAAAGGAGCTAACTACACTGGAACTACTCTGAAACTAACACACCTACTTGTTTCAGCTTGTTCGGTCTATTGAACTGCACTAAATGGGGACTGTGCCTGAGTCATTTTAGCAGCATCAAATGTGCCTGAGTCATTTTAGCAGCATCAAAAAAACATTTATCCAGTTGAGAAATTTAATTTCTCCTTCGTCATGGTTCTCATCTAACTCCGTATCTCCTTTTTAAAAAGAACCAACTTTGATTAACACTGGACCAACACAAGAAGAAAATCATGTGAGAGCTTTCAACGGCAAAGTAATTTTTAATATTTTTTGTAATGATTATGATTGTAAAACACACTCCCACGATCAGTTTGAACCACTTTATCCAATTCTGCGCCTTAGTAATTTCTCTGATGATTAGTTTCATATTAACATGAGTTCTCACATTAGCTTTTGTCACGTACAGTAAAAACACAGTGAAAGAGCCAGGCTTTCGAACAGCTCTTTAAATGAACAGATCCAAAAGATTCAGATCCCATAAGATCTGGAAGTCCCATCATGGTTCAAATGCTTTAAAAAAATATGTAGTTGGGCAATAGCTGGGTTAACAGTGGTGTATAGTGGAATAAGCATTCAGTTGTGCCATTGAGCAAGACACTTCACCCACATTTCTTGTCACAGTTTACACGGTGAGAAATTAAACTAGAAATTAAACGTATGTAACTTTCTAATGGAGGGTCCACCACCTGCTTGTCTCCATGGAAATGCCATTGCTTTGTCTAGAATGCCCCACAGTATGGCATTAAACTCATCTATTTCCATGGTGACAAGCCGCGTTCAGATCAAGTTACAGGTCAGATCTGTGGAGAGGCGAGTTCACTCACAGAACTTTTGAGCAGTGAAACATCAGTAACTGAATAAATGCAACATAAATTACCTTAATGCCATACTGCAAAACAAGAACCTCTCCATGGAAACAAGTTTGTAGTGTACACACTACCGGAAAAGCTACACAATGCACCTTTAAACTGTAACGCAGAAGAAAAAACAGGTTTTGGGAGCGCATAAAGCATGATGGAAAAGACTTACTTTTTCATTTTAAGCTAAAAAAACAAAACTAAATCAATAAAATAAAATAAAAGGAAATTTCTGCAGACATTTAGTTTAATAAAACAAATTCTGACGGTGGCCTTTTATATGAAAATCCCATTGAATTTCAAACACAATTATCCTCAAACCACAAGAATATTATTTCTCACAACTGCAGCGCACTATTTTTTAAAGATGGCAACGTAGAGTTAAATTTGTCAAATGGACCAAAGTTTTGATAGAAGACGTTTCGCCGCTCATCTGAGCTGCTTCTTCAGTTCTTCAGTATTTTTAAAGATTTTCGTTTAAAGATTTTCGTTTAAAGTTTGCTAACACAGAAAAGCACAAAAGCAAACGAATCAATGGGAATGAGTAATACTTCTGCTTTAGTTCTAAGCGCTATTTAGAATCTGTACAGAAATTACACTAAGCAGACATATTTAAACACGAGATAATTTGTGTGGTTGGAATGCGGCTCTTAAGGACACTTCAAGAAACATAAGCATTTTCACTGAATAATCCTCCACCTCACGTAGATTAGTTCGGCTTTGAGCTCATTCTCCGAAGATATTTCATTTCATTTAACAACATTACAAGTTCCAGCACTTAAACGTTCAAATGTGGTGCTTTTGTGTAATTATTGCGGTAATTTTAGATCCAAAGTGGTTTTCAGATCTTGCATAATTAGTCTGAGTATCTCCTCTCAAACAGAAAACTCTCTGTTCAACTTTGCGGTACTACAGGAAGCACTCCACTGCGTTTTTAAACTCTATTCACTTCACTAGAATCGTTTGGATCATTTCTGAGAAGTGTGGGATTTGTGTTTTTTATTCTTTTAGCTTTATACATGACTTAATTAAAGCGGTGCACTTGGCGTTGTAACCTTTGCGGTTAAGGGAATATGCCACTTGGAGATGTTATTGCTTTTGCCTGGGGTGTTCCACAGTGTTACACAGTAGTATTAAATTTATAGCTTCATAGAGACAAGACTTCAGCGCAACCAGGCCAAATTACAGTTCAGATCTATGGAGACACTGCTCATTAAGATTTTTTTTTGGTTTAAAAATGCAAATGGATATATATAAGATAGATAGTTTACTTTAACGCCCCACTGTGACGAATTCTAGGCAAGGCCATAACATCGCCATGGAGACAAGCACATGACAGTAGGGTTGGGCGGTAATTAGAGATGTCCCGATCAAGATTTTGTGGTTACTGATATCTGATCCGATTTTTTTAAGGAGTGCTCTTTCCGATACCCATCCAATACTGATCCAATACCTCCGCCAGTGTTTGGTGCTGTGGCTTTGCCGTCTTGCACTTGTAAATCTCAAACTCGTCCAGATGATTCTTTTGTAAGTGACAAATCAAGTTGGTAGTGTTAAAGTGAACTCTGCTGGTTTGTTTGCAGTGATAACATGTGGCTGTTTGATTGTCGTTTTGTTGTACAGTCGTCCCTCACTATAACGCAGTTCACGTTTCACTGATTTTTTAGTGCAGTTTTGCATGCTTTTTTTTTACAGTGTATGAGCATGCATTGTGTTCTGCATTCTGATTGGCTAAGGGAAAACCTGAGCATTGTTTTCTGTGTAATCGAAGGTGGAATGTCTGTTTATATGAATAAAAAAGTGCCAACAACTCCCCATACCTATCCTCAGTTTAGGTCGCAGCTGATTTGTGCAGAGTGATCCCCCTCCCTGCTCCCTCTCCCCGCTCATATCACGGGGTTTTACAGTTTTTACAAGGTTTTTCTACTTCGCAGATTTCGCCTATCACGGGTTATTTTTAGAACATAACCCCCGCAATAAACGAAGGACCACTGTAGTGAAAAGTCCCACACAGCGACATGGCAGCGTTTTGACTTACGGCTGCCGTAAAGCACGTCAATGCTGTAAAAACATGTGAAACTGAATCGGTCCAATCACGTGACTGAATCCGATACTGTCGATACTCATAAAAGAGCCAGATTGGGAACTGATACGATACTGAAAATCAGATAGGGACATCCCTAGCGGTAATACAGTATCAAAAAGTAGCAACAGTATCAGTTTCATTACCGTCATAAAAAAAAAAAATCTGCAGCGCATAAGGACCCAATATAAAATTAGGAGCATTTTGGCTTCAGGACAAATGACAGGGGGGAGAAGCAAATGTTGACGGAGCTACGACCCTGGGCCAGGCCAGAGATCCCACCACAGTCGCTTCAGACACGGGACACAGCGCCGACTTTCTCCCCTCCGCTCTCTCACCTCTTCAAACATCATTACGCTCAGAGATTTCCATCCACACGCAGCGAGGAAGAAGGAAAAAACCTGACTGATGCTTTGTGTGTGATGTTGAGCCGTAAAGTTTGTGATGGAGACATTTTATTGAACGCCGAGAGTCGAGAGGGGACGGACTGACTTGAGGGTGAAGTCTGACTTTCACGGAGGAGACGGTAACTTCTCCGAGTGCGGCTCTTCTGTTTCTGAAGACTAAAATAACAAAACAATTCTTAATTAGTCACAGTAATACCGTATACCCTGGTAAAATGTTGAGGTTTAACAGTATCAAAATTTGGATACTGCCCAACCCTACACGACGTACCTTCCACCAGAAAAGAACAGGGTCTAACTGCACCAGATGGAAAGAATGGAGCTCAAATATCGATCATTAACCCTGACGCAAAACCTTTACCGGCACAAACATCGAGTTCTGTAAATCAATAAATACTTTACATTTTAAAACAGACCTCTCTTGGTGTTGCATGTTGCTTTTGCTGTCACACGGGTACAGCCATACCAGCGACTACAATCACCTCCAATCATCACAGTAGTTTCCTCAGGTCAAGTCAAGTCCAATCACCCAAAGTGGGCCATTCCAGCACACTTTAAACCCGGGGGGCTCTGAAGGAAAGCTGAAAATCACAGAATACTCATTCTACAGGCGCAATAATGTCTTCCATACCATCAAAACAGCACAGGAGTGGACGATATAGAAACAAAAATATATATAATAGTAATAATCATCAATCTCCATCTCGATTTTCCATTACATTTTCTTTTTCAAACAATAGCATATAAAAATGGAACATAAACGAGATCTGTTGATAGGTGCTTCTGTAAGAACACATGTCTTCATTTATAATTCACTTTTTCCTCAATAAAAGCTCCAGTATCAGAAGAATTGGATGTTAGATAAGATTAATGCCATGTGGGGGGACATTCCAGGCAATGCAAGGTCCCTCCAAAAAGGTTACATAGTGAGGATTTAAGATTTACTATCCTCTATTTAAGTCATTTTAAAAAGGGCTCATATTACACTATTTTCTGATCTGTTATAATGTTTTTTTCTGCATCGAAAACAAACCTGGAGTCGTGTTTTGTTCATGTTCATGTTTAAAATACAGTCTAAATACTGCATATTTATACTGAGTTCTTCTCTCAAATGGAAAACACTCACTTCATTGTGTTTTTCTGCTCCACACACCTTCATTAGAATCACAAGGCGGAACAGAACATTTTAAGCTTAAAGGCCGCCACACAGTGGCGGCTGGTGACTACAGGGTGCAAGTGCACTGCACTCCCTAACTTAATAAAAAAAATTATGAAGTTATTTTGTATAAGGCTATATGTTTAATATTTTGTTTAAAACCGAGCGTGTATCTGCATAGACATATTTTTATTATGTTAAATGTGCTCATATCGCTGTATTTGATCGTGGTGCATTTGAGTGTGCAGCTTAGGTGAGGCCCAATGGAGCAGGTCTATGGAGGAGCCTGAAACATTCAGAAAATTTGATGTCATTACGTTGCTTTTGCCCATTAGTTTGTATTGCAGCCCCAGAAAAGTATTGCGCAGGGTGGGGGCAATTCAACTGATTGGTCTTCATAAACATGATCACAATTCCGACCTATGAGGATTCAGCGGCTCTGTCCTGCCTCACCCCAACAGGCTAATGCTAATGCTACAGGCTAATGAATGGAGAACTACAGAGCTGTGTGCTATGGCCGCTAGCTACTTTCGCCTAAACCGAAACAGGAGAGCGGGAGGAGAGACCTAAAGCACGGGACACACTGACACAGACCGGGTCCTGGGGCACTCGCCGCTGGGACTGCAGCATCCGCTGCCGTCGGCAAGGTCATCACTGTCGTAGCTGGGGAAGTCGCTCGCTGCTGCTGGCGGGGCACTCTGGGCGTAAAAACGTAGTGCAGAGGACTTAAGTCCACCCGGTGCCCTGGTGCTAATATGGACTGGCGTAACTTTCAAATTGAAGTGGGATTAAGACGAGTTTTAGAACCAGGTCATGCACTCGGCTCCAGGACCTTGTCCCATGGACCTGACTGGACTGGGACATATTGCAGACAGAACCAACAGGAGAGCGGGTAGAGGACACACTCTGCATCAGTCCGCTGGAGAAGGTAAGAGGCTTGTTTTCGTTTGTTTGGGAGCAAATCTGAGGACGGCGCCTCATTGTAAACAGTGTTATAGTGTTAATAGGTAAATGCGTAAATGACTGAGCAACGGAGCCGCTTCGGTGTTCTGCCGTGCGCTGTAGGAGCGGTGCTGATGCTGTGACCGGAGCATCAGTTTTGCTACATTTTCAGGACATTATGGGGGCTGGTTGTGGGGGCTGTTTGTGAGTGGTGTGTTACGTTATGTTATGGTGTGTTACTTTGTGTTGTTTGGGTTGGGTGTGAACAGGTGGATCAGGTTGTGCTGCTGCGTAAACTTTGCGCTTGGCTGTGTGTTGTGCTCCTGATAAAGTTCAGCAAATAGTGACTAAAATGACAGATACCACTGGAGTCTTTGAGATTGGAGATTTTTAGTCTCATGAGATTCTCCTTGTGTCTGTGGTGTGCAGCTTTTGTCGCACATTTACAAATTATTTAAGACTGAAAAATCCTGTAGTGTGTGGCGGTCTTTAAACTCTCCGAGTGCAAAGACTGCAGCGGGATCTGTCTGCGGACCACAGGATATAAAGTTGTGCGCGGGATGGCGTCAGCTGTTTCCTGTCTATAGTAAAACCACTCGCTCTGAGACTCTGAAGTGTTCAAAGATCAGAGTCAAAACTGTGTTATTATTATTTGTGAAAGGTGGTGCAATAGTTCAGATACAGAAATTTTAATGCACAGAAGCCTGTTGATAAAGTCTATAGTCACTATCGCTGATCTGCAGCCTCACCTGGATCCGTGCACTGTATGGATGTAAACAGACATGAACTATCTCGCCTTCTTACTTTCAAAGAACACTTCAAACTGGATTCACTATCAAGGACCACACCAACAACACGTGTGAAGGGAAAAGAGCTTATCATATGGAGACGAGGCGGGTCGGCTGGGTTGAGACTCAGGGTGGGGGTTCAGTCCCAGCCTTCACATGGCCCAGCAGTAACAGGACCCCCCTCGTAGGCGTCTTATGTCTGGAAGTGAACAGATAGGGATTGGGAGGGTGGGGTCAAGTTATTCAGGACAAACTGGGTTGTCAGGACAAGCTGCTACAAAGAGGCTTCTGGGAAATTGAGGTGTGGAAAGTGAGCTGTGATTCGCTGGAAAGGAGGAGAGGGCGGATGAGGCGTGGTCCTGCTCCTGAACCTGTTACTGTATTTTTCAGGGTTTGAGTGGTCCTGTGAGTTATACTCAGATGCAACTTATATATTCAGTTTTTCACACTGACAGCCCATAGACCAAATATATGAATCGTATATATGAGGCAAAAATGAAAAAAAAAAAAAATCAATTTTTTCATTTAGGTTTTCGAGACAAATAATAAAGAAAAGAGGTGTTTTTTTGTTTTCTTATTTTTAGTTCTATATTGTAAAATGAATGAATGAATGATACACGGATTGTTCTCTATTGGGTTATTTTTGTTACTATAACTTCTATAACTTGCCTTTCAAGATGAAGTGATGTTGATGTTGGTTCTTGGTCTCTGATTTTATAAAATACATTTCCCCCAAACAGTATAATAATTATAGTCTGGTGCAACTTATACGTATGTTTTTTCTTCTTCATTGTGCATTTTTTTGGTGGTGCAATTTATACTCCAGAGCGACTTATAGTCCGAAAAATATGGTAATCATATTAATTACATTTAACAGCGTGGTTTTGTGGGCTGGATGTCATTATTTGCAAAGAACAATTTCTATGGATAATGTGGAGGAGATGCTGCACTTTAAATTTACCACTTTACGAAAGGTGAGGAATAAAGTGTTCTCATTATTTTTGCTATTTCCTGAGTTTGTATTTTGCGCCTCTGCCCCTGACTTTGTTTTATCGGCTGTTACCGTAGCGTTGTTGATGTTTGGTGGTTACAATCTGACACTGACACCGCACACATGAGGATCACAGCGGCTTAAAAATCACACAAGAAGACAAAAAGTCAGGTCACACCTCGACAAACTCAGGGAGAAGAAATCGCAGTCAAAATCGGGCAAATCCTTATGCAGAGTGTGACCTTTAGAGATGCCGACAAAATAAGAATACAGCATTACTCAAATATGCGAATGAAATGAAACACAACTCCAGGTACGCTGATGAACTCACAACATTCTAACACGGCTTAAACCTCACAAGATTTAATTTTCTGTAATATAGGACCTTTAAACAATCTAGATAGTTTATGTTTTGGCAGTGAAATGGTCCAGCGCCCTCTACAGCTCCTGTGTGTACGCGCTCTGGGTTGTTGCGAGCAGACTCAGTGCATTATTAGCGTTTATGGATGCTGTGCGGCGCTCATAACTTACCCATAAATCTGCTCTGCCTTTGGGCTTCCTTTACTGTCATGCTGCGGCTCAGTACGCGGCGCGGGCTAGCGTTAGCGCCTCAGAGCCTAGCATTAGCACATGCCCTGCTTGTTAAAACCACTTCATTCTCAGCAATCATCTCTCCCACAGATACACAAAGACTCCTAATGAGGCTCCCATGAAGCGAACTGTACAGACTGCCCCTCTCCGTCACTGCAACTTGTTCAATTCAAAGTTAGACCCCGTAATAATACCCCACAGAGTATGTCCATGTGAAGGGCAAGTAAAAGTGCTGCTTGTAAATATTGGGAAAATAAATGCATAAAGGGTCACTATGTTTAGGGTGACCAGATGTCCCTATTTACCCGGGACAGTCCCAGTTTTGACCCCTGTGTCCCCTGTCCCAGCAGATTTATCCAAAACCACTGATTTGTCTGAGTTTTTTACAAAAAAATTTCCCAGTTGTCCCTATTTTTGACCAATCTGACCCATACCAACAGTAAAGAGTGGCATACATTGTCATTTGTTTAGGTAAAATACAGAAAAGCTGCTCAGAAATGACCAAAACACAAAGAAAATGTGATTATACAGACTCACATTAGTGCTGTGTACAGAACAATTTTCCTTAATTACGCACATATCACAGTTTTATTATTACTAATTTTGCAGGCCAATTTTTGCAGTTTTTGTTGGAATAATCTCAAATTTTCACAGAATGTAAAGAAACAGATCAAGATTTTATGTTTAATGTTTTATTTTTGTTCTGTTTTCAGGTTGAGCCGTTGAGCACTCCCAAAGACAAGTCATTTTGTGTCTTGGAATCTGCTCAAAAAATCTGGAAAAAACTTCACCAACTGGCAAAAAAAGTCCCATAATAAACTTATGATGTTCCACACGGAAACTGTTCAATTTCACTGAGCAAAACTTAGTAGTTTTCACCGTATATTATCCGTTGCTTTGAATGTACCAAAGTATGGCATTAAACTTCCATGGTGATGAGCAGGTGGTGCCTCAAGCAAAGTTTTAAGTCAGATCTGTGGTGAATCAAGTCACAGAACCTATTTAAAGTGGGATTTAACACTAAAACTCTGCCCACAACCACAGTCCAAACAAGCTGTTAATCTAGCACCCTAGAAAAGTTACATACTGCAGCTTTAATATGAAGTAAAAATGCTCAAAATAGACTCAATAACTGTAACAGATTTGTTCACAACAAAATGACTGGTTTTCCAGGATTATTCTATCAGAAAGCAGAATGAGCTTCTGCGCTTTGGAACGTCAAATCCTACAACTAAAGCCAGTTTGCAATCAACCCAGACGTGTCCTTTTATTGACCTTATTCTAGAAGCTGCCAGTTATAACTCCAGTTGTATAATTTTGTGTAGCGCTGCCAATCTCAACAGAAGTTAAGTGACAGACTACAAATGTGCACTTATTCCAGGAGCAATAATATATTCACTGAGCGTCAGAGTGATAAAAGTTGTAACCGTCGCCATAGCACAGTTCAAACCTAACTACTAGATCTTATTAAAACACATAAAACACAAGACTGAAACACATGAGTGCCAATATTTACGGAGAATTTGAGTATTTTTGTTGACAACCTACAAATCAAAGTGTGTATATTTTTATTTTATAGTAGTACAGTGTATAAACATCTTCGTTACCATGGATGCAGACACAGCTCACCCCGTTCACCTTCTTAAACTGTGGGAGCAGCAGTTTGCTCCAGAGCACATTTGGGCCACTTACAATGTCAAACTGTCAAAGCAGCAACAGGGGAGTGTGCATCCAGGCAACAGACGCCACTCTAATTCTGCTCTCCTCATGTGACCCACAACACTGCTACTGATACGTGAAGAGAAGCAGTAGTAGTAGTAGTAGTAGTAGTAGTAGTAGAAGTAGAGGTAGTAGTAGTAGTAGTAGTAGTAAGTAATAATAGTAGTAGTAGTAATAGTAATAGTAGTAATAATAAGTAAGTAAGTAGTAGTAGTAATAATAATAATAATAATAATAATAAGTAATAATAGTAATAATAATAATAATAGTAATAAATAGTAATAATAATAATAATAGTAATAATAATAATAAAGTAATAATAATAATAATAGTAATAATAATAGTAATAAGTAAAAGTAATAGTGGTGGTAGTGGTAGTAGTACTAAGTAGTAAGTAATAGTAGTAATAGTAGTAGTAGTGGTAAGTAATAAGTGGTGGTGGTAGTAGTAGTAGGTGGTGGTAGTAAGTGGTAGTAGTAGTAATAGTAATAATGGTGGTAGTAGTAGTAAGTAGTATAGGTGGTAGTAGTAGTAGTGGTGGTAATAGAAGTAAGTAAGTAAAGTAGTGGTAGTGGTGGTAAAGTAGAGTAATGGTAGTAGTAATAGGTGGTAATAGTATTAAGTAGAAGTGGAGGTAGTAGTAGTAGTAGTAGTAGTAATAGAGTAGAAGTAGAGGTAGTAGTAGTAGTAGAAGTAAGTAGAGGTGGTAGTAGTAGTAGTAGTAGTAATGAAGTAGAGTGAAGTAGGGTGGTGGTAGTAGTAGAAGTAAGTGGGGTGGTAGTGGTGGTAGTAGTAGAGTGGGGGTGGTAGTAGTAGTAGTAGTAGTAATAGTAGTAGTAGTAGTGAAGTAAGTAGAGGTAGTAGTGGTAGTAGTAGTAGTAATAGAAGTAGAAGTGAAGTAGTGGTGGTAGTAGTAGAAGTAGTGGTAGTGGTGGTAGAGTAAGTAGTGGTAGTAGTGGTAGTGGTAGTAATAGTGGTGGTAGTAGTAGAGTGAAGTAGAGGTAGTAGTAGTAGTAGTGGTAGTAATAGAAGTAGAAGTAAGTAGAGGTAGTAGTAGTGGTAGTAGTAGTAAGTGGGGTAGTAATAGTAGTAATAGTAGTAGTAGTAGTAGTAGAGTGAAGTAGAGGTAGTAGTAGTAGTAGGTAGTAGTAATAGAGTAGAGTAAGTAGAGGTAGTAGTAGTAGGTAAGTAGAAGTAGATGTAGTAGTAGTAGTAGTAGTAGAAGTAGAGGTAGTAGTAGTAGTAGTAGTAGTAGTAGTAGTAGTAGTAGAAGTAGAAGTAGAGGTAGTAGTAGTAGTAGTAGTAGTAGTAGAAGTAGAAGTAGAAGTAGAGGTAGTAGTAGTAGTAGTAGTAGTAGTAGTAGTAGTAGTAGTAGTAGTAGAGGTAGTAGTAGTAGTAGTAGAAGTAGAAGTAGAGGTAGTAGTAGTAGTAGTAGTAGTAGTAGTAGTAGTAGTAGTAGTAGTACTAGACTTGGACTAACTTTACTGATCCACAAGGGAATTTATTTGAACACATCCCAATAAATATATTAACAAAGAGAGAAGAATTCATATTTAATAATAATAAATTCAAAATAAGCTGAAAAAATATAAAGGGACTGGAGTTAATTAAGACATAATTAATGTATATGTACACACAAAAAATTATATATATATATATATAGCCCAGCTCTAGTTTCTATAATGGTTGATCTGCCAGCATATGCAAGATCTTTTTCAAGTTTAATGTTTTCCAAGTCTCATTCAAGGCGAGTCTCGGGGAACAGCTGAAACTATTTGGAACTCAATAACAAAAGAGACTTTGTAAAATGACATAAAAACAAAGCAGCAGGAAAGCAGCTGTTCTCTGCGCCAAAGGATCACACAAAATATTCACATTTTTGGTTATTATTTGTCACCAAGGACTATTTTGTTATTCCAATTGGTCATTTTCTAACCAGATGTGTGATTTATGTTTTCTTGTTTTCATGACAGGTGCTCCAGTACATGTGTTCAGCACTGTAAATATAGTTCATATATTCAAGGCTGAGCTCAGATAAGTGGAGATCAGTTTAAAGAGGGGGGATCTTTACACTTCTCTGGGGTATTAAACGCTAACACATATTTGGATCATCATCAAACCTGCATGGATGACATATAAAACCTCTCTGGGCATGTTTTTTGATGAGGGAACCACATAGCAAACTCTAAAAAGTAAAATTTGCCCTATGCCTCCTCTTTAATGCCATACTGGGGCACATTCCAAACAACCCTGGACTAGAAAATCTGCAGTGCTCATTTCCTTCCAGCACAACACATAAAAGAAAATCCAACCACTAGTAATTCCTTGAAAATACACTTTTTTTTTTTTTAAACATCTGAAGCATCTTTTAATTAGGTAATTTTTTTGTTTAACCGAATGTAATATCGAAAAGATCCTTCTCAAAAGACGCATTTGAATAGAAGCGGAAAGCCACGGTAATTGGAATGGAAAAAAGGGTTTCTTATAATCCAAGTTAAGGCCAAAGTTGAGCATTTTCTCTCCGCTGTGATCATGTTTTCTGATTCTCTGTTTAAGTGCTCTTGATCTGAGAAGCACTCGAGGAGACAAAGCTCAGTTTTGTCAGTGCCACGTCTCATCTATTTGTAAATGATGGAGCAACAACAATGGAGATTCCTCACAAAAATCTCCAATTAAATAAATTCTTCTTAACATTTGCGCACCTGACGCTCTGCAGTGAAGCACGTTGGGGAGTAAAGCATGTAGGTATAGCATTATGCAGTTACTATGGCGACACAATGTTTTTAGATGGTCTGAAAATTGAAGAAAAAGGTGATTTTTTTGAGAGGGGCTTGTTTATTTTTTGTCGTTTTAAGGACGTGACAAAAGATTTATGACTGTGGGGAAAATCTTGAGTCAGTTAAAATGATTCAATATAAAGATCAAACTTAGAACCGTCATACGATCAAAGATGAGCTGTGACATCAAGTGCGACATAGATACAGAACTTCAGCCTCTTAGTATATTGGGTTTCGATGGTCTAAGGTGAAGTTTTTTCACAGTATCAGCGAGTGAAGATGCCCGACGAAAGAGCAGAGCAAAACTTTTCACAGGTAAGATTTCATTTTGTACGTCTATGGTACTAAATGTTGTGTTTTGAACCCAGGACTAAACCAGGACTGAACCAGAGCTGGACTCGGACTAAACTAGGACTGAACCAGGACTAAAATAGGACTAAACCAGAGCTGGACCAGGACTAAAACATGACTAAAACAGGAGTGAACCAGGACTGAACCAGGACTAAACAAAGACTGACCCAGGACTAAAACATGACTAAACCAGGACTGAGCTAGGACTAAACAAGGACTAAAACAGGACTGAACCAGGACTAAACTAGAACTGAACCAGGACTAAACTAGGACTGACCCAGGACTAAAACATGACTAAAAAAGGACTGAACCAGGACTAAACTAGAACTGAACCAGGACTAAACCAGGACTGACCCAGGACTAAAACATGAATAAACCAGGACTAAACCAAGACTAAACTAGGACTAAACCAGGACTAAACCAGGACTAAACCTGGATTGAACCAGGATTGAGCCAGGACTAAACCAGGACTAAAATAGAACTGAACCAGGACTAAACAAGGACTAAAACAGGACTGAACCAGGACTAAACAAGGAATAAAATAGAACTGAACCAGGACTAAACAAGGACTAAAACAGGACTGAACCAGGACTAAACTAGGACTGAACCAGGACTAAACCAGGACTGAACCCTGACTAAACAAGGACTAAAACAGGACTGAACCAGAACTGAACCAGGACTAAAACAGGACTAAACCCGGACTGAACCAGGACTAAACCCAGACTGAACCAGGACTAAACCCGGACTGAACCAGGACTAAACCAGGTCTGAATCAGGTCTAAACCCGGACTGAACCAGCCACACGGTGCTACTCAATCTGTGGGAAACACTTATCGCTCTGTCCCAGACTCATGTTCATTCATTTAAAGCAGCGCTGCATCTGTACCAAAATGGCGTCTTTGTTGAAGCTTTTGTTCCATCAGACAGCGGTATTCAGTGTGAGATCTACCGTTCTATATCTACACAGACGCTCTTCAGTGACATCAGAAGAGCTCCATCTCATTTACTAACTTTACAAATGCAGAAAAACCAAAAGCAATTATGGAGACATTACCACACGGAGCCTGAAGACTGATATTTGCTCAGACTTTGTGACGGTGCACACGAGCAGACATGGTTACAAAAGTGTGCACGTGCTGTTAGACTATTTAAATACCCCACGCTGTGTCTGCTCACCTGTTGCAGCTCAGACCAAGTCAGTTCTTTATGGTCAAACAAGGCTCAGATTAACGTCTAAGTTGCGTAACAGGGATTCAGACAGAGTAGTGCCTTCAGTTAGCTTCACTCTATCAGGTGATTGTAAAATAAGTTCACATGTCTTAATTGGTTTCAGGCACATGGTTCCTTTTTGTTGGATGTTTTTCTGCCAAATGTTTGATGCATTTGTGAAACTGTTTTTTTAAAATCATTTTTTATCATTTATTTCGACAAGGCTGAAATGTTTGGGACTGACACAAGGACGAAGTATTCTCTAAAAAATGCAGCTCCGCACACATATGTACATATACACACACATATATACACACATGTACGTATACATACACATACATACATACATACATACATATACATATACACACACATACATATACACACACCTACACACACATATATACATATATACATACACACACACATAACATACACTTAACATACATACACACACATACGTACACATACATACACATATATACACATACAGACACATACACACACACATACATATACATACACATACATACAAGTATATACACATACACACACACATACATACACATACATACACACACACATACATATACATACACATATATACACATACATGCATACACACATATACATACATATACCTACACATATATACACATACACACACACACACACATACACACACACATACATATACATACACATACATACTAGTATATATGTTCTGGGTCTAAAATAGGTTTTCTGTTCGTTCACTCAGTTTTTTCGATCAAATGTTTTTCACTTGTTATTACGTAAAAACACCAGTACTTAAATGATGCACAATATAAGTTTATCGCTGTACAGTTACGGGCTGAGCAATAACATTTATGTAGAAACAAGTGGCAGATCACCCACTAAAAAGTGCCCCTTTAACGTGGTTTTATAATAGGCCGTACAAGTACACTGAGGTCAGGGATATATTAAAAAATTATTATTTCTTGCTCTGAAGACATGCAAAATGACAATAACAAGCACTTTTTTGTATTTATTTATTTAAAACAAGGACAGTGCACATAAAACATTCATCTCCGAGAGAAAAGATGCTCATTGCCATTTACTACAAGCTCCTGTCCATCTGCAGTCCTCGGGCAGGTACATAATGCATTAAATACATTAGATGAACTATTTGCAATTCTAGTCACAACATTTCATCATTAAAACAATTGTTTATTCTAATTTCCATACATACAAGATTCCAAATAGATCATTATCTTCTAAAAATGTCTCTAAAATGTACATTTACCAAATTCATCAGTATAATTATCCTCTAAAACACTTTTCCTCAACACGACCATTGAGAATGTCATAAGTCAAAGAGAATAAATTCACAGGAACTCGTACATCTACAGTCCAATTAGTAAATGTTTGTTTTAGCCCGTGAGAGAAAGTGTCATCTGCAATTAAAATTAACAGCAAAAACAGACAATTAAAGATACAGTGACAGAAACGTTTACTGTAATCTTCCAAGCAAGAGTTTAATCAAGTGATATTTAGCAGATACTTGATCCTCAACAAAGACATGTTTTTCCTGATGCATTGTTAAAATAATCGCCACTCCTGAACTCTATTATTTATGGTAAGACACTATTGTAGCCACAGCTGCCCTGGGACGGACTGACAGAGGTGAGGCTGCCCATCTGTGTCACCGTCACTTCACTCAGGGGCCACTGCTCTAACGGCCGAGCCACCGCCGCACCCCGGTTATGATGAAGTGCGTTTTGTTGCAGTGTATTTGTACAAGTGTAATGAAAATAAAGCTGAATTTAATCTGAGCCATAACTGCGCGCTGAATCCTGCAGTGTTTCTCCGCTGACTGAGGCTGTGCTCTGTCCACACGCTGACAGTTCATATCGACCGTTTGAGCGATTACCATATTCACCTATTGAACCCCGGGCAGCTCTGAGTAATGACGTTAGCTTTTCATATCTGCGATTCGGAGGCGTTCTGTATAAATTAACAGACACAACGGGCTCTGAGAGAAACCAAAGGGAAAGATAAACGAGTAATTATTAAGAAGCTAATCTGCTGTGTCGTTTCTCAGGCATTCGTCAGGATAATGGCTTTTGTTTTGCGAAGGAAATCCACGCCTCTCCATCTCTGTGACTCAGCCAAGGTTTGGGAGAACAGCCACATTAATTTATACTTTCTACTTGTTCTTTATGGAGGCGAACAATGGGCCCACGCTGCAGAACACGTCTCTAATTTTCACTATAACGTCTGACTTTTTTCACTCATGTAATGAAAGCTTCTCTCTTTGTATATGCAGTTACAAAGTCGTGTTTAGCCTGTAGGTGATGTTTTTTTTATGGCCTTCACTGTTCCCGTAGTTTTCAATCCATTTCTTAGGACATGCACATTCTCCTCAGAGAGATCCGGAGTTTAACCATAAGCAGTATGGACATAGCTAACCTGGTAGCCGCCGCTTTCCAAACAGGAAGTGAGCATGGGTGTGCTTCTGGCTCCACTGACTCTGGCTCCAGCTGAAATAGTCACCACTCTCTCTGTAACTGTTGCCGGGAGCCTCGACATTTTGGTGTTGCTGTCTGTGGGCGTGAGCGAGCAGTTCTGAACGTACAAACCCCAAAACACCGCGCTGACTGGACACTGTCGTTTCTGTACTCTGGACGTTACAACTTATTTATGTGTAATAAAAAATATAGCCTTGAAATCACAATGTATGTATATGTACCGTAAAATACCAACTAAGAGCCGGGTTCCAAGTAACGCAGTGCAGGTTTATATTTTGATAAATAAACGGCGAGTCTAATGTACGTGCTGAACACAGAAGTTGAGCTGCAACAACAGGACGCAGGACCGATGCTCACGTCGTCTCTACACAAACCAAACTTAAAACCACATGGCTCATTTGCAGAAACGCTTTCAAATGTGGGAAACTCTCCGCTCCGTAGATATTTTGTTAGAACATTTCAAATGAACTCGCCTACGTCTGTATAGAAAATCGCCTAAGGAATAGTTATACTGGCTAAAAGAATTTGAGTGCCATATTTTCCCAGTTTTGCTGAGCAAGATTTTTGTGAGGAAGGAATTAATCTCCTGTCCCAAAGTGGCGCCTGGTCTCAAATAAATGCCTGGTCTGTGAAGTGATGGAAACAAATAAATGCCCGGGTTCTTAATTGTTTTTTTTTATGGTAAGTGCTCAAAACTTTAGGCCTTCAGTGGGCCTCCCCTCTGCATTTATGTAATGCAGCTCATGTTCATTAACAATACTCTACATATAGATTCATTTTGTGAGACTTAATCCCTTATCGTACATATATACACTTCAGCAATATATCGTACTTCAGAATTTGTTATCGTGACAGGTCTAAGCTTGAATATTATTGCAAACTTTGTACTACACACATATACAGAGATATTTGAGCAAAACTCAATATACAGACTGAATATATGAAGTAATAATGAACAGAAGAACAGGGTATGTTTTTGTTTAGCAATTACGAAACGCACTGAAACATACATGACCTATGGAGAAAAACAATGATCTGTTATGAGAAAAACATGGGTGCATAAGAGGTACTCCCAGAGAAGATTAAATCCAGTTTTATGTTTAAAAAGGTAAAAATAATGACATGCCTCGCAGCTCAGATTACATTTGTGTTGGTGTGTAAACAAAATGAGCAGGCGGCACGCTCCGTTCCACTGAATAAACGCCTTTATTATGAAGATATCAGGTTTATACTGTGAGAAAAATAATAATGAAATAAACTTATATCTTGTGACAATGCATGGGGAGCTTTGTATTCACATCCCAGCCTTAGTCGTGTGCAGCAGAGAGATACTGGCCTATGTTACCAGCCTGTTCATATGCACCAGCGGCCAGGGCCCACAACAGATGGAAATCATATAATGAGCGCAGTTTACATCCTAAGTCATTTAATTTAGCGCAGGGCTGAAGGAGGAGAGGAGAGGAGGAGAGAGTGGTTTCCTCTTTCATGTTGGGAGCGAGGGAGAGGACCAGTATTCGCACAGAAATGAGCTATTTGGTCTGAAGAGCTGTCTGAGGTAGTGTCATGTTTGTGAAGCAATTCCAACACTTGAAACGTGGTTTGAAATCACCCTCAAAGTGGATTTAGTGAAATTACTTGGTGTTTGCTTTTAACCAATATCGAGTCATGACTCAGAGGGGGAATATCTATTTAAAGTTCCTATATTACATAAAACTGACTCTCGTGAGCTTTAAGCCATGTTAGAATGCTGTTATCTCTGCAAAAACATACGTGTTTCATTCACACATGTATGAGTAACCCTTTATTATTAGTCTGTCTACATCTCCAAAGCTATTTTGAGCTCTGTTCCACCTTGTGATGTCATGAAATGGTAGTTTTCAAGTTAACGGCACCTATTACTAGGAATGCTGCAGTTCAAGAATTTCTCTTGCAGTAACGTTACGTGCCTTTGCACTGTGGTGTGCGGTGTGTGCAGAGGCTTGTAATACTGTATTTTTCTGACTTTTTTTGTTTTCAGGGTTTGGGTGGTCCTGCTACTTATATATTACATTTTCACACCGACAGTCCGTAGACCATCTATATGAATCATATATATGAATCAAAAATGAAAAAACAAATCGTTATCCGTTTTTTCATTTTGGTTTTAGAGACAAATAATAAAGAAAAGAATTTTTTTCATTTTCTTATTTTTGGTTCTATTTCGCGGCATGGTGGCTGAATGGCTAATGCTCATGCCTCACATCAAGAAGGTTGCGGGTTCGATCTCTGGGTCGCCTGTTCTCCCCGTGTCTGGATGGGTTTCCTCCGGGCACTCTGGTTTCCCCCATGAACCCAAAACATGCAGCACCCTGTGAACTAACATCAAGCACCATGACGTCCACCCTCCTGTGGGCTCCACTCACAGAGGGGGTTCATGGGGGTTCAGGTGCACAAAGGACGGGACGATGAACAGCTGCCCCCGCGACCCCGCCAAATTAAGCAGAAGAAGACGGACGGATGGATGGTTCTATATTGAAATTTATTGAATATTGAAACACAAATTCTTCTCTATTGGGTGTTTTTTTTTATTACTATAACTTCTATAACTCACCTTTCAAGATAAAATGTCGGTTCTTGGTCTCTGATTTTATAAAATAAATTTCCCCCTTATAGTCCAGTGCGACTTATAGTCCAAAAAATACGGTAATACATTTATTTTCAATCAATCAACAACTTTATTAATCCCAAAGGGGAATTTAGTTTGCACATCTCTGGTCGTGCTCAGTCCACAACCAACTGCTGGCTTTCAGATGACATGACAACATTCTATAGGGCAATAATATTTAATACAGATGAGGGGCAGCTTCTAGAAAGTGAAACCCACCAATATGAATTTAAAAGCAAATACAACACACACCACACATTCAAACCTTAGTGCACAAGGGGACACAAGCAAAATTACTTTGGGGATGTGTTTGAAAAATATCTATATGCAACCACAGCCCGGCCTAAGTGACACATGCATGTGTGTGATGCAGTTTTACAAGAATATTATTAGGATCCCCAACTGAGTAACATGTAAAGCCTGTACACCCAAGGTAAACCCCCACAGAGGCACCTGCAGGGGGCGCCTGTACACACTGTGCGTACCTTGAATGTCTTCACTGAATCTAAATGAAGGTCCCAAGTTAGGCCTGAAGGAGTGTCACAGTGACTTAACCGTTAAGATTTGTATTTGCATGAGGGACCTGCACAAAGAGGACAACTTTATCTATGCAGTTATCGCCAAATGAAAACAGCTCGAAATGAGAAAAAGGCACATGGTGTCCTGTGCACACGGAGCAGACGCGTTAAGAATAGTTTTATAGCTGTGCAGTGAAACTACACAAACGATGCTCCAGCGTTGGCGAGACAGGTCACGAATCACAGTGCAAAGGCTGCACCAGGCTCTCCTCGCTCCATGATCCAGGAGCTTTAGTCATAAACTCAACTAAAAGCCTCTATATGTGGTATATCCTTTGAGTGCGTGGGCCATTTCAAACAGGTCCCAAACAGTGGGCTTTAGTGTAAGTAGTAATGCAAAGGATATGGAGATCAGACGTCCCCATTTCTCTGGGACAGTCCCAATTTTGAGCCCTGTGTCCCCTGTCCCAGCAGATTTATACAAAAAACACTGATTGGTCCCAGTTTTATACAGTAAATGTCCCAAATGTGCCTATTTTTCATCCATTTGAAACCTGCCAACAGTTAAGAGAGGCATAAACTCTCATTTGTTTAGGTAAAATACAAAAAAGGTGCTTAAAAATGACCAAAATACAAAGAAAATGTGACTATACTGACTCGCATTAGTGCAGAACAACGCCGCACCTGTTCCACAGTTTTGTTATCAACCACCACAAACCAGGGATGTCCCAGTTTTTTTGTTTTGAAAATCTGGTCACCCTAACAAAGGGTGACTTTAACACACAAACAAACAAAACCATGTGTTGGCGTCCAGCTGCAGTGTGCCACACAGTAGTTTTAATATGCACAGGTTCAGGTCCCAGGATTTGAACCCATTTGCTCACAGTCAGTAAACATGAATTGGTTCATAGTAAAACAGTAAAATTCTGCTGGCTGCGTCTCATTAAAATGCAAAATGCAGGTACCATGGTGACCTGAACCCGTGTGATTGATGATACCGCGGTATTGCAGTATTGCGGTTACTGCGACAGTTTTACCTTTTACTTTTAGTTAAAGATGGAGAATTCTGGGGCTGAAATGATCCAAATGATTCTCGTGAAGGTGTGTGGAGTTTAAAAACACAGTGGAGCACTTCAACCACATGATATCACAAGGTGGAACAAAGTGTTTCTTGTTTGAGAGAAGAATTCAACCTAAATATGTAGTTTGTGTGGTAAAAATGTGTGAATGAAACAAAACACATGCAAACGTTCTAACAGGTCAGAACATAACATAATAAACAACTGATTCCAACACTTTTTTAAGGATTCTGCATCTCCGGTCTCATATTTAACAAAACAGACTTTAATTACAATCGCGATTGAGTGTTGCCATACGGCATGACTCTTTAGGAAAATTAGGACACAAAGGCCCAAAGTGAGGACACTACCGGGGGGAAACCACAGAGCACAACAAAATGGCTAAAAAACAGAGCTATACAACCACTTATCACTATTATTTTCATCATCATATCATCATTATTATTATTATTACTATTATATTATTATTTATTATATATTATTAGTATTATGATTATAATTATCAAACTTATTATTATTCTTTATTGCTTGTCGAGAGAATTAACAATCTATTATCAATTAATCATTAAGGTTTTTATATTAAAATTATCATAATTATTATTACCATTACTAATCTGCATAAATAAACTCCACTTTACAACATATAAACCATCACCACTACAGAGCCACATCAGTGTGAGATTAGAATGTGTTTAATGCAGCTTTGGCACAATTGTTTACATCTTACAGAAACTAAACTTAAAATCACATGGCTCATTTGCATAAACTTTCCTGAGCTGATGTGTTCAGCTTCTGTTGGACTAAAGGACACGACTCAGTGGAGCATGAGTGTTCTCTCTGTGACAGAGGGATGTTCTGCTGATGGTGAGTCTGTTCTGTGCGTATATCGCATTGGAGATGGTTCATGTTTTCAGAGATCATACGTGTGCAGAGCAATTTGCTGTTGCAGAATCACAGGTGGAACATGTGCAGGGATTTATGGTGATGCAACGGTGGCAGCCGAGGGTCCGAAATGAGGGCAAAATGTCAAAAATGAGGACACATAACAGAGGTCTGGACAAAAGGCTCTAAAACCGGACTGTCCGGCCAAAATCCAGACGAATGGTCACCCTACATCCGGGTGTCCCTGAGATTTTTGGTCTGGATATAAATCAACACATTTTGGTTAATTTTTGTCTTGGCGACCACTGACCATGTTACCAGCAAACATCGTTCTCCGAGCCTTCAAGGAACAGCTATTTGCAGTGTATGTGGATTTTGCTAGTATTATTTTCAATAAAAAATAAACTTATTTGTGAAATCTGGTTTCCATGGGGTAAGTTATGCAGGCTTAGACTGAGACAGACTTTATTGATCCCCAAAGGAAATCATTTCACACAGTCGCTCACACATCACAATATAATAATAGAGGAAAAATATAAATGGTAAAAGCACATTCAAAATAAGTCGTGAAAATAGCAAGAGAATGGTGTGAAATAAGGCACAAATATATAAATAATGAATATGTACTAGTAAAAATAAAATATAGATAAATAGTAATACAACATATTTTTGTGTAGTGTTCAGATATCAGATATTTATTTGTTGTAAGGTCCAGTCCTTGCCAGAACAGTGCTCTATCTGGTTTTAATGCAGGAATAACTTACGCTGTTTCTTCTAATAAAAAGCACATTTGTACTTCTGCAAAAGTGCTGCATTCTGTCTGCATCTATGACATCACAACATCCTATAGGGTAATGATATTTAATGCAGATGGGAGCAGTTAAAATGAATATTGTTAAAAAGCTGTTTCGTTCTAATCTAGCAGGTCACGGGTTTAGTCACTAACAGAAATAATCAGCATAAATTATTTTAGCTTTTGGATATTTCATGCCAAAGTTCAGTGTAATCCAATGATTCTTAACCTGGGTTCGGTGAGTCAATCTCAGGGGTTCAGGGTCAGACATCCAACACATATGATCATTGATGACTCGCCCCGTTTGGCCGTTATTGTCTGCAGGAAATTTTGTGCGCGCAATAATCTTGTGACCGTCGTGATGGTGTCATGTCATTTCTTTCTTAATATTTTTCCTTCATACTAACTATGTCGAGCAAAAAAAGAAATTGGTCGGATGAATATGTGCAATATGGATTCACATGTGCACCAATAAAATATATACACCTATGTTTTGAATTTGAAAAAAACATATTCTATATTTCCAATTAAGAAGGGCTTGGTGAATGCGCATATGAAACTAGTGGGGTTCAGTACCTCCAACAAGGTTAAGAAAAACTGGTGTAATCCATAGGAAAAAATGGATTGTGCCGTCCTTCGGGGAGTATGATATCCTAGAATCTGAAAACCACCTTAAAGCTTCATCAGACCAGAGAGAAAGGCTAACAGTCATCCTTATATTTTAGGATGAACCAGTGGGTGTCCTAAATGCAGAGTGAAGAAATGTGTCAGTTTGTGAGACCAAACTATGAGTCATGAGTATCAACAGATCTCCTCCTTTTACACAAACTCTACTTGTCTAGAAATCTACAAAATCATGTTATAATATTGTTCCCAGTGTTTGTTTGTTTTTTTTGTCATCCATGCATGTTTGAGTAATCTATCGATCTCTCCTGTGCCTTATTCAAACCCTCCTTACTAGAAGTACAAGCCTGTCCACTGCGCTGCACCTGCACTTCTGCAATTTTCCATAAATATACAAAAGCGTGACAGCATGTGGTCATACGGGTTTGTCAGAGCCTGATCCCGTCAGATCTCAGAAGCTCAGCAGGGCCGGGCCTGGTTAGTACTTGGGTGAGAGACGACTGGGAAATCAGGTGCCACAGTGGTGTGCAATTCACACAAAAAAAAAAATAAATAAATAAACTGTTGTCGTGTCCTCAGGCACATCACCCACATTGCCTAGTTTGAAAGTGGTGTGTGCATGAGTGATGGTGGTGGTCGGACGGGTCGATGGCGCAGATTGGCCTCGCTTCTGTCAGTCTGTCCCAGGGCAGCTGTGGCTACAATAGTAGTGAATGGCCAGGACTCCCTTGAAAAAGAGATGACCACATTTTTCGGGCTATAAGTCGCACTTTTTCAGACTTATATATTAGATTTTTCACACTGACAGTCCATAGACCGTATATATTAATCACATATATGAATTAAAAATGAAAAAAAGTATCTGTTTTTTTTTCATTTTGGTTTTAGAGACAAATCATGAAGAAAAGAGTTTTTTTTTTTGGTTCTATATTGAAAAACAAATGAACAAATGATACACTAATTCTTCTCTATTGGTTTGTTTTTATTACTATAACTTCTGTAACTTGTCTTTCAAGATGAAATGCCAGTTCCTCTTGATTTTATAAAATAAATTTCCCCCAAAACGACTCATAGTCTGGTGCATTTTATATATGTTTTTTTTTTCTTTTTCATTGTGCATTTTTTGGCTGGTGCAATTTTTACTCTGGAGCGACTTATAGTCTGAAAAATATGGCAGTAATCACAATGTGACTTTCCTGGTTAAATAAAGGTTAAATAAAAAATTAAATAAACAAAACAATACACTACAACTTCACAAACCTGATGTGATTTGCTTTTGTTTTTAGCGGGATGCTTGCTGACTGTTTTGCATTTTTATGCTTTGTTTTTCAATACTATTTTCAACATTTAAAGGTAACATGGTGACAACGGTGTAGGTTTCTGAGCTATAAAACCACCTGTAATTGAATAACTTTAAATTGAGCTGTTAAATGTCAGACTGAGGAACATTCCAAGCAAAGCAATGACATGTCCAAACAGGTGACGGACCTCCAAACAAAAAGTTACACAGGGCACTTTTAATGAAACTTTTGAACCACCCTGCATATCTGAAAACACCCAAATGTCCAAAATGTCCAAAACCCAGATTTCCGAATCAGAGCCGATCTTTCACACTTGCCGGTCTAATTTGGGGCGAGCGCGTGAGCGTCTGTCCCGGCTCTAAACATGTTGCTTGGACTCAGGCTCTGTCCAGTTGGCTTCACTTCGCTTTGAGCCACATTTAAACAGATCAGCGGCCGCTCCATCTGTCCCTCTCATTAATTATCCCTCCGTTTGTCTTTCCACACATCTCAGACGCCTTTGGGCCCCACCAAGTTTTATCCAACTCATTTCAGACTAACTATTTTTTATTGTAATTTATTCTGTCTTAGGTCAAAATAGTACATTTGCGCTTCACCGGTTTTACACAGTTTTGCATCTTATGAAGTCTCTGGAACCTATTTCAAGTTTTCTCAACCAGGAAGAGGAATTTAATAAAAGGTGCAGCCGAAAATGCAATGCCCTGGGTACAAACTATCTCAAGCTTGTGCTATATGTTCTCTGTCACTATGTTTACAATATGGCTGCACATTTAATCGTAATTGGAATCTAAATTTTAGTTGGAGCAATGACCAAAATGACAAATCACAAATGATGCAATTATTTAGATAAACTGTACCTGCAAAAGAAGTTTTAGACTTCGAGCATGTTTTGAAATGCATAGGATTCTTGTATTTGTGTGCCAGTTCATTTTTCAGTCTTCTCTCAAATGTCAATACCCACTCTAAATACAATGCTACTTTTTAAACACATCTCAAATCTAACTGCAGTTCCACACACATTCACTAGGATCATTTGGGTAATTTCAGCCCTAGAATTGCCCATCACTACTGAACTAAAGGTAAAAGGAGCTGTTCATGTAAAAACTACCACTACATGACATCATGTGGGGCAGAGCATTTTCAGTTTTGGAGATGTAGACAAGTTAATAATAAAGGATTTCTTAAACATGTGTGAATGAAACAAAACACAACTCCAGGTTTGTTTTTGATGAGGATGCCGATGGTGCAGATCATCAGTCTGCCCCAGAGCAGTTGTGGCTACAATAGTGTCTTACCACCACTGGGTGTGGAGTGAATGAATAATGCTCTGTAAAGCGTCTTTGAGTGTCCAAAAAAGCGCTATATAAAACTGATGAATTATTATTTATTATTATTAATAACTAGGGCTGGGCCGATATATAAGGTGACCGATATTATTGGCTGAAATCGGAATTTTGAGACATATCAGCTATTAGCCAAAATCTTGCTGATATGAGCCAACGTCCATGTGGGCATGTTATATCTCGTTATAAAGCTCAGACTCTCTATATTATGTCCAGATAAATGTCCTAATATGTGGTGCCACATCAATATTTATCTGCCCCTGAACTCACGCCCAGAGTCACATCACTCACATGCGTTTGTTTACAGCCGCAGTCATAGATCCATGTGCGCAACACTGAGATTATATTCTTTTTATGACAGTCGGTTTGAGTCTGGATTAAAAGGACAGTTCTTAGTGCAGACTTGTGATCTGAGAGGAGCCTGTGTGAGGCTGAGTGTCGGAAATGTGTCGGTTTTGAAGCTCGTTTTGGTTGTTTCTCCTCGGTTAGAGCTTAGCTGCTGTAGCTCGCACACATAAACAGGCTGTTTTCTCTTCTATTAGCGACTGTAAAGTGACTATAGTGACTGTACACATGTTATTGGACCTGCACTGATATGTAAATGAGCTGTGAATAAAGGTGTGAGTGATCAGCGTTTACGCATATAATTAATTACAGCAGTGCGCAACACAAAAGGCTGATAGCGGTAGTTTACTTTCTTTGTCAATGTCATGCAAAAATGCCATTAGGCCGACTGTCTTTATATATGATGTAAAGAGGCAGAATAACTATAATTGTCACCTAAATAAACCCTACTGAAAATCCAATAGAGCCAAATCCAAGTTTTATAATGAGTGAATTTTTACATCATAAATATATCGGTTTTTATATCGGCTATCGGCAGCTCCAAAGCCAGTTTTATCAGTATCATATCGGCCGCAAAGAAGTCCATTTTGGTCGGGCCCTAGTAACAAAACTACAACATGGCTTAAAGCTGAAGAGTCAATTTTGTGTGAAAGTAAAAATCCTTTCACAAGTGTCCAGTCTTATTCATAAAAGCAGTCGAAGCGTGCAGAGTTTGACTGAAAGGGTCATTCTTCAGGGCCTTGTTTTAAGCTCTAACAATCACATATACACTGGCCCCACCTCCTGTTACCAAGGTGACTAAGGATGTGATTTACTGCGATCAATAGCCATCAGAATTATTCACCCTCTGACAAACAAGTCCATTCAGATCATAGGAGCATAACTCATCTCAAAAAGAGGGCTGAACTGAAGAAAGTGGACTGTGAACTGAGTGTGATAAATGTTTGATGAGGCCCTGTGAGATATTGTACGGAGCTTTGCATATTCATAGATTCAGTGTCAAACCAGGGTTAAATATTCCTGTTTAATTAAGTCATCTGACGATACTGTTCATATAAAGCAGCATCTGGCCATGTCTCATTACAGATTTAGGTCCATAAGATAAAGATAAGAAGTCCATTCATTTGCACATCATTCATTTGGTGCATCATTTGAATAAGAATTAGCACCAAACGTTGGCAAACACATGTGATTGTGTGAGCATTTATGTAACAATTATACATAATACAATTATAATTGTAATAATTAAATTAAAAAAACAACAAAACAAATCCTTTACATTACTACGAAACACACTTGCTGTCAATCAAACCTGTTGCTAACGCTAGCAGGAGCGACCTCGGGGAATGAAGGCACCGTTATTTATGTTCATATCTTGATTTAGGGACAAATTAGTGAAATGACAATTTCAGGATCATGTACAGCAGGTTCATATGAACATTTTAAAACCAAAATGATGAGGCCACAGCAGAAGGTACAGAGAGAGGAGCCACAAGATCCCAATGTAAGTCAATGGGGGCCACAGGCAGAAGAAGCCGGAAGAGCCGCCTGGAACACTTCCTATTTGGAATGCAGTGGCTAAGACTTTGCAATGTTTAGTCATATATACGGTCTATGATTGCCTCTTAATAAGTTTGTTTTTTTAGAATCAAATGAGCCAAAAATGCAGTTTCAATTTTGAAGTTTGGCCATCATAAGCGTGTTTGCTACTTAACTATTGTTGAGGTGGGGTCAGCCTTATATTCCCACAGCCCTGTGTTCCCCTCATTTCTAAGAATTAGATTTTCACTGAAAATTTTTTAAGTTGGGCCCTATGTTCCCTCATTTCTAAGATTTTTCTTATTTTCAAGCCATTTTTATTCACATTTAAAGGGATGATTCAGGGTAATTTCAACCTAGGGACCATTGCACCATGATGTTGAGCTGGGCTGAGCGAACATAGGGCTGAGGGAACATAGAGTTGAGGGAACATAGGGCTGAGGGAACATAGGGTTGAGGGAACATAGGGCTGAGGGAACATAGGGCTGAGGGAACATAGGGCTGAGGGAACATAGGGCTGAGGGAACATAGAGTTGAGGGAACATAGGGCTGAGGGAACATAGGGCTGAGGGAACATAGGGCTGAGGGAACATAGGGCTGAGGGAACATAGGACTGAGGGAACATAATTACGCTCATTGCCTGAAACATACATATTTTGGGGCATGTCATTCAAATGAGGCTGGTTTTCCTGCCACATTTATTACCAGCTGCTCCTGTGGACAGTTTGGAGCCGTGCGTACAGATTCATAAATACTATGTGCTCCCTAGTGTATGTAATGATAACCGCTATGTTAATAAATGAGGGTCACGCAGACTATAATGCTCCGGGAAAGGTTATGCGTCTAATCTATACCAGAAACTTTAAGCTTGTGCTGTAGTTCCGTCCAACTTGCTGTTCATAATTAGCTTTCATGGCTTTTCTGTTGTAAGTCTTCTGTATTGTTAGTGTCTAGACTTCCCCAAATGGACCACCACTGGCACTGCTGCTGCTAATTAATCCCAAAGTAATTAAGGATTTCAATACAAGCCTTAAATACAGAAGCGTGTCTGTGGTCTTTCACGGCCAGTCTCTCTTCCATAATCACACACATACAATAATGCTACTGTGTACCTTAAGGGCACTTGATATTGTTGTCCTTTTAATCATTACATAAGCTTAACACTTTATGGGCCCTGTGGCAAAGGTTGTTCTCTGCATTTGACCTTTTTCACTGTGCCAGGATCAAGGAGCACCAAACCGAAAGGTAAGTATATGCATTCTTTATTGTCCAGCATAGGGGAAATTTGTCTTGGACACGTGGAGCTGCATGTACTGTCCCTTCACACACATTTTACACTAAATACAAGCATAAACGACAACATAAACTTACTAAAACACAGACTATTGGTATAATATCCATATTATAACATGACACAGCAGGAGAACTTGATGAAACCTACTATTTAACACAAAGTTACACATTTTTTTATTGAAAGGTGGACCATAATTTAGGGCTTGGATAAAAAATCTAAGTTGTATAGGGTCATAAGGTCATATAGTAGTATACAGTTGAGTTGGTTTAGTCATAGGTTCTGGTAACCAAAAGTGAATAGCTCCTTCAGTGTTCAGATTGCGTCATTGGAGAACCAAAAATTACCACCTCAACATCATGAACATTTTATAATCAAGAGTGAAGGTCGCCACACACTACAGGATTTTTTGGTCTTAAATGATTTTTAAACGTGTCGACAAAATGTGCACACCACAGGCACGAGGAGAATCTTATGAGACTTAAAATCTCCGATCGCAAAGACTGCAGTGGGATCTGTCTGCAGACCACAGGATATAAAGCTGTGTACTGTAAAACCACTCGCTCTGAGACTCTGAAGTGTTCAAAGATCAGAGCTCTGCACTTCCAGTTTAGATACAAGTCAAAACTGTGTTATTATTATTTGTGAAATGTGGAGCAATACTTCAGATACAGGATGTTTAAAGCATAAAAGATTGGAGACAAAGTCCACAGGAAGTAGCGTCACTATCACCGACTAATAATCTGCAGCTTCACCTCGAGCTGTGCGCTGTGTGGATGTAAACAAACATGTGAGGAACTATCTCAACGTTTTACTTTCAAAGAACGCCTCAAACTGGATTAACAGCACGGTTTTGTGGACTGGATGTCATTATTTGCGGAGGACAATTTCTATGATTAATGCTGATGAGATGCTGCATTTTAAATTTACAGCTTTACGAAAGGTGAGGAATAAAGTCTTCTCATTGAGCTGGGGGCAATGAAGTTGATTGATTATTTATTTAGGCGATATGGTGTTCTCTGCAGAATGCCTACATGATGAAATGAAGCACAAAAGGCCCATGCAGCTTACATTTTAGATTAGATAGGCTATTTTCCTGAAAGCTGGGCTATACTCCTTTTGTAAAACATCATCACAGCATGACGCATGGCTGTCAGTGAAAACACTTTACAAGAGTTGAGGAACAAAGTCTTTATTTTCGCTGTATCCTGAGTTTGTGTCTTGTATCTGTGTCCGTCACTCCGCTGAACTTTATCGTAGCTCGATGTTTGGTGGTTATGATCTGACAGTGACACCACACACGCGCACACGCGCACACACGCACACACACACACACACACACACACACACACACACACACACACACACACACACACACACACACACACACGAGACGCAGCGGCTTCAAAATGGCACACAAAGCCAAAAGTTGGGTCACGCCTCCCTGAACTTGTAGAGAAGAAGAAAGTCGGGCAAATTCTCCTGGAGTGTGTGGCGACCTTTAGTCACTATGTTTGAACATGTCCTACTTGGGGCAACAAATCTGAAACATTTCTACAAACTCTACTTTTAAATGAAATATTACGCAACTCTTTACCAACACCTCGCTCTATATTGCATGTTAGTAACAAGTTAGTAACATGTAAAGTAAAAATACATTTAGTTTTAAGTAGGGCTGTCAACGTTAACGCGTTAACGCATGCGATTAACCACAAAAAATTCGCACTAATTTTTTTTTAACACAAATTAATCACACAGTTTATTTTGAACGCACATGCTCCTTTATTGAAAGCGCGGATGGTGACCTGAAAGGCGGCGCAGGTTATTAGGTCAGTGATCAGGTCTGTCCATACGCAGATGTGAAGATGACAGGTGAGACTGTGATTGGTTCTCAGCGGCAAATTTCTCTACCAAAAACTGCCCAACGGGACATTAGATAAAACTAAGGTAGTTTGCAGATATTGCAGCAATGAACTCTCTTTCCACAGAAGCACAACAAGTTTAAAATACTGTCTTAAACAAAACACGTGTTTGATTCAATGGCAGCAACGACGCTACTTGTACCAACAACAAGCTGTGCAAGACAATGTTGTCAACAAAACTACCAGCCATAGAAAAAATGTCAATAATATAACTTTTTGATAATGAATTGCATTTTTGTCAAAATATTTTGGTATTTTTTTTGAAAAATAATTAACTGCGATTAATTGTGATTAATCTCATTTAAAAAATTAATCACTTGACAGCACTAGTTTTAAGAGAAATAATTCACACATTCTTGAAAAAACATTTGCATTTCTATAACCTGCTTCTTTGTATCTATAAATTCGACAAGTCATGACTTTCCAATTTCCTACAGAGCAGAGCCGCTGTCTCCCCTGAGCCTCTCTTCTTCTCTTCTGCCTCCTTTGTTTCGGTGCAGAACAATGCGTCACATGTCTGGACATTAAACCCTGCATTCACACACAGCCCCTCTCGAGAAGCCTGTGTAAACCATTTGCCGAACTGTCCCCATCGGCCTTCACTGTCCTGTTTGTCCAGTCCCTGATTACGCTCTGTCCCCGCCGCTGGTGTCATCAAATGCCAGGAGATCTCCAGAGAAGCCGCCGTCTTCTTCCTCTTTGCTCCTCTCATCTCAAGCCCGGAGCTCTAACCTTCACTGGGATCTTTGTGTTGGCTTTTGTTCACGCCGACAACACAAATCATGGCCACCCAAAGGACTCAGGGGGAGGGAGAAACTAATGCTAATGTCAGGTGAGCGACGTGTGACCTGCAGATAAACTGTTTTTGGACCAATTTACATTCAAAACTGTATATTTACTGACGTAGCCTACGTGGCCTACGTGAATTAGAGCGACTATTACAACTGTACTTCTCTCAGTGGTTTTCAGACATAATTCTTTTCTCTAACAATGGTAATGTACTTGGCAGTGTAACAATATTCTCACTTAAATGTGCACTGTGTGACTTTACGGTTCGGCTTCTGATTTGGTCTCCATGGAGATAGAAAGGTTTAATGCCACACTGTGAAACATTCCAGACAAAGACCATCTTGTCAAAGCCTGATCTCATCAGATCTCAGAAGGTAGGTAAGACACACACAGACACATGTCCCCAAAGACCCTTTACAGAGAATTATTAACAGAGCATTCTTCAATCACTTCAGACCCGTGGTGGTAAAGTACTGTTGGAGCCACAGCTGCCCTGGGGCGGCTGCCAAGACAATAGGTGCCATCAGTCCCTCCGACTACCACCATCACAGACCACTTTTCACACCTACAGTGCATGTCATGTGCATGTCTTGATGGGGGAAACCGGAGTTCCTGGACATGGGGAGAACATGCAAACTCCACACTGAAAGGCCCAGGCAACCTGGGGAGCAAACCCGGAACCTTCTTGCTGTGAGGCATGAGTGCTTGCCACTCAGTCACTGTGCCACAAACAGAAGCTCAATAAGGCCTGGGGTAATAATTAGATGGGAGACCACCAGGAAGTCCAGGTGCCACAGGGGGGCGCAGTGGCAAAAATGTCATTGTTGACTTCACCCACATTGCCTAGTATGAAAGTGGAGTGTGAGTGTTGGTTGGGGCAGATTTGCAGCCTTGTAACCATCTGATTAATTAATTAAAGGAATAACATCTCCATGGTGAAAAGCAGGTGGCTGAACCTCCACCAAAATCCCACTATAAGGAAGTCTACAAGTGACAACAGCTTTATGTTGACAGTATTAAATCATTTGAACAGTTGTGTTTTATTGTTTCTTTGGATATTATTTTGTTATTTCACATTTTTTGGGCTATCTTTTGAAATGTTTCGCCAAATAAATTTTTACTCTTACTTGAATAATTTCTTGGAGCACTACTACTTTTTACTTCCAAATCCACACTTTATTAAGCAGATTTTTATAAACAAGCAATATCCAAAGTTCTGCACAGAAACAGAAACCAATAAAACCAACAAAAATTTGACAAGTCCTAAAACAATAAAACATCAAATAAGAGTGAAACAGAGCTTACTGCAACTTTAGGAATATCATTTTGAAGTACACTCTATACTGATCTTTGGCTAGCAGATACTTTGAGTGTGTTTACACAAGAGGAGATGGAGAGGCTGAGGCGCTCCATGGTTCTTCTGCGGTGGAGCTGGAGGTACTCAAGAAGACCTATTGTGCCTGTGTCTGCTATATAGTGTTAACGTATGACCCGTGGATCATTATGTTATCCAAATTCTCCATTTCTATAGCGCATTTTACAAACAAAACAGTTTCCAAAATGCTGCACAGAGTTCATAAAATGAAGAAAACAAAAAGGTAAACTATTAAAATTTGATCATACTCATCCTAAAACAATAAAATCAAATAAAAGCAAAACCATAAAAATCTTAAAAGAGCGGTAAATAAGTAAAATAAATAAAAGACACAGAGGAGCACACGACTCACGCCAGAGAATAAAAGTGGGTCTTAAGACGAGATTTAAAACACTCCACTGCGGGGCTGTTGGGACGTGGGGCTGTTGGGACGTGAAGTGGGGGGGGGGGGCAGATTGTTCCAGAGCTCGGGGCCGGTCATAGAGAAGGCCCCGCCCCCCCGGTTTCAAGTCTTGTCTTAGGCACCACAAGCTGAAGCTGGCCCTCGGACCTCGGAGCGCTTGGCGGTGTAAATTTGGAGGAGGTCTAAAACGTACTGTGGGGCCAGTCCATTCAAAGCTTTAAAACCAAACAATAAAATCTTAAAACCAACTCTAAAACGGACTGGACTACACATATTAACCTAAAATGACTCTTTTCCTCTTCCATGCCCAAACAGGGTATCCCCAGGTTTGACTCCCCGAAATGTAAGACTTTTAAGACCTTTTTTAAGACCACTTAAATGAAAATTAATACCAACATTGCACACATGCAGACAAAAAAACACCAGATCCAATTCTGTAATGACCATTAGTCACTGCTTTAAGTAACAAAAAAACACTTTTATTATATTCTCATTCAGAACTCATTTATAGTCATCTTCGTTGCTTGTAAAATGGCCAAAAAATCAGTTATAACATTCTATGAAAACAAACTAAGCTTTCATATTGTCTTGTCTCACATTGCACTGCAGCCCGGTGGAGTATACCAAAAATAGGCTAATGAAATTTAAGATCTTTGTGAAAAAATAAGACAACATAATTTAAGACTTTTTAAGGCCTTAATTTAAGATTTTTAAGACCCTGCGGCTACACTGCCAATGGGAGGCAGTAAGCATCATCACAACAAAGAGCCATGTAGCTGTTGGATGGATAGCTGCACATTACGCTAGAGATCAGCAGATTTTTATTTGATTTTTTTACCGAAATGCCTCTGCAGCCCTGCCAAATCCTGTGTGTACCCATTAGGAAAATAAAATCAAAACTGTAAGCAGAGAGCAGTGGGTGTATCCTGATATAAACGACTTGAAAATAAGCAACTTGTTCAAACACACACAAATCACTCCAGATACAACTCCGAAAGCGCAAATGAGAAGAGGAAACAACTGCACTACATAACAGATCCTTTATTGATTCACAAAACATTCTGCTGTAAATGTCCGAATCATTTCTTTCTCCCTCTGTGTTCCTTGTGAGAATAATCACATCTGAACAATACAAAGTCAGCGTTATTGGTTTTGCTTCATCAAATATTCATATAAGGGCAGATTTTGTGTTTACCGCCTGGTGTTTGCTGTTTGGCCTTATTACCCGTGTTAAAAGGCTACAGCTTCATGCACTTTACTTCAATCACGCTTTCCGAAACGCTAACGGCAACACAAGTAAACATCCCCATCCCAAAGTGGAGAAGAACACGTTTTCATTTGCAGTTTTCAAGATCTGAATCACTGCTTTAATGGTACGCCACGTTTCAGCTTGTTTTGTTTGGCAGAAATTAGTGTATGAGCAAAATGAACAAATGTTTGTGGGAAATGAAGTCCAAAAAAGCTAATTACGATTAGTGCGAGGAAGAGAAGTGCTTAGTTTGTTGTTGTTCATGATGAGAATGGACAGGATTAGGAATTAGACATTTCCAGAGGAGAGATGTGATTATATAGAAACAAAGAGAGGGAGTGGATGTATAGAACAGAAGAGGGACATTGGTACAGAGGAGAGACTGAATATATGGTCCAGAGGAGTGAATATGTGGTACAAAGGGACAAAGAATATAGGGTACAGAGGAGGAATAGTAAATATATGATCCAGAGGAGTGCGAATGAATGTACTGTACAGAGGAGGAACAATAAATATAGGGTATAGAGGAGGAACGATGAATGTAAGGTACAGAGGAGGAGCAATACATATACAGGAGTGAGAATGAATATAGGGTAAAGATGAGGAACAGTAAATATATGGTCTAGAGGAGGGACAGTAAGTATAGGGTACAGAGGAGGTAGAGTGAATATATGGTACAGAGGAGCGACGTTGGTACAGAGGAGGGAGAGTGAATATGTGGCATAGAAGAGGGACAAAGAATATAGTGTACAGAGGAGGAACAGTGTATTTATGGTATAGGACAGACAGTGAATATGTGGTCCAGAGGAGGGACAGTGAGTATATGGTAAAGAGGAGGACCAATAAATATATGGTAAAGAGGAGGAACAGTGGATATATGGTCCAAAGGAGGGACAATACATATAGGGTACATAGGAAGGATAGAGAATATGGTACAGAGCAGGGAGAATGAATGTTTGGTACAGAGGAGGGACAGTGAGTATATGGTACAGAGGAAGAAACGTGGATATATGGTACAGACGAGGAACATTGGTACAGAAGA
The DNA here is from genome assembly GCA_030686955.1 of Odontamblyopus rebecca. Taxonomy (NCBI): domain Eukaryota; kingdom Metazoa; phylum Chordata; class Actinopteri; order Gobiiformes; family Gobiidae; genus Odontamblyopus; species Odontamblyopus rebecca. The sequence continues at coordinate 34,105,965 of CM060664.1, forward strand.
GGAACCGTCAATATATGGTACAGAGGAGAGACAATGAAAATAGGGTACAGGGGAGAGAGAGTGATAAGGTGCAGAGGAAGAACAGTGAATATAGCGTATAGAGGAGGGAGAGTGAATATATGGTACAGAGGAGAAACAGTGGACATATGGTACAGAAGACAAAGAAAGGGACAAAGAATATAGTGTACAGAGGAGGAACAGTGTATTTATGGTATAGAAGACAGAACCATGAATATGTGGTACAGAAGAGGGACACTGAATATATGGTACAGAGGAAGGAAAGTGCATATATTTTACAGAGGAGGGACTTTGGTACAGAAGAAGAGCCATGAATATATGGTACAGAGTAGGGGTGTAACAATATCCAAGTCTCACAATACGATATCCAAGTCTCACGATACGATATCGTCACGGTATGAACCTCACGGTACGATATTTATTGCGATGTGGTGGGAAGGCTCACGATATTACGATATTCTACATAATAACAAGACTGACATTCTAAAATGCTTTGACCAGTCATTTGGTGCAACATTTATTGTCATTAGGGATGGAACGATATCCAAATCTCTCTGGACAATATTTTCACCATACACATCCCACCGTATGATATTTATTGCAATATTTTTTGGCGGCACACAAAACTGTGAATATGCTACTTTTCCTCTAAAAAAGACTTAACTCACAAGACTTAATCCAAAGAATGAAGACGTAAAAAGAACAGTTATTTCTTCATGTCGTCTGCACTGAAACGGAGCAAAGGATCATGGTCTACGTAGTTCCCTCTGTTTTTTTAGCCATTTCTCCATCAGAACTATTCATTTAAGCAAAGAGACGTGTGATTCGATATATTGTGATGGTCCACGATATTATTGTGAGACCTTTGACGATGCGATATCAACATATTTCAGTTTTTCTTACATTCTTTGTACATAGGAGGAATAGTAGACATGAGGATGCTGAGGTTAGAGCAGGAAACAAAGAGACTTGGAAGAAGACCAAGAGATATTTATGGATATAGTGGACGAGGAGTGGTTATTTGGCAGACGTGCATTGCAACTAAGTGCCCACTTCAAAGGTTATTGGACTTCATGTATGAAACACTCTTATGAACAAATCTGTACTTAAAAGGCACTATATTTTTCTCTGTTGGAAAAATAGGAAATGGGTAAAGGTCCTACAGTATAGTATGCAAAACTTGTATGGTTTAAGGCATATTAGAATGGTGTTACATTATCCAAAAATCACGTTATTTATTTAAAAACACAATGGAGCCCTTCCTGTGTTTCAGTTTGAGAGAAGAACTCATCTTAAATCTGCAGGGTTTGTGTGTTAAAGGTCCTCAAAAGTGACCCCTGTGAGGGTTAATCCATGTTCTAATGTTCCTCGTCACAAACAGAGCTTGAGTTGTGTTTTGTTTCATTCATACATGTTTGAGTAAAACGGTGTGGAAAAAGGTGGATTGCCCTCTCTGGGTGGGTGGGGAGTCTCTGTCTCAAGTGGAGGAGTACAAGTATCTCGGGGTCTTGTTCACGAGTGAGGGGAGGATGGAGCATGAGACTGACAGGTGGATCGTGCAGTGTGGGCAGGGATGCAGTCGCTGTACCCTTAGAGATGGGGTATGGAGCTCAGTCACACAGGAGGAGCTCGGTTGTGATGAAGAGGGAGTTGAGCTGAAAGGCAAAGCTCTTGATTTACCTCAATCTACGTTCCTCCCGTCACCTATGGTCATGAGCTCTGGGTAATGACTGAAAGGACGAGATTGCAGATAGAAGCGGGCGAAATGAGTTTCCTCCGCAGAGTGGCTGGGCGCTCCCTTAAATATAGAATGAGGAGCTCAGTCACACAGAAGGTGTGTGACTGGACGCCTCCCTGGCCTGGGAACGCCTCGGGGTCCCCCTGGAGGAGCTGGAGGAAATGTCCAAGGTGAAGGAAGTCTGGGAGCCCCTGCTTAGACTGCTGCCCCTGCGACCACGCCCCGGATAAGCGGAAGAAGATGGATGGATGTTTGAGTAATCCTTTATTATTAATCTGTCTACACCTCCAAAGCTCAAAATGCTCTGTTCCACCTTGTGATGTCATGAAGTGGCAGTTTACAAGTTGGAGTTTACTAACACAGTGGAGCATCACAAGGAGTGTTATCTGCTTGAGAAAAGAACCCCTAGATGCAGAGTTTGAGTTAAACGTGTGTGGATGAAACAAAACACAACTGGAATGTGTTTGCAGAGGAAACAACATTATAACATAGATCGCAAAATTCTGTAATATGAGCCCTTTAACAACCAGCAAACAGACAGGAGGAGTCCCACGAATAAACACTGCTGTTAAAAAGTAGTTGAATCTTGACCCCAAAAAGTCTCCAAAACTAGTTATCTCCATCACCACAAATTTCACAGTCAGGTATCGACGGTGATAGAGCACTGTAAGAGTTTCATTCCCCTCAGGCTCCAACTTTATAACTTAGATCCCAGAAAAGTCGGGAGAATTCAAAGATTTCTTTCTTGAAACTTCTCAAACTCAAGGTTACTTTTAAGACATGACTTATATTTTGCGTCTGGCAGAGTTTTTTTCTGTCAGTTTAATTTGCTGCACTTTAAACAGTGAATGTATGATGCAGAGAAGAGACAGTAGAGGGAGAAAAGCATAAAGACGAGAGTGAATAAATGGTATGGAGGAGGAACAGCGAATACCTGTGACATAGAAGGGACCGTGAATATATCGTACAGAGCAGGGAGAGTAGCGTGAAGTAAAGTCGAGAGAATCCACTGATTTCTTTCGTGAAACTTCTCAGACACAAGGTTACCCCCAATTTACACAAAAGAAATTAGCGCTTTGCATTTTCCATTCCAAGAGCAACTAGACTGTATTCTTTACGCTCTCAAGAATCACTGCTACTGTCTGTAAGTCTGTAAGTGTTTGCACAGAAGCTGGTAAAGTGGCATTTCAGTATTCTGCCTCCACAACATGGAACAATTCACAAAAAGACTGGAAATTCGAAGAACTGGTTCCAATAGGACAGTTTAAACTATTGCTCAAAGGGTTGGAAATGAAATCCATGGTCTGTAAATGTTTATAGTTTTATGAAATTGTTGCCTGAAATGTGTCCTGTAATATTCTGAATTGTGTTGTTGCGCCACTGTCTTGGCCATGAATCCCTTGAAAAAGAGATTACTGTGTTTTTGTACAATGCTCAGCCCACGATCCTACATCACCCCCATTTTCCCTTTTATTTAGCATCTCCCAGAAAACGTTGCCCTCTTTCCACAAACTGTTCTGTTTACTACCTGAGAATATTGAAGGTGCATTGTGTACCATATTTTTCGGACTGTAAGTCACACTTTTTTCAGGGTTTGGGTGGTCCTGTGACTTCTACTCAGGTGCGACTTGTATATTTCATTTTTCACACTGACAGTCCATAGACCGTAAATATGAATCAAATAAAGAAAAGAGTTGTTTTTTCATTTCTTATTTTTGGTTCTACATTGAAAAACAAATGATACATGGATTCTTCGCTATTGGGTTGTTTTTATTACTATAACTTCTTTAACTCACCTTTCAAGATGAAATGTCAGTTCTTGGTCTCTGCTTTTATAAAATAAATTTCCCCCAAAAAGTGCGACTTATAGTCTGAAAAATACGGTAGTAATCTCAATGAGACTTTCCTGGTCAAATAGAGGTTAAATAACCATTTTAACAGACAATTTACACCACCAGTGTCATATACACGTCCAACAGCCATCATTACAATACACACTGCTCAAAATAGGTTGGAGTTCTAATTTTGCAGAGTCAAAGGAGAGTCTTCAGGCTTTTTAGCAGGGGCAAGACAGGAAATAAGCATGCAGTGTCAAAATAAACTTCTGATGCTCTTCCAAAATACATTTTCTAAAACCGCTGCAGTCGCATAAACACCTGCGTCGCACCCAGGAGCTCGGGGAATGACTCGTGACGGACTATGGAAAGTTTACAGCCATGGAGGATAAATATAAAACACTTTACGACATCAGACAGAAACGTTACAATTTCTGAAGGAAAAGGCGCGTGGCGCAGATGGCCAAAATGAAATGGTGAGTAGCTTAATGCGAGCACCGCAGACATGGCCTGTTATCGCTCCAAAGCACCGTCTCTCTCGTTGTCAACTTCTGTACTGTGATTTAAAACAGTATTCAGTGTTTAAATGTGAGAATACATAGAGGTGACATCACAGCAGCAGCTCAGGTGCCTCTGGTGTACATTGAAGTTTTTAAAAGTACGAGCGTATGCAGCTTTGCCGACGCTACATGCTGCTGACACTCCCGGTGTAAATTCTGGGTTACTTTTAAAGGGACAGATCAGAATTTTAGACATAGGGCCTCATTTCCTCGAGAGCCAGAGTGTTGGAGACGTGTGGAGACACTTTAAAAAAAAATAAAAAATTCCATCCAGTCCTTGTAATTGGAGAGGTTGCTGGTGCTAGGCTAGTGCATGTCAATGGGTATAGTTGTCCTGCCACTAAAAACAGTCTTACCCACTCCACAGTGACCCGAGGCAAAACTATTAGAAATCCAGACTGTCCACTCTGCCCATAGAATAATTTTAGAGGTAAAACCAACATGGCATTTGAAGGATTTATGCAGTGAGTTGTACTTCCTGATAGTAAGCTCAGCAGCGGTGGACTGATATATGAGAAAATAGTTCCTCAACATGTGACGATTCATGCGGCTCACTAGGAATAGAGGCCTTATGTCCAAAATTCCAAACTGTTCCTTTAAAACACAACTTATATTTTGCGTCAGGCAGAGTTTTTTTCAGTCTAATTTGAGTGCTAAATTTTAAAAAGTAAATATATGGTTCAGAGGAGACACCGTGTTGGTACAGAAGTGGGACGGTAGAAGTAAAGTTCAGAGAATCCATAGATTTCTTTCTTGAAACTTCTCAGACTCAAGGTTAATTTAAGACACGACTTATATTTTGTGTCTGGACAAGTTTTTATTTTTTATTGTGTTTCACTTTAATTTGAGTGCTACACTTTGGAGCTTCTTGGCAGAGAGTGTCCTGACTAAGAGCATCCAATTGGACATTAGCGGCAAACAGTGGCAAAACATATTTATCAAAGCTAATTCCGCAGTTCTTCTTGGCCACACCGCCGCACCAGCAAAGTTTTGATGTAATATATGATGCAACAAGCGAAAAGTCTGCATTTGATTGGTCATTTTTTCTTGTAAAGCATTTTTGGATGATTTTTGGAGATATATAGTCTTGGAGATTAATGTTGTCCTTTGAGTAAAAAGCAGTACAGTGTTGTACATTTGCAATATTAAAGAGTCCTTACCTGACTCCTTCAAGTTCAGGGAAACGCCTCTTACTCCATAAAACATAAAAGAGTTTATGACTATGAGAATAAATTACATTAGCTTTTCATTTTAAAAGGTGCACTGTGTAACTTTTCTGGAGAGGGTGTGCAACTTGTCTCCATGGAGATGTTTAATGTCCACAGTATGACATGAAACTAATCTGTCTTGCATTTATTCAACTACAGGTGTTATTTATTGCTCAAAAATACATTAAAACATAAATTCTTACTCCACAAATCTAACCTGTAATTTGGCTTGCAAGTCTCCAAGGAGATTTTTAAATGAATGGCCATTATGGCTGTAACGATATCCAAGTCTCACAATACAATATCGTCACAGTATGGTGGAAAGGCTCATGATATTACAATATTCTACATAATAACAAGACTGACATTCTAAAATGCTTTGACCAGTCATTTGGTACAACATTTATTGTCATTAGGGATGGAACGATATCCAAATCTCTCTGTACGATATTTTCACCATAAACATCTATTACAAACAATTACAAAACTGTGAATCTGCTACTTTTTCCTCTAAAAATGCCTTCACAAGGCTTAATCCAAAGAATGCAGATTTAGAACAGTTATTTCTTCATGTTGTCTGCACTGAAACGGAGCAAAGGATCATGGTCTATGTAGTTCCCTCGGTATTTTTTTTTAGCTATTTCTGCATCAGAACTATTCATTTAAGCAAAGAGACTTCTTGATTCGATACTCTTACGGTCCATGATATTTTGATATGATATCAAGATATTTCGGTTATTGTTACATCCCTAATGGCCGTACTTAAACTTAAACTTAGATAAACTTTATTGATCCACAAAGGACATTATTTGGACATCACAATACATTTTAATACCAAAGAACAAAAACATAAATACAAATGTAGTTAATATGATTGACTTCAGGTTCAGGTTCAGGAGCAGGACCACACCTCAACCACCCTCGCCTCCTCTCCAGCGAATCAGAGCTCACTTCTGCCACACCTCATTTTCCCAGAAGCCTATTTATAGCAGCTTATCCCGGCAACCCAGTTTGTCCCGAATAACTCAACCACACCCTCCCAACCCCGATCTGTTTACTTCCAGACATAAGACGTCTATGAGGGGGGTCCTGTTCCTGCTGGGAAATTTGAAGATTAAGACTGAACCCCCACCCTGAGTCTCAACCCAGCCGACAAGCCTCGTCTCCATATAATAAACTCTTTTCTCTTTGCACATGTGTTGTTGCCGTGGTCCTTGCTAGTGAAATGGTCATAATAAATACTGTGGAACATTCTGGATACATCTCCATGGAGACAAGCAGATGATGGACCCTCCACCGTACAAGTTACACAGTGCAACTTTAAGTGAGAAAAATAAGAACTTTGTTGGATGAGATATATGTGAAAACTGTGTGTGTAACTATACCAGATCGTTTTTTGTTTATGGTTCAATAGCTGAGAGAGAAGAGACTTATGGTGCATTCGAGGTAACTGGGATATTTCCAACTCAGACTTGAGAAAATTCCCTGGAACGGCACTCGAGCTGGGAACTGGGACACCCATTTCACACATGAGATCAGCTGTGGCATATATTAACAAAAAGAGGATGTTTGTTAGAGATTAAAGGGGCATTGTGTAACATTTCTGGTGGAGGATTGTTGCTTTGTCTGAAATGTTTCAAAGTATGGCATTCTATTTCTAATTTCTATCACCATGGACACCAAACCAGACCAAGTTACAAGACACTAGGGTGAATTCGAACCAAAATTTGGCACAATTCACATGCAAGAAACACAATTATCTCATAATTAAAGCATTATTTCAACAAAATAAATGTTTTTTGGCCCAGTGTACTTCATCGTTGCTAGATATCAGTTATGAAATTCCCTAATGTGATCGATTTCCAATAAAGTAAAATTTGAAACCTAAAAAATTGGGAAATCTTTAATCAAGTCTTAAATATCATGATCTCAACTGTGTTTTTGATAAATGACTAGTCCAACCTGTGAGTGGCACTTTAAGGCAATCTTTAATTCTATTTTCTATCATGGTTCAAAGTTCTCCGCCGAGTTCTTCTTGTCTCCATAAACTCTCATTGTTTTATGACCTGGACACAATATCACTGGACCCAGTGAATCTTAAATACTGCACTCTGAGTCACCTCTAATTCAAATTCTGCCCTCTCTCATTTGCATTACAAACCCACATCATTTCTTTCCACTTTTGTTTCACCATCTGTCAGCGCCCACCCACACAAACTTACATTCAAAAACCCTGTCCCAGTCGAAAATAACATCTTGGATTAGACTTGACCATATATGAAGCTATGTTTGGAGTAATTATAACATCCTCAGTGTATTTCTCGGTTGTAAAGAGCGTGCAGTCCCCGCAGAGGAGGGCTGGCTGCAGGTTAGGTTCCACATCAAAGCTCCTATGACCCCCCCATGTCGGCCCGTGCCTCCTTCGCCTTCTTGGATATTTATAGACTTCAAATGAAAATGCGCTCTGACAATTAGTGGGGATGGTTGGCGGGTAATTAGTGAGAAAAAAGTGCAACAACACAAACCCCAGAGAGAAAAAAGGAGAGGGAGAGAAATAAAGAAAGTCAAGCTACATACCATGAACAAGGAATGGATTTACAGAGAATGGGCAATGGAATCGGTCTTCTTCTTTGGTAAATTACTCTTTGTATTTCAAAATGGAGATAGGACTACACAAAATGAAATGAGTTGAGAACAGGGAAAGATGGAGCGTAAGATTGACAAGTGGATTGGTGCAGCATCTACAGCGAAGTTATGGGACTGTTGTGGTGAAGAAGAAGCTGAGGCCAAAGACAAATTTCTTTATTCTGTCAGTCTATGTTATAGTCATGAGCTTTGGGGAATGACTGAAAGGAGTTTCCGAGTTTCCTCTGCAGGGTGTCTGGGTGCTAGTTTAGAGATTAACTCAGTTACACAGCAGGCTCAGACTAGAGCCGCTGCTCCTTCATGTGGAGAGGAACCAGCTCCCTCCTTGGAGAGGTATTCCAGGCATGATGTTTCTCGCCTGACCTGCGAACAGGTCAGGGGAACACCTCAGGATCCCCTGGAAAACCTGGAAGTGTGTGTGGAAAGAAGCTACTGTCGGCATCCCTGCTCAGACTGTTTCCTCTGCCACCCAGGCCCAGATAAAGCTGCAGAAAATGGATGGATAAATTCTGAATAAATATTTTGCTCATTCCAAAAACTGAATGAATGGGACATCATAATTCAGCTTGTTGTGCACTGTACAAGGTGCTATCTTAAGTTGACATGAAACGTGTCAATACAAAACTTCACACTCCAGGCTCCAGTGTGTTCAGAGCCAGTGACACATTATCAGAACATACTGACAAGTATCAGGCTAATTGGCAACAACTTTGTGAAGCCAGTGCAGTGGCTCAGCTGTGGAGCCGTGAGCGTCTCAATTTACGGAACTACTGCAATACCTAATTTGAGATTGCATTTATTAATCTGAGTATGCTTAAGCACAGCGTGCCAAGTGTCAGTGAATTACAAGTGTGCAGAGTGGCAGAGTGGTTTGCAAATTCTCAAAAATCATAAACAAAAAATTCTAACCTCAGGGCAGTGAGTGGAGCCATTTCCTCCAAACACCAGTGTGACAGAAGAGTGAAAAGACTCTGAACTGCTGAACTATTGAAGAGTGACATGCAGAGAATATCCAGGTCCCAGAGTTTGGACTGACAGGTGAGAACTCAATCAACAAAAACACAGCAATGTTACAGAATGACAACTAGACGAAGTACTAGGACAAAATCATTAAATCCTCAAAGCCCGAAATGCATGACAACACAGGCTTTAACGTTGCATTCTAAGCAAAGCAATAACATCAATGAGAAGCAAATGGAATACTCCACAGAATGTTACACTGTGCATCTTTAAGCAGGGGGTCTTCAATACTTTGTTGTGAGGTTTATATCCTGCTGTTTAGGTTTTCAGATGATGTCAAGATGTATGAATCAAAGCCTTATAAATATCATATAATGTTCTTTTAGGGCAGGTGTGGACGGTGCTTGTGAGCTATTGACTGAAGCCCTGGAGTCAATAATATAGTAGAACAAGTTTTGTAATAATAGTACCCTGAAGTTTGGACTGAAATGTACGGGATTCTTGTATTATTTAACAGTTCACAGTCTAGTCTTCTCTTACGTGTCGACGCTCCCAAGGTTAGTTTGAAATATGCCCTTTAAACAGAATGTCTGAAATATATGTCCAAATATATCAGAAAAATCACATTGAGTTTTCCATTTTGCATTCATTAGCTGTCCATGCTGATTACACAAACTCCATCCATCCATCTTCTTCCGCTTATCCGGGGCCTGGTCGTGGGGGCAGCAGTCTAAGCAGGGGCTCCCAAGCTTCCCTCTCCCCAGCCACTTCCTGCAGCTCCTCCGGACGGACCCCGAGGCGTTCCCAGGCCAGCCGAGAGACATAGTCCCTCCAGCGTGTCCTGGGTCTTCCCCGGGGCCTCCTACCAGTGGGACATGCCCGGAACACCTCCCGAGGGAGGCGTCCAGGAGGCATCCGGACCAGATGCCCTCCCCTCAGCTGCTCCGCTCGACGTGGAGGAGCAGCGACTCTACTCCGAGCTCCTCCCGTATGACCGAGCTCCTCACCTTATCTCTAAGGGAGCGCCCGGCCACTCTGCGAAGGAAACTCATTTCGGCCGCTTGTATCCGCACCGATCCGCCTGTCAATCTCACGTTCCATCCTCCCCTCACTCGTGAACAAGACCCCGAGATACTTGAACTCCTCCACTTGAGGCAGAGACTCCCCACCCACCCGGAGAGGGCAATCCACCTTTTTCCGGTCGAGAACCATGGCCTCGGATTTGGAACAGCTGATTCTCATCCCGGCCGCTTCACACTCGGCTGCAAACCGCCCCAGTGCTGCAGGTCCTGGCTCGATGAAGCCAGCAGGACAACATCATCTGCAAAAAGCAGAGATGAGATCCTGTGGTCCCCGAACTGGACCCCCTCCGGCCCCTGACTGCACCTAGAAATTCTGTCCATAAATACAATGAACAGAACCGGTGACAAAGGGCAGCCCTGGCGGAGTCCAACATGCACCGGGAACAAGTCTGACTTACTGCCGGCAATGCGAACACAGCTCCTGCTCCGGTCATGCAGGGACCGGACAGCCCTTAGCAAAGGGTCCCGGACCCCATACTCCCGGAGCACCCCCCACAGGGCACCACGAGGGACACGGTCAAATGCCTTCTCCAGGTCCACAAAGCACATGTGGACTGGTTGGGCAAAATCCCATGAACCCTCGAGCACCCAATGGAGGGTGTAGAGCTGGTCCAGTGTTCCACGACCAGGCCAAAAACCACACTTCTCCTCTTGAATCCGAGGTTCGGTTATCGGCCAAACTCTCCTCTCCAGTACCCTGGCATAGACTTTACCAGGGAAGCTGAGGAGTGTGATTCCCCTGTAGTTGGAACACACCCTCCGGTCCCCCTTTTTATACAGAGGGACCACCACCCCGGTCTGCCAGTCCAGAGGTACTGTTCCCGACCGCCACGCGATGTTGCAGAGGCGTGTCAGCCAAGACAGCCCCACAACACCCAGAGACTTAAGGTACTCAGGACGGATCTCATCCACCCCCGGAGCCTTGCCACCGAGGAGCTTTCCGACCACCTCAGTGACTTCGGCCAGGGTGATGGGTAAGTCCGCCTCTGGGTGATGGGTAAGTCCGCCTCTGGGTCCCCAGCCTCGGCCTCCTCTTCGGAGGACGTGACGGTGGGACCTGTTTGCCTTGGGTGACTCTACCAGGGGCATAAAGCCCCTGACAACATAGCTCCTGGGATCATTCGGGCACTCAAACCCCTCCACCACGTTAAGGTGGCGGTTCGAGGAGGGGCTTACACAAATTAATATTAGTTTTTGACCAAAATATTGTAGCTATAAATCCATTTTTGTAAGTTCTGTGGTTGTCATGATACTAAAAGCTTGTTCAAATGAGTGGACATAAAACATACAACATACATCAAGAATACTAATTATTCCATATTTCATTGTTTTGAAAATTAAAATTCATTGGTGACAAAGTTAATAGGCTTCCTGATCGACGAAACACACTTCTGGCCAATGCGTCAAGAATTCCATTTTAAAACAATAAAAAGTGCTTTGTTTTGCACAGACTTCCACATAAAACCTGATTATTTATCCATCCGTCTCATTAAAAGTGCGAGACTCGAGGAGAGACAAGGACAAATCACTAAAACAAAATCAGAGGAGGAGTTTAAAGGCTTTCCAAGAGACATAGTTTGACCGCTTCTTATCAGCGCTCAGGTTTAAAGGTACATTGTGTTACTTTTCTGCTGGAGGGTCCTTCAAATGCTTTTCTTCATGGAGATGTTATTGTTTTGTCTGGAATGTTTCACAGTACAGTATTAACCTTTATGGTTAATACCTTCACGGATCAGTGCAACGTCGGCAGTGATGTGGTCGTTGTATCGGGCTGTTGTGGTGAAGAGGGAGCTGAGTCCAAAGGCAAAGCTCTAGATTTACTGCTGAATCTATGTTCCGCCCCTCACCTATGGTCATGAGCTTTGGGTAATGACCGAAAGGATGATATCGCGGATACAAGCAGCAGAAATTAGTTTCCTCCACAGTGGAACACAGTGGCTGGGCGCTCCCTTAGAGATCGTCACACTGGAGGAGCTCAGAGTCCTCCCAGGGGAAGTGTTCTGGGCATGTCCCACCGGAAGGAGGCCCTTGGGAAGACCCAGGACACACTGGAGAGACTCAAGGAAGTGTCTGGGGTGAAGTTTGGGAAGCCCTGCTTAGACTTCTGCCCCCACGACCTGACCTGGATAAGCGCAAGAAAATGGATAAATCTTCATAGAGCAGGCATGTCCAAACTATGGCCCAGGGGCCAAATGTGGCCCTCAGACCAAATTCTTTTGGCCCTCAACTGCAAGTAATACTTTGTACTGCATGTTTTTGCATCAAGCAAATTCTGTGTCCTTCTGAGTGTCTAAGCCTGAACAAAAGTCTGGATGGTCATTCAAACCTGTTATAAATGCACAGATTTGAATTACTCACTGTTCTGACCACCAGACTATGACCCTCGATCGGCACTCACACTGGTCTGTGTTTTAATATGTGTCTGTGTTTTGATGAAAAAAGTTTGGACACCCATGTCATAGAGATTAAACCAGACCAAGTTACAGATCAGATCTGTGGATAGGCAAGTTTTTTCTAGATATTTTACAGCTATAAAACCTGTAATTGAATAAATCTAAGGTAGAGCTGTTTAAGTTAATACAAATGACTGATATTCAGGAGCAGGACCACGCCTCAACCTCTCCCTGCTCCTCTGCAGCCAACCACAGCTCAGCTCAACCACACCTTCAATTACCCAGAAGCCCTATTTATAAGGCCTATCTCGAAAACATGTCTCTCTCACATCCCCCACCCCTCCCCATGTCTCTTGTCCATCCTTCAGCCTGAAAACATCATGTAAAAAGGAGGGGGCGCCCTGAATCGGCTGGGCGACCATCTGAAACAGAGTCCCCATCTATCTCCTCCCAGCCATCACATCTATCCATCATCCATGAATATCTTTATTGTGTTCCATTGTTGTGGCGTGGTCCTTTCTAGTAACTGTCATATTGTGGACCATTCCAAGAAGAGCAATGACATATCTATGGAAAGAAGGTGACAGACCTCCAACCAAAAAGTTACAAATTGCACCTTAATGCAGTTCCGGCTCATGCATGTGCATGATTGAGGACCCGGAGGTGAGTTTTTAGCGAGCGCACTCTCCAGCACAGCCAAGAGGACGTGCTAGTTTCATATTTTGTGCAGATAAACGCATTAATTATTCATGTTTTTGTCTGGGCGTGCTGGCGTCAGGTTGCGGTGGCAGCGGACATGTTTTTCTGACGCTCTCCTTCAGCTGTCCTTGCACTTCCTGGTTCTTCGAGCAATTTAATTAAAGGTGACAGTTCCCTTAGCATGTTTAAAGGCACAGGGTTTTGTTCCAGACCTGGCAGCTCGGTCTACTTAGATGTGAAAAGAAACATGGAGAGTGATACTGTTTAAGTCTGTACTTTTATGATTCTATAGTTTTTATTTAATTTACCTGTTGTAAATATAAATGATAGTTTTATTTAAAAGTTGAACAATTACAATTATGAGTTCTAAAACATATTGATGTCATGCTTTTCTATCCAAAAGTCACAAGTACAATTTAAATGGAAGAAACCTCTTTTTTCTGATACTTTAAACATTATTTAAACAAAATAAAAGTATATATCTTTTATTTGTCAAATACTAATAACAAGTTTTGGCCCAGTGTACAGCATGGTTGCTTGGGAACATAATGTGGTGTCATAATTTCCATTTAGGAAGTAAAATTGAAAATCTTAAAAATTAATAACCACATTCTGCTTTATGACTACTAAAACTTGGGCGATTTAAACCATATTAAAGTTATCTGATATTATTTTTTGGAATATTGCCCATCCATATTTATGTACAAGGCCCTCAGTCACACCTTCTACTCCACAGGTGTCAAACATGCAGCCCGGGGACTGGATTCGGCCCTCCAAGACCTTTAATCTGGCCCTTGCCTGATTTTCTATTAAAATATTTCAAATTTTCAGCTTTTTTTGGTAATTTTCTGCGCAGCTTAGCATAGCAGTGTCTCCAGCGCTTCTGTGCGTGGCCGCCTCCCACCACAGCAGCACAAATGAAGACTCGCCTCTTTCCAAACGCACTTAAAGGACGATCGTTTTGACTGTGACCATGACCCGCTCACCAGCAAAACTTCGAAAATGAGAAAAATGGATGCTGAGTGCAGGATTTTCCAAAAATGGCCTAACCTGTGTTTGCAACAAGTGGCGGTGCTCAAGGAATATAATCTTAAACGCCACTACGAGACACGGTAAAAAATACAATAACTTTACCGGAGAATTGAGAAGACAGAAGATAAACGAATTATTGCTGGGACTGAAGAAACAGCCGTCAGTTTTCACGCAGAGCCAAGAGGTTAGTGATGCTGCTGTGAAAGGAAGCTACCTGATTGTTAGCGTATTATAATATTTTGTAAAATAAAATCAAATGAAAAAGATTTTTCTAATAGATTTACGTTTCTCTGCACAAATATTTTGACATATTGCTATTTTTGGGGTATATATGCTATGAGTTTTCTGATCCGGCCCCTTTGGGATCAAAGTTGGTTGTATACAGCCCCCGGACCAAAATGAGTTTGACATCCCTGGTCTGTTCTGTTAACTACTGTTTAATTTTTCATCTAGGTCCTAATCCTAACCATAACCAACAGGTCTTGAAAGGATGGAATACTTGGATGTAGGAAAAATACATGTAAAAATACAAATAAAAACAAGAGAACATGAATAATAAGAAGAATGACGTCATAAAAAAAAATTGTCTCTCTTCTGAAGCTAAAAAACTAAAAAACTAAACTATTTTACCTGGTGATGTCATGAGGTGGAGCTCTCCTTTAAGCTGCTCCTCTGTGGTTACTGGATGTTTTCTGGCTGTATCTAGTAAGTCTTGCTCGCGGCTCATTTATTTAGTCTTTCGTGTTGAAGAGCTATTGCTACACACTCTCGCTGTCTTCAAATATTGGCAGAGCTCCTCAGCCATCAGCAAAAACGATTTTAATATTGAATTTGGATTCATTCATCCTTTGGTGCGTTTCACACAAGTGCAGTGGTGGAGCTTAGTTCAAGTAAGATGTAGTTCATAAAATTTGGATGGAATGAAAATTAACATGAGCAGAACTAGATGGATTTGACTGCGAGTCTCTGGGTAATGGACTGGGTTCGATCAATTGTCGGCCAATGTCCTTTACTAGTTACAGAGACTGAACCAGATTTTCCCATGATGATGAATATGTGTCATGCTCCAGTACAGAGCTATTATATACGCCTTGATGTCTTTTAGATTTTATAATCGCCATTTTATAGCCAGATAATCAGTAAGCGTTTGCTGGCATGGGTCTGATCCAACGTCTGCAGCGGATCGGTCTCTGTATCGGACTTTTGTGAAGAAGGAGCCGTAGTTCAAGGGCAAAGTTCTTGATTTACTGCTCAGTCTACTGTATGTTCCTACACTCACCTATACTCATGAGCTTTGGGTAATGACCTAAAGGACAAGATGGCGATACAAGCGGCTGAAATGAGTTTTCTCCACAGGGTGGCTTGGCCCTCCATTAGAAATAGCGTGATGAACTCAGTCACACAGAAAGGTCAGAGTAGAGCCGCTGTTTCTCCATATCGAGAGGAGCACTGGACACACTGGAGGGACTATGTCTCTGCTGGCCTGGGAACACCTTGGTGTCCCCATAGAATAGCTGGATGAAGTGTCTGGGGTGGGGAAATCTGGACCTCCCTGCTCAGGCTGTTGCATCTCTGACCCAGGCCCGAAAAAATGGAAGAAAATGGATGGATGAATTGCGGTGACAATTAGGATGCTCCAAATGCATAAAGTGCGGAATAACTTTGGACCAGCAGAAATCAGGTACAGTACTGTACCATTCACTCATTTACCCTTACTTGAGCTATTGTGCAGAAATAATTATAAAATCAATATACATCCATTAACACTTTTACAAAAATATGCTGTTAGGATTATACACAGTGTGGGGTTCAGGGAGCACGCAAACAGCTTATTTTTAGAATCAAAACTCTTAAAATTTCCAGATGTAGTAGAATATTTCTCAGCACTCAGCAAGAAATGATCAATTACCTGTAAATATTCAAAATGTATTTATAGAAAGAGAAGTGGGGTACAACCTAAGAGGAACAGCAGAATATAAACCTGGTCGAGAACTGACCACAAGGAAGAGTTTTTGTGCTTCGGTCTGTGGGGTGAAAATCAGGTACAGTGCCTTTAATACTGGCGCACATTCTTTGTAAAATTAAGATTGCTTCTGTGAATTTTTTGCAGTGGAAACTCAATCACATTTTAAACAATAAATAAGATATTTTGGAAATGATATCGTTCTTAGCGAGTCTTCATTTGGAGTGCGTTCTTTTGTCTTTCTGAACAAAACATCTGTGCAGCTCCATTCTGAGCGGCTCAGCTCAGACTGAAGTGACAGGGCCTCTGAGCTCATTATGACGCTGCTCCAGGGAAAAACACATTCATTACCAAACACCAGCTGGGACCAACCACACAGCACCAAGAACAACTCTTTCAAATCTAAACACCACTTTGAAGATGCTCACTTTAGTTCTGCAATAATTACGTTTGGTGAACTGTGGTAGAAAGTTAAACAAAATATAAATAGTTCAGACACACTTTGCGCAAAATCGACTTTTTTGAGCTTTAAACCATGTTAAAATGTTGTTACTTCATCACGAACAGACCTGGAGTTGTGTTTTGTTTCATTCACACGTTTGAGTAACCCTGCATTATTAGTCTGTCTACATCTCCAAAGCTCAAAATGCTCTGTTCCACCTTGTGATGTCATGTAGTGGTGGTTTCCAAGTCGTTTTCAGCTGTTTTTTACCTTTTGTTCAGTAGAGATGGGCATTTCCATGACTGAAATCATCCGAACGATTCTATTAAAGGTGTGTGGCGTTTAAAAAGACAGTGGAACAAAAGATTTTCTGCTCATCTTAAATATGCAGGGTTTGTGCGTTAAATGTGAGAATGAAACAACAAAACTCCAGGTCTGCTTTTGATGAGGAAACAGCATTATAACAAAGGTCAGAAAATAGTGTAATTTTTATACTTCTGAGAAACTATCCCCATTGACCAACCACTTTTTTTTGCCTATTGTCTGTTGTCTTCCATGTTTATGATGTCATAACTCTGGCACAATAAAGTCAGGTCTAATTTTTACTGTCCCCATAGGCAAATTTGTCCTCTGCATTTGACCATTCTTCTATGCCGCTGGGACAACCTGTCAGGAGCAGTGAACCCATCTCTAGATCAAGATAATCTTGGTCAAGGACTATGTTAGCTGAGGGACTTTATGTATGATCAGTGGTGGAGCGTAACAAAGTAAAAGTACTGTACTTAAGTATAAATCAAAGATATCTGTACTTTCCTTAACCCCCGAAGACCTTTTTTTCTTAATTTGGCTTTTAAAACGGCCCCTTTTACCCCCTAATGAAGTGTTCTATATCCTTTTACTCGGGACAATCTGTTATTTCACAATCTGCTGCTGTAGTTGAGTCATGTGGCTGTAATAAAAGCTACAGGACCAGAAATAGAGATGAAAAAAAAATATAATTCACACTCTTTTATACAAGACACACCGCAAACATGTATAAATAACTTTTTAGACATAAAAAAAATACTTAATTTAGGGCCTTAGCTCCACAAATGCAAAATATCAAGTCTGTAAGTAAATGAAAAATCTCCTTATTGCCCTAAAAACAAAGCAAAAGTGCAACCGCTCCATTACTTTCCTGGTCCAGTCATGGAAACAGCTCCTGTCAGGTACAGGGCCAGAGCCACAGCACTTCTGCATTTCCCTGGTGTTTATTACATTTGGATATGTTCATTTTGAGTGAAATAAAAACAGAAAGGGATGCGCGATTACACACCGTAATTTGCCATTTATTTGAGCAAAAAACTGCACTTAGAGCGGCTTTTTCAGTTGTTATAAACGTACACACTCGAAAGGAGTCGTCCATCTTGACTCACTTCACTCTGGCAAAGTTTGGGCCGATCAAAATGGACGGAGCGCATGAGTTTGGCAGGAAACAAAGTTCCTATTGGACACTCATTTTGCGCACGCAGCGGGTGACACAGGATAATGGAGCAGATATGTACGGAAACCGCTATGTCTGTGCTTTCAGAGGGGAAAAAAGGAAGTTTCTATCTTTTACGGTTAGAAAGTTATGCGCGGTTATATGAAGCATATTCCTCGGTATCGTATACAATGTCGTAGGTCTTCAAGTGTTAAGTAGATTTTAAAATGAACACTTTCTGCTTTGACTTCAACACAACACAATAACTTGAGAGCAGGTATCTGTACTGTCTACTCCATTACACACCTGAAATTGATTGTAGTTTAAGCTAACAAAATATATGTACAGTGGACCCTCATTTATTGCAGATGTTACATTCTGAAAATAACCCGCAACAGGCAAAGTCTGCGAAGTAGTCAGCTTTATTTTTAACAATTATTATATTTGTTTTAAGGCTGTAAAACCCCTCCGCGATCTAACCAGGGAGCAGATAGGGGGATTACACAAATCCTCAAATCAACCGCGATCTAAACTGAGGAGCGCAGGGGCCGAAAAACATAGTTATGGGTAATTGTTGGCACTGTTTTTTACTCTTATAAACAGACATGCTACCTTTGATTATGCAAAACACAATGCGCAGGTTCTCCCTTAGCCAATCAGAACGCAGAACACAACTGCACTAAAACAAATCCACAGAACAGCAGCCTTTACACCTGTTTACAGCTACTGAAGTTTACATAGTTAAGGTACACTTTGCGCAAAATCGACTCTTGTGAGCTTTAAACCATGTTATAATTTTGTTACCTCATCACGAACAGACCTGCAGTTGTGTTTCGTTTCATTCACATGTCTGAGTAACCCTGCATTACAGCGAGGCCATGAAAGGTGAACCACATTGTACTGAGGGACGACTGTAAATAAAAACAGCCATTCAGTTGTTTCTGTTGAACAAAATTCAGCACAAATCTATATCAAAATCACTACATCTGAAGATTTATTAGATCTCAAACTCTGAGGTAAATATGTTTGACTCATTTGACGCATTTTGAAACAGGTACAGGTACGACACTTTTACTTAGACGTAGGTTTTTCATGTGATTTTGCTTCATTTCTTTGCTCTGGTGTCTGTACTTTTACTTAAACAAAACTGAGTACTTCTTCTATCAAGCACTCACCATAGACAAAACCTGGCCAACTTTGGATTTACAAATCGGAGGAAAACTGTACGATATGAGCCAGACCTTCACAAAGGTACTGGTCTGAAACCTGCGCTGCTGATTCACTCTCTGCTCTGTTTTCTGTCCACAGCTAAACTCACATCCATTCTCATTCTCCACACACTGTCTTTGATGCAGCAGATCAACCAACTGCAAAACTCATTCCGACTCCACACTGGATTCTATTTCTGAATCTGCCTTTACTTTGCTTTAAATTCTTATCGTACAAAATAATGTGAAGGGGTGTTCATAATTAAATGAAATATGCAGTTTGAGGCAGGTTGATTGACTTCCTGGACGGTTAAAGAGCTCATATTACGCTATCATCTGTTATAATGCTGTTTCCTCACTGTGTTGTGTTTTGTTTCATTCACACATGTTTAATTAACTCACAAACCTAGCGTACTTAGGCTGAATTTTTGTCTAAAACCTTGAAATGTCATGTGCTAAAACAGAAAGTGCTCCACTGTGTTTTCAAACTCCATATATCTTCACTAGAATCATTTGGATGATTTCAGCCCTGGGATTTTGACTCTCTATTGAACTAAAGGCAGAAAGTCGCTGTTAAAATTACCACTTCATGACATCACAAGGTGGAAGAGAGCATTTTGTGTGAATGAAGCAAAGCACAGCTCCAGGTACAGTGTGTTTTTGAGGCGTTAACAGCATTAAATCATGGCTCAGAGTCACTTTTGACTCACTATATCGAGGTTCACCTTTTATGGCCTCGCTGTTTCTCGCTGATTGCTGCTCCTCCGTTTAGATCACTGCAAAACTCCTCACAGCCTTAAAACATATATAATAATTGTAAAAAAAAATAAAGCTGACTACTTCACAGATTTGACCTATTGCAGGTTATTTTTTAGAACGTAACCCGCAAAAAACGAGGGACCAGTGTATAGGACCTTTGACAGCACAAATTCAATCTTAGGCCCCGTTTACACATACACAGATATTTTTTAAAAACTGAGAAATTTCCCTTCATTTGTATCCATCTTTTACACGCAAACGGAGAATTCGCCTCTGAAAACGAATCTTTCTAAAAACTCTGGCTAAAGTGGAGATTTTGGAAAATTAGTTTGGCGTTTACGTGTAAAGTGACATAAATGGCGTTTTAGGCAGTAGACACGCCAAAGTGCGAGCAGTGTTAACGTTTTTTCTATGGTGATGATCGTGGAAGCGTTCAGAGCAGCAGTCGCGTTACTTCTGGTGCAAACACAACTTGTGACAGAGCAGGTCCGTCCCTGAGAGCGCGGTCCCGGGGAAAACCGTGGGAAAACGCGCGTTCAGCTGTTTCCTTGTTTGCTGCGCTCCGCGCTGCGAACGCCACAGTACAAACGCACAATAAACTTCACTTTTACCCATCCTCGGCGGCGACTAAGGGTGCACACTTGGAAGTGCCAGAACTATCCTTCAAAAACCCGCAATAATCGACCTTTTACTCACCCTCGCGCTGCCGCCGCTGCCTCCTCCCGGTGCGCACTGGCAAAACCCGGACACACCCGCGTCAGGAGATTAAATCCTCCCGTTGCGCGCGCTCCGGTGTCATGTGAGCCACAAGTGACTGGCCTGGACAATTAACTGTGTTTTATTTGTATGTAAACTGTTTTAGGTCATTTATGGATGTGAGATCATAGCAATTCCCTGTGGTGTTTTTCATTCGATTGTAGGAATGATTTAATTAAGCTTTTAGAGGGGAGTTACATAAGGTGGGAGGGGCAAAGGGTGTATAAAGGTGCGCCCTGCCGCTCAGCACCTGGTCAGTTTTATCTTGACTCTCGTCTTGTCTGGTCTGGCACTGTGGAATAAAACACCCTAAAACAGCATCCCGACTCAGCCTGAGTGTTTTGAAGAGGACCCCGTGACACAGCTGATGGATAATATCGATGAAGAGAGACGAATGAGGCTCGGAGCTCAGCAATTTTCCCTCTTCTCCTTACGACTCAAAGACCCAGTCGTTGTTTTTGGGTCCGACCTGGGCAGACCACTGTCTGGTGGGATCATTTTACTGGTTTACTGGTTTGTCAAAGCCTGATCTCGTCAGATCTCAGAAGCTCAGCAGGGCCTGGTTAGTACTTGGATGAGAGACCACTGGGAATTCCAGGTGCCACAGTGGGGCGCCAGTCACAAAAAACTGGTGTTGTGTCCTTAGGCAAGACACTTCACCCACATTGCCTAGTATGAAAGTGATGTGTGCATGGCAGGACTCCCTTGAAAAAGAGATTAGTGATCTCAATGGGACTTTCCTGGGTAAATAAAAGGTTAAAATTTTGAAAATGAAGTGTTTGTCCCGGAGGAGTGGTGTGAAAATTTTAAGATCACTGCTGTTACTTTCCGACTTGCTGCGTCCTTACATCGAGGGTGAGATGACCGTCATCACTCGATGGCGTATTTATGCGGGTTCATGCAAACAGAAACTTTTTTGAAAACGATGCTGTGTGCACGATGCTATTTCGGAAAACGGAGCGAGGGAAATATTTGTTTTTAAAAATATCTCTTTACATGTAAATAGGGCCTTAGTCCAACTGCTGAGTCAGAAAGGGCATCCGGTTTAGTTTGAAGTCATGACATTCTGAATATGAGCTCATACTTTCAGTGCGTTTAGGTGTTTATAGAATATAACTTTTGTAGATTCAGGTTTTGCCCTTCACTTCCAAAAATACCTGCTGCAAAATCAATTCGGTATTCTGTTCAGGGACCCTTAATTTACGGGCAAATGCTTATCTTGGCAAAAGTACCCAATATTACACTCTGTATTATTGTATGAGTGGACCGCCATTAGAGATCTTGCCGACGACGCCAAAAGAGCTACAGGGCCGACGCTGTGGCATCTAACTTATCTGTCTCCATGGAAACAAGCAGATGGTGGCGCTGGAACAGATCTGTGGAGAGGTGCCCAACTCACAGTAATGTTTTACGTTGCTGTAGAAGTTATTTCTGAACAATAATGCCTTGGAATATAAGGAAAGCAATATCTTTTATATGGAGAGAAGCAAGTTACAGATGCTACACTCGGAAAGTTATATAGTGCTATATAGTCACAGAGGCTAGAAGTTATGGGGCGAATTTCGAGCCGAGATTCACTTATGGACAAAATGGCGAAATAAAAACATGAGGATCACGTAGAGAGGCTTAATACAAACATTGTAAGAGCAAAATGAGGAGTCGGAGAGCAGCAGCTGCAGAAGGAAGGGCAATGAACTTCAACACAAAGTCAATTGGACTGAATTGGAGTCGGAGTGGGTGGAGCCAAAAGTACGCCCAGGCTCACTTCCTATTAGGTATGCCTTTCCTAGCAGGTTAGCTATGTCCATTTATACACAGCATAATTTCACAGGCCAATAATTTGGGCAGTTCTTGTTGAAATAACCTCAAATTTTCACAGAATGGACAGAAACAGATAAAAATTTTATATTTAATGATTTATTTTTCAGGTTTCAGGTTGAGCCGTGCCGTTCACTCCCGTTCACTTCTCTTCTGATGTTGATGTTGGTCTACCAGATTCTTTAGCCGTGCATAAAGAGCCGTCCTCTTTAAAGTTTTGGTACCAAGTCCAAATTTGTTTGCCAGATGGTGAAGTTTTTCCAAATTTTGCATTGAAGGCTGCACAGTCTTGGGTGACTGTGTGCGAGCAGATTCCAAGACGCAAAATGTCTTCTTTGGCAAGGCAAGTTTATTTTTATAGCACAATTCTTACACAAAGTGCTTTACAGAATAAGAAATCATTAAAATCACAATGCAAAAATATCAAAAGATAAATAATCATTATAAAATTAAAAAGAGAGAGACATTATATTAGGGCGAAGAGTGTGGAATGAGAAATGAAAACCTTTGCAGCTAAACAGAACTGTTTTGAGCATCAAAGTGAAAATTTGAGGTTATTTCAACAACACTACAAAAAAAGATTTTCTATTCTAGTGTAGTTAAACTGACTTGACAGATTCATCTTAAAAGATCAATTTGAACTTTTTAATAAAATGAGATTTTTTTTACTTGTTTCAAGATATTCCATCCTGATTTATCTTATATTATAACTTATTCTAAGCACTTTTTATATTAAATCAAGCCAGGTTAAGCCTCTTGAACGTCCTTCTCAAGCCAATAAGGTGAAAAATCTTGTCATAAATACTTGAAACTAGTGTTTTCTACTTAGAACAAGATAATTTCACTTAAAATAGGGCATTTTTACCTCAAATTTTTTATTTTTTTCTAATTTTTGATAGGCTTTTTTGCAGTGAAGACCTGCCTGTGATGTCAAATTTTTTGGGACATCATGTATATACAGATATACAGTCTATGGTTGTGTTTCCACCATCATTTCACTTACAAACAAAATCAAATTTATCTCAGCTCAGATTATCGGAGGTTAGTGCTTCGCTCATTGATCCTACAGAAATCCATGTTTTTCATTCCACTGTGATATTTTTTTCCCTTTCCTTTTTCCAATACAGGCGGACCACGTGTTTTCCTGATTGGCTAATCCACCTGTCAATCACGACCATCTGAAAACGGGTAGACTCACCAGTGACCAGAATCACATCTTTGTAAAATATTGAAAAAGTGTGTATTCTTGTTCCCAGGCAAACCTATCCACACCTATCAAATACATTTCAGTACAGCTAACAATAATCAAGCCTTTGTGTATGAATAATGCTGTTTCCATGTGGATAGGCTCAGTAATCACAGAGAAATTGACTATAAACCTATAAACTATCTAAAGATGTGCAATTCTAGCCTGTCAATCACCTCAATTGTAAGCTATAAACTCTAAACGGAAATACAGCACAAATGTGTCAAAATGAGCAATGTTTCCAAATATCCACAGACACATTTCCACCGCGTTTTCATTTATCCCAGTCAAACACACTGGATTGTCCGCGAGCTGCTCCGGAAACCACGTCTTTTTTTCTTTTCATCAATTTTTACTTCATTAAACCCACCTTTCACACCTAATTTCCCCGCAAATGCAAAAGACGGTGGTGCAGAAATTACTGTAGACCGTAAAATGTGTTCATTCCATTTTCCTCGGAACAGGATCTTGTTAAGTCTGTGCATGAATCCGGGCAGGAGAAGTCCAACAGTAAGGGGAAGTGAAGTCTGCGGTCCATTTAGTGCGACTTGGCTCCATTTGGACGTATGTGTGGTAATCTTTGACATGGAACGAGCCTGTAGACGAGGTGATTACTTCATATAGTGTACACGGGCCAAATCCAGCGCTGTCATTGGAGTTGGCACGAGATCGCTGGCACACGGAGATGGATGTACTCACTGTATTCTGATGGACAGATTGGAACAGTAAAGCCAAGACAATGGAATATAGGCTGGGATTCCCAATTGGTGGGGTAGGACTCAAACAGTGAGAGATACAGGACTGAATTCATACCATACTGAATACAACTGTACAAAAACTCACCCTTATGTTGCAGATAATACTCCCTACAACTGTGCGTATCAACTCGGCCTTAGAGTACGTACTACCCAGCCTGGCCAAAAAAAAAAAAAATCACCATCTAGATTTAACTAAGCAAATAGGACCGAGCTGAACCTGAATATACTGAATGACCAGGTTATTCCATCAGCGGATTTTTTCTTCCCTGGTGGCACGGGCATATTCCAGCATGATAATCCCAGGATTCCTCAGACTCAAATGGTGAAAGAGTGGTTCAGGGAGCATGAGATGTCATTTTCACACATGGACTGGCCACCACAGAGTCCAGACCTTAAAGGGATAGTTGTTTTTTTTTACATGAATCTGTACGTCCCCGTCAGCAGTGTAGTGCATCAACACTGACTTACCTCCCGACAGCTTCCGGCGAGTCGAGTTCTTCCCCGGTTTCGGTGCTGACGAAAGTGTCCGGCAAGTTCGCTGGCGTCACGAAAATCAAATTCTTCTCAAAACAATATGTGTTCAAAAGAATGAAACATTTGCATCACAAAACGTGAACCACGAAAAAGTCAGACCTCATAATCGCTTGGTACTATTTTCTCTCCGCTCATATCACTCCATGCTGCCACCAGGTGACGCGGCGCACGAATCCAACACTTTTCAGTAGTTCAGCAGTGTTTATGTGCTCAGACTGTTTTACTGCCATGACGTGAAAGAGTTAATGTGAAAGCTACAGCGATAAGTATATAAGCTGTATAAGAATATATATACAAAATGGTGCAGACTTGTGATTCTCCAGGCTGGAACAACAAAAATCCAGCTTCACCTTGTCCCACTCTGTCCCCCCTGAATATCAGTATATTCAGGTTCATAAAGATCTCCCCTTGGCTCTGTGCTAAAGGCGACGTCTTCATCGTCAGTGTTGTAGTCACACATGTTGTCGTTAACTTTCCGGGCAGGAAACAGTGAAACAGGCGCAGCTTCACCTGGCGGCAGCGCAGTGATACGACCGGAGAGAAAATAGTACCAAGCCATTATGAGGTCTGACTTTTTCATGGTTTCCCTTTTTTCCATGCAAATATCTCACTCTTTCTTGTTTTGAGAAGAAACATACTTTATTTTTGTGACTCCAGCCAACTTGCCGTACTAATTTCGTCACCACCAAAACCGGGGAAGAACACGACACTGCTGACGGGGAAGCCATACAGATTAATCTCAAAAAACCCGAACTATCCCTTTAACTCCATTGAGAATCTTTGGGATGTGCTGAAGAAGGCTCAGACTCTTGGTGAAAAATGAATGCATTCGCTGTGACATTGTTTCGATAAGCTTCTGCAATGCCATAAGAATTCTTTCCATCCAGTGTTGCATTAATTTTTCACCAAGATCTTAAATTGATGATGGTCGAGTCTGAGCCTTCTCCAGCACATCCCAAAGATTCTCACTGATGTTATCTCCTGCTCCCTGAACCACTCTTTCACAATCTGAGCCCAATGACTCCCGGCATTGTCATCTTGAATATGCCCGTGCCATCAGGGAAGAAAAGATCCACTGATGGAATAACCTGGTCATTCAGTATATTCAGGTTCAGCTGACCTCATTCTTTGAGCACACACTGCTGCTGAACCTGGACCTGACCAACTGCAGCAACCTCGGACCTAATTGCTTAGTTAAGTCCAGGTGGCGACTTTCTTTTTTTAGCCAGGCAGTGAAGATAACCCTCTGTCATGTCAATCACTACTTCATCTTTGTACTGTTTCTCCTTACGACCTCTTGTATATGCAGTAGCTGAGATATATTTTTATCACTATATTTCTAACTGTTCAGCTTTAAAGTTTTGCTTAAAGTACAGCACAGTACGGCATTAAACCTCGCTATCTTCATGGAGACCAAATCAAACCAAGTTACAGGTCAAATCTTCAGAGAGGCGACCCCGCTCACAGTCAGAATGCATGTTTTCTAGGTATTGTTGAGCTATAAAACCACCTGTAATTGAATAAATGTAAAGTAGAGCTGGTTAATGTTGTACTGTGGAACATTTCAGGTGACATATCCATAAAACAAGTAGGTGACGGACCCCCACCATTAAATGATGTGTCCGGTAAAAACTTGCAAATTCGGTGCATAGAAAAAAGTGGGTCACAATGAAGCAAAAGATAAAATTGGGTTGCCAAGATCCAACATGAAACGAGCGCAAGTTAAGCCCCAAATCTGGCATGCTTTCTGTGTTTCGGTGCGACCATCTCTGCAAAAGCAATACAATAAACTCTAAGCCTTCCTACAGGGAAATCTTGGTTTGCACTGGACAATATTCACATTTAGCACAGCAAGAATGGACCAGATATCCTAAGTTTTAAGTCAAGGACAGTGTGTTTTGTTCTGCATAAATTCCTGGGTATTTTTGAAGGATGATACAACTCCCACACTGACAGCGAAAAGGGTCAGATAATAAATAGAGCTAGAACAATGATGTTTTGACAGTAATGATAAAATCTGGTACAAAACTGTGCAAAAACAGGTACGAGATTATGTTTAGTGAAAAAGGTGTCACAACCACATTGCCTCAACTGCAACTAATACTGTATATTAACTAAAATTTGAATTACAAATGCAACAATCTACACACAAATGTCACATTTTTGGCACGGTATTAAAACAAAACCAAATCTAAAACAAACTTAGTCTATAAGTGGACTAAAAAAAATGTTTCTTATAGTTGTTTTTTAGATAAATTAGAATGGAAAAAAGACCTTGGAATACCTTTGAGAACCAGAGTTGTAAGTGCTACGCTGACAAAACTCCCGACCTTACACTTAAAGGTGCATTGTGTAACTTTATGGTTGGGGGTCCGTCACCCTCTATGGATGTCATTGCTCTCTAGAATGACATTAAACAGCTCTACCTCACATTTATTCAAATACAGGTGGGTTTATTGTTCAAAAATACCTGGAAAAACAGGCATTCAGATGGATCTCTCCATGGTTCTGAACTGTAATGTGGGCTGGTTTTGTGTCCATGAAGATAGAAAGATTGAATCCTTTACTGTGAAACATTTGGAGAAAAGGATTTGATGTATCCTCCACCTGAAAAGTTACACAATGCACCTTTAACAATGTATTCATACAAGTTGCCATTTCTCTCCCATCCATAATGCATCAAACTCCAAGTCTAGGTCTTTCTCGAGTTAGATCAACAAAACCACCCGGCAGAATAGAACAGGCCACTTAACCCCTGTCAACACCTCATGGTCGTGCATCTTGTCCCGTTCATTTGAAGCAGGCAACGCACAGACAGTCGTGGACTCACTAAATCAAGAGGGTAATGCTACAGACAGGGACCACTGCATAACAAGCAGGACGGCCAGAGCGACGGGGAGACTACAGAGAATATAGTGTGGCAACCAGATTATAGAAACAGAAGAGCTCGCGTTATTAAGTCAGTCCTACCTTTATGAGAGATGTTCAATATCCCAAAGTCGTAACCCAATAAAGCTCACAGCGCTGCAGAGAAGGTAAAATTCTCCCAAGTGCGTACAATCCACTGTTCTGTTTCTTTATTTCACTAAAGTCTTGTTCTTTTAGCAGGAAAAGTACATGAGAGCAAGAATTATTCCCTCCGACATGCCTTCTGATTGGGATAATTGGAAAAATCTGACTGCAACGTGCCCAAGAAGTAGGTTGAAAATACTGAAGAGAAAGATGTAGCGAGGGTAGGAGTTGTATTCCTGCTTTGGGGAGAATTTGGGCATTCTCCAGAGATGGCACAACGCAAGAATGTGAATATCCAACGCGGCCAGGACTCTTGGTTTTTGGAGAGGTTCAGATCCCCCTGAAATGTCTTGATTGGTGGCTATGCGGAGGGTAGACTGTAGACTGTTGCATCGCTGTTAAATTCATCTAAAGAAGCGTGGAAAGAGAGATGTCCAAGAGGGATGACAAGAAGCGGCATGTCCTCCAAAGAAGTCGGACTGAGAGAGAGGAGGGAGAGAAGGAGAGGGACGGACTGAGAGAGAGCATGCATGCGCGGAGTGTTTGATAAAGCGACGAGCAGAGCGGAGGAGAGTGGACGAATGGGAGGCAGCGAATGAGAGTGAAAAGCTGGAGACTGATATGAGAGGAGAGAGAGAAGGAGAGAGAGAGGGACTGAGGGAGGGAGAAAGAGGAGAGGGGGGCGGCCACGCTGTCAGTGACTACATTAGCTCCGCTCGGCTCTGGAGGAGGAGTTTCTGTGCGGGAGCCGGAGCCGGAGAAGGATTGGAAATAAGCCTCGGAGAGAACTGGACCTGCCACTGAAAAATGTCTTATATGGTAAAAATAATAATAATAATAATACTAATAATTAATGGTTGAACATAAACATAAAAAGCAAAGTATTTTTTTCAGTATGCATAGCTGTACCTGGTTGTGTCCATAGAGATATACTAGGGAGAATGTGCCGCAGTATGGCATTAAACTTGCTTATTATTTAATGGCTGTTTTCACGATAAAAAGATACATCTCCATAAATTGGACCTGTAAAGTGGCATGGTGCATGTCTCCATAGAAACAGATAATTAAATACCATACTGTGAAAAATTCCAGGCAAAGCAACATGTCAAAGGTAACGGAACCTCCACCCGGAAAGTTACACAGTGCAGCTTTAATAAACAACTCGCCTGACGAGCCAGTTCCTTCTACATTCTGTTCAAATCCACGAGAGAGCGTTAAAAAAAAACTCTGTTGTAACATGGGTCAGTCCAAACACAGTCAAATGCAGAAGACATCTCTCGAAAATTCTGGTAACATTCCGAACAAAATATATAACTTCTTTTAAAAAATTTGGTGCTTCAATTGTTGATTCTGCAGAAGTTTCTCAGTCCTTTTAGAGTAGACCAGAGCTCAATAGGCTCCTATAGCTCTGCTCAAACAGTGAGAGATACAGGATATATTCATACTATAATACTCCCTACAACTGTACAACAACTCACCCTTATGTAACAGATAATACTCCCTACAACTGTACAACAACTCACCCTTATGTAACAGATAATACTCCCTACAACTGTACAACAACTCACCCTTATGTAACAGATAATACTCCCTGCAACCCTGCACTGTCTTCCTATGACCTCCTGTATATATATAAGATTTTATTACTTATTTTCCTAATTTATTTTGATTTGTACATTTACATTTATATAATTGTCTAATTCCACACTTCTCTCTTGCTATATTTTTTGCTCCTTATTTAGAATTTATTATTACACTGCATGTTTGCTTTGACACGAACAGACCATGTGTCTCTCTGATTGGTTAATCTGCCTGTCAATCACTCCGTCTGGAACCTCACAGACAGGATATGGTTCTAAAATCACTCGTGTTTGGTAGGAATGGTCTGGTCAGATTCAACCTTTTCTACTTCTCGTGGGCTCTTTCACATTATGTAATCCTTCACACACATTCAGCCACAAGTGTCTGCTGTCAAAATGGTTAAGTGCTTTGCCAAAGGACACAGTGACATTAGAGAGCTGGGATCGTACCGTGCTTGGAGCCAGTGGATAAGCCGAACTGATTTAATTGCAGTTTGCGTGAAAGAAAATCATCACCAATCCAACAAAATTAAGAAAATCATCACCAAAATGTTCTTCACAAACTTGGGATGACAGCAGCAAGTTATTATAACAGATTGGAATGCACCATGGACAGCTCCTAGACAAATGAAGGATTACATCGACAAGACCTAATTAAACCAGGAATATCTGCTTTATTAAGCATTCATGGATTTTTCCCCTCAATAATAGATGTTATCTGTGTCTGTGGGATTAGCATCATGCCTTACAACAGGAAGGTCACAGGTTCAATTCACATGTGATTTCTCTGTGTGTAATTTGCATGTTCAGTTTTTTCTCTCATACGCTCTGGTTTCATCACGACAATAATGCACAGGATTTATTCAGCACCTTTCAAGATACATTATTTATTCAGTCTGCCCCTGTGTCTGTGTCGTCTGCTTTTCTAACCCCCACTAACCCACATACCGTAAAAAAACAAATAAGAGCCGGGGCGTTTATTTGTTTCAGTCACTTAACAGACCAGGTGTTCATTCGAGACCAGGGGGCAATTTAGGGCAGGTGATGATTCCAGCCTCACAAAAATCTTGCTAAAAAAACTGAAAATATAGTACTCAAAATTCTTTTAACCATTATGACTAGAATTTACAGTTTTTACGTCACGCTGTTGCTGTTATACGATAGTCTGGCGACTACTTTGCCTACCTTGTCGGCATGATTCCTGCCACATCATCCCCTGGCTTTCCTCGTCCGTTGCCACAACTTTCCTCTTACGCCACAGCAGCTATGATGACGCTGCAAACTTAAGCAATAGTGCCAAAACTCCTAAAAATTGCTTCCTGCCCGTTATGTTGCCCCATCTTTCTTTTTGACATCACTTTTTGTCAGCATCGTCATCTGTTCCACCACTTTTTTAGTGAAGGCGATCAATATAGCCTATCCATTCTGAGTCACACCACCAGTCTGGTAAAGGCAGGACTGCACTGAAGTCGAACTGCTGCTATGTCGGCTATAAACATCATACTCTCTATGGTGTCGCTGCTTAATCATGATCCATCCATCCATTTTCTTCTGCTTATCCGGGGCTAGGTTGTGGGGGCAGCAGTCTAAGCAGGGACTCGCAGACTTCATTCACTCTGGACACTTACACCAGCTCCTCCGGGAAGACCCTGAGGCGTTCCCTGGCCAGCCGAGAGACATAGTCCCTCAAGCGTGTCCTGGGTCTTCCTCGAGGCCTCCTTCCTTCTTGTGCTTACTAATCATGATGTCTTGGTTAAAAAGCACAAAAAAGGGGCAATAGGAGTTTGAGCAGCCTCCTCAGCAGGAGCCAGAGCGACTGTTGGGGGTGTCGGCATAGGCTGATTTCTATACAGACGTAGGCGAGTTAATTGGAACTTTTACACCAAAATATCTGAATATTTTGAACATGACAGAAAGTCATCCTCCCGCAACATGCAGAAATTTCTTTAACAAATTAAAACAAATGTCAGACGCAGCGAGGGAGGAGCAGCAGAGTGAGAACGTTAGAGACGATGTGAGCATCAGTCCTGCATCCTTGATTTTTTGTTTTTTTTTATACATTAGACTCGGCGTTTATTGGATCCGGCGGTTATTTACCAAAATATACACCTGCACCCGGCGTTTAAAGGTGACCCGGCGGTTAATTTAAACTATTATTTGGTGATTTATGGTATAACATTTGCTCTATACTAGGCAATGTGGGTGAAGAGCCTTGCCAAAGGACACTTCAACAGGATATACCAGGAAAGGGACACAATTCCTTCAAGATGAGAGGAGGCAGAAGATTGGGTCCACGAGAACAAGACAACATGAGATTTTGATTTATTTATTATTTATTGTGGATAAATGGTGTGGTTATTTTTTTGTGAAAAAGGTTTCAGACAACACTGTTTATGAAATCAAGACATTTTGGCTCCCGTCAAGAAGTCAATTTCAATTTAATTTTTGATCTGAACCAGTGCCGTCAAATTGAAAATAGCTTGGGGACAAATTACTACCTCTGAAACATTCTCTACATTGGATCACTCCTGAATGAATGACAGATTACGATGTCTTGAATCATTTAATTTCGCTCTCGTTGTATCACCTGCTTGTCTCCATGGAAATATTATGATTTGCCTTGAAATAAACTTTGGTAATTGCAATGGAGACTGGTTAATGGTCAGATCTATGGAGAAACGAGCCTGCACAATTTATTTGAAGGTATTTTTGAGCTATAAAACACCTGTAAATGAATGCAGTGGAGATAGGTTTAATGCCCTACACTGCAAATGTCTCTGGTCTGGCCAAGAATTTAAAGCTTATATCAGATTTTTCATCTTGTTTTTCAGACTTATTATCTACTTATTAGTTCTGGGACTGTTTCATTCTAGCCTAGAGGTCGTTTATTTTAAGATAACTTGCTGCATAGACACTACTTTTGTTTTTCACTACTTTTAAGTCATTTTCTGATAGATTTAAGTGTTTATATCTTAAATCTTGGCCAAGCTTTTTTTGCAGAGTATTTATTTAAAACATTATTTTTTAATTAAAAGATGTCCCTTTATATCTATAATTCAAAACTTAAAGGGGAACTCAGGCACATTTGAAGCTAAAGTCCATTGCTGGAGATGGTCGAATTCTGTCAGAAACCAAAAAACAGCACAGATCAGTGTTGCCTCGGCGGAGATCTCACTGTGGTAGTGAGTCTGTCAAGGCAACAAACTAGTGTAGTGATGGGGGCAAGTTCTTAGCTTCCAAGTAAAATTATTAGCACACTGAAAAGCTTAACATCACTTTTTAACCCATCTTACAACAGCCACGAGACTAACAAACAAAATGCTCTGCCTGGATCACTCTTTAGTGTCTGGAAACATTATAAAACAACTTTATAAGCAGCCTTAGCCTTACCTTTGTTGATTTCCCACTGCACATGCCAAAGCCCAAAAGACTCGATTGCGACTCCAGCGGCGGTGAGAGGCTCGAGCTGCCAGAAGCAACAAGTGAGGATCGACTACTGACGGCGAAGAAGAGAAACTGAAAGTTGTTGAAAGAAAATGGTTCAGAAAAGTTTTTTTTTTTTTTTTTTTTTGGATTTTTCAAAAAATATAATTCACTCGTAAACTAATGGGATCAGAAACAACATCGGCAATCGAGTTTTTTGGGCTTTCACATGTGCAGTGGGAAATCAACAAAGGTAAGGCTAAGGCTGCTTATAAAGTTGTTGTCTAACATTTCCAGACACTAATGAGTGAACCAGGCAGAGCGTTTTGTTTGTTAGACTCGTGGCTGTTGTAAGATGGGTTAACTGTTGGGGCCCACCGTCCCTGATCAGGGACGGTTTCGTTTTTTTCTTAATTCATTGAATATCCCTTTAGTCAATATGAGCTTCCTATATATCATTTGAAAGCTTACATTCACCACAAAATGCACATTATGTTAATTTCTTTCCAAAACACATTCCAAAAACTTTGACCGCAATCAAACTGTACCATAAGCAAATCAGAAATCTCGCATTTCTTACCTTTTGACTGCTACTCCAGCTTCAAATCACATTCAATCCAGAAGTGTTTGTGCTCTTTCTGTTCCTCATAGTCCACAGAATAAAAATATCCACTTGTTTTTTTTTCATAATCCATGTAGTTGCTATCCAGCCGCACTCTCATTTTCTTCTTTGGAACGTAGCTAATACAACAATAAATCCATTTTTGCGCATGGCTTTGTAAACATAGCTTCCATTTTGGCAGCTCACTTAGGGTATGTTTGTTTTCCCCCAAGTCTTAGCTTCAAAACAAGACATTCCGCGGAGATTTCCATGAAAGCGTACCGGAGTTAGACCCCTGTGGATGAAACGAGTGCCTCCTTTTCGTGCTCCGGTCACTTAGACTGTATGGTGCGTAAAAGCCGCACCTTCTGATGCATCATTGGTGAATCAGGTTGTCAATCACAAAACTTGTAGCCAATCAGTAAAGCTTTCCAAAAAGAGGCCGGACAGTCAGATCTGCACTCAGATCAGCCTTTTATTAGCGCACGTAAAGAGAGACGGTCACCATTTTGTGCGCACATATCTTTACGCATCAATCTGTGGCTTTTTCTATTTGTGTAGCACGATTTTATGATGCCTAAGTGATATTTATAGTCACCAAAGTGACAAAATATGTTTTATATTGCTAGTGGAGTGATAAAATGCATGTAAAGTAATTTGGCACAGATGTGCCAAATCAGTGCCAATTGTACTATTTCATACAAAAAGGTCCACATTTTCAAAATAGTTGTAGCTAGAGGTCTGAAATTGGCACAGTTGTTGCCAATACTATGGACAGTTGATGTGGTGAGTTTGAAATGTATAGCATGAAGTATGTCTTCAGGAAGGCCTTTTATTTATTTTTATTTTTTTCCGAGGCCAAAAAAAACAACTACTTTTTGGGTATGTTTGAACAAGTGTACTGCAAGCTGTGAGTCTTCTAGACAAATCTAAGACATATCTACATAAACTAGAAGGACTTAGCTTTCAAATGATGCATCCACAAAGCCTCTAGAGTGTTAAGTGCCCAAACAATAAGCTTTAATATTTGGGTATGCACAATTCGAGAAAAGCAGCCGGTTTGAGGTGGGCCTCAACAGGATTTATTAAAGTGGTGTTAAGCTTCTTCAGTGTGAAGCAAATTGGAGTTTTACGTGGAAGTTAAGAATTTGCCCCCATCACTACACTAGTTTGTTGTCTTGACAGACTCACTGCCACTGTGAGATCTCCGCCGAGGCAACACTGATCTGTGCCGTTTTTTGGCTTCTGACAGAATTCAGCCACCTCTAGCAATGGACTTTAGCTTCAAAGCCGGAGTTCCCCTTTAACTATTAAAGGTGATGAACCTGATTTTCACTGTGTTAAAATGTCAAAAACAGAACTAGTTCATTGTAAACCATTTGCAGTGGTCCAAAGCTCTTCCTCACTTACTTTACGCATTCCTATCCTAATTACTCACTATGAGGAGTTTAAAAGTGTTTTTCACAACTCCCAGAGCACTCCCCGATTACCCTGACAACAAAAATCCTTCTCATTAGATCCACGCAGTACACAGCGGACTTATTCGTAAAATTATCTGTCCAAGCAGGAAGATAATTTCACTACCTTTAAGTCATTTTCTGATAGATTTAAGTGTTTATATTAAGCTTTTTTGCAGCATATTGTGGAACATTTCTGGCAAAAAATAACGAAACAGCTCCTACGCCTTAGGCATTACACAGTGCACCTTTAATCTGTCTTTTATTCAAGCCAAATGGGGACAGTTGGGTGAAAAAAACAATTTTACTCATGCACGTACACTTTTTCTCTCATTTTGTCCCATTCCTAAATAGAACGGCCCAAAGGGAGTGTGAACCGGGGAGCTCTAACTATTGATCCACAGTCACATAATTGTATTGCCTGGTAAATACAGAAGGATATCTCTCAGCCCAGTCCCCCTCTGTCGCGTCTCGAGCCAGAGCCGGTTTTTGTGCAAACGGCCCAGTTTATTTCAGTGACATGTGACACAAAGGAGCTCATTGGTCAGCTATCACTTAGGAACAAAATCAAGTTTGTTTGACCATAGATTAATAGAGTTTAGTGGTTTTCTTTGTTTTTCGGTCCTCTTTGTTCTTTTTTCCTTGTATCTAACCATATTTGTTTTAATATGTCCCTGACTGGCTAATCCAGATTGCTCTATTTTCTGACCTATGTTATAATGTTTCCTCATCAAGAACAAATCTGGAGTTTGCACATTTAGGCTGAGTTCTTCTCTCAAATTGAAAACACCTTGTGATGTCATGTAGTGATACAGGAAGTAATCCACTGTGTTTTTAAACTCCATCCACCTTCACTAGAATCATTTGGGTGATTTCAGCACGGGAATTGTCAATCTCTACTGAACAAAAGGTAAAAGTGGTGGTTATGCGTTTGTTTATCCGTCCGTCTCACACTTGGATCTCAGATATGACGTCACGTCTGAGCTTCAATCGTTTTATTGTTTCCTGTGTCTGAATTGGAAAAAACATGGACACTAACCGGAAATCTGTTGCTGCTTTAGCACTGGCCAAATAGCAGGCACTCCAAAATAAGGCTGTGCTTCAACTACAAAAGCTCGAGGAAGAATTCAGTATAAAAAATATTTCAGTGTATTATGTGAAAGCGTTGATGTTGTGTGATAGTCGATCATTTTGGCACGTTAGCCAAATGGGCTAAAAACATGGACAACACCAACTCCCATAGACAGTGATACAAATGCAGTAAAGTATTGCAGTAATACTACCATACCCATATGCAGTGATACGGACACAGTAAGGTATTGGAGTAATACGAGTGACTGAAATAGTCATTTAAACCACCAAAGCATCCAAACACAATGAAAACAGTTCATACAAGTGACACTGGGCGCTGCCGTCTTGTAAACTTTGCTCAGTCTCCAAATAGCTCAGAGTTCTGCCATCCGAGGAAAAATGGCCGTGTCAGTGCGTTTCTCTAGGCAACGTCCTCGGACCTCCGAGTCGGATAAATGAACTCACCATTAATATGGAAACACTCTCTCTTGATGACATCACAAGGTGGAACAGAGCATTTTGAGCTTTGGAGATTTAGACAGACTAATAATAAAGAGTTAGCCAAACGTGTGAATGAAACAAAACAGAACTCCAGATATGTTTTGGAGTATTGAACAATAAATCCCCTAAATGCCGAGCGTCGCAAATATGCACCAAACCTTTTGGATCAAAATATAAGCTAAGATATCGGCTGCATTCCCCCAATGCCTGTTAGTGCAGATGCAGAACCTTCCTAGGAACTTTTGGTAAGCACTTGTTTCAAGTTGTTGCAAATTTGCAACATACCCAAATTTCAATTTATTTTATTTTATTTTTTTGCTATAATCAAATTAATAATCTCATTTTAATTTACCATCTACTTCAAGGCAAAAACACACACAAGCATATATGCACATGCAATTCAGGAATTAAGGGGATAAAATACTGTCTAATACATTTCTAAATACTAAAACAATAAATACTAAACACTAATAAAATACAACACTAAATACAATCAATCAATTAAATACTGTCCCACTTTAACTGTGGGCTTTTAACTGTATGTTTTAATCAGATTTAGTTTGTTTATGTTTTTTAAGGTGACCTTGAGTGTCCAGAAAGGTGCCTAATAAATCAAATGTATTATTATTATGAGGCAACAACATTCTAACATGGCTAAAACCTCACAAGAGTCAAATTTGCATAATATAGGACCCAAGGATCCCAAGCGACCAATCACGTGAGAAAAACAAACAAAAAACAATTAATTCTACGACTCCTGGATCCCATTCCCACGGCTGCAGCAGACTCATAGCCACCTCAGCCTCTCCATCTTCTCCTCTTCCGTTAAGACTACTATATCCATCTCTCTCTTCATCTCTGCATCCTTTTTTTCCCTCCCACTGCACTTCCCATCATGCAGCTTTGGCCGTCCTGGCTTCACCTTTGCTCCACTAATTGTCACTGATGACACATCCGATCACAAATGAAACATAATTTATGATCAAGTTGACACAAGCTAAGAGGCCATGTAAGGACGCACATATGCCGCTCCATAAACTGCCTTTAAAGACTTGCCAAGTGTTAAATGTGAGCGATAAAAGTGAATTACTGACTGCTCGGGGGATAAGAATAGGCCAGTGGATTAGAGCAAACAATGCAGACTATATACACACATCAAGAAAGGCCTGAATAAGACGGATAAAGGCGAGGATTGAAGCATCGACTTTAAAATGTGTCTGTATCTCGGCCAAGGCTCTAAAGTGTGCTCCTCTGTGAGCTCGGACCTGGCGTGTGTGTGTGTGCGTCCTTAAAAATATTCTAATCGATGTTTACGAGTGCTGGCTGGAACGGAGCTGTGGTGCGGCCAGCTCCTCTGCGGCGGAGGGCTTTAGATTATCAAACCGACCGTACATTTTGTGTCTTTGCGTGCTCTTTCCTCAGCGGCTGTCAGGTGTTTCTATAGGCTATTACAACCTCTATAGATCAGCGCCGATGCTTTAGTGCCCACATGATTTATTTAACGGTCCTATATGAAGCAAAATGGATTCTTGAGGGCTTTAAATCATGTTATAATGCTGTCACCTCGTCAGAAACAGACCTGGAGTTGTGTTTTGTTTCATTCGCACGTCTGAATAATCCGTTATCGTTAGTCTGTCTACATTTCTGAAACTCAGAATTCTCGTTTCCACCTTATGAAGTCATGAAGCGGTAGTTTTCATGTTAACAGCTTCTTTTACGTTTTGTTCAGTAGAGATTAACAATACCAGGGCTGAAATGATTGAACTGATTCTAGAGAAGGTGTATGGAGTTTAAAAACGCAGTAGAGCACTTTCAGTATTACCACATGACATCATAAGATGTAAAGAGTCTTTTAAGGAAAGGTGAGTCTATTTATATAGCACAATTTGTACACAAAGTAATTCAAAGTGCTTTACAGAACAAGAAATACATTAAAATCACAATACGATGATTTATGATGATTGTTTAAGTTTCTATTTGTTTATTTATTTATTTTTTCAATTTTATGATGATTGTTTCATAAAAAACTTAAACAATCATCATAAAATTAAAAGAGAGAGGTATATTAAAATAGAGAGAAGAGTGCGGAATGAGAAATGAAAACCTTTCAGTCATCTGCAGATAAACAGAACTGTTTTTAGTCTGGATTTAAACAGAGTCAGAGTCTGTCTCACATGTTCAGACTGTTTCAGGTTTTA
The DNA here is from genome assembly GCA_030686955.1 of Odontamblyopus rebecca. Classification (NCBI taxonomy): domain Eukaryota; kingdom Metazoa; phylum Chordata; class Actinopteri; order Gobiiformes; family Gobiidae; genus Odontamblyopus; species Odontamblyopus rebecca. The sequence goes on from CM060664.1 coordinate 34,144,925, forward strand.
GCTGCATGAATCTAAAACTCTGACTCCCTGAGTTTAGTCCTGACTCTGGGACCAGCAGGAGGCCGGTCCCTGAGCTCCTCAGATGCAGATGGTTCATGAGGCTCTAACATGTCACAGATGGACTTTGGTGCTCGGTCATGGAGAGACTTGTGCACAAGCAGAGCTGCTTTAAAGTCTCTGAGCCACAGGGGGCAGTGCAGAGAGTGTGCTCGTACTTCCTGTTGGAGTCAGGACCCAAGCTGCAGCGTTTTGGATGTTCTGCAGCTCTCACAGCTCGTTTGGAGAGGCCAGTGAGAGGCCGTTACAGGATCTAACCTACTGGAGACAAACGCATGGAGAAGTCTCTCCAGGTCTGCTTTAGACAGTAGACCTTTGGTTTTTACTGTGTTTTTAGATGGTAATAGGCTGCAGATGATATTGATTTGATGTGGCTGTTAAAGTTCTACTCTGAGTCCATTATTACCCTGAGATTTCTCGCCTGATTTGCAGGTTTTAGAGAGAGATACTGGACTCTTTGTTTCTTTTTAGTTTGAACTTAAAACTCAGCTTAAATATGCAGCGTTTGTATGAAAAACATGTGAATGAAACAAAACACAATTCCAGGTATGTTTTAGATATGGAAAAAAAATCTAAAAATAGTGTCATTTGAGCCCTTTAAAGCAGTAGACATGGCAAATGTCAGTAAAAGAATAACACGAATGCAAACGACTCAATGTACGCGCTGTAATTATAACTTTAGTACTTATTCAATAACCTTTTAGGAGCAGTTCTTTACACATTTGGGCCTTGGTCTTCGTCAAAACTTGAATCAATCCATGTTGTATTTTAGATTGACTTCACAATAGCAGCAAACTACTTCTTCCTTTTCCACCCCCCATCAAAAACTAAACAAACACATTTTTTTTTCAAAGGAGAAGTGTTCACAGTTGTATGTTTTCCGTTTTACATCACCGTGTAGGTACAAGGTTAGTATGTTAATGGGGGCATATTAACGAATGACTTTTATTAGCTTTCACGTTATAATGTTTTGGTACCCACTTAATAATATTCCTGCTACAGTCACACTTGTTTCATTGATCCCATTTATGAGGCTGTCTGCTCTGAGCGCTGTAAGAAATCACTCTGTTTTCATTTTCTCCGGATTGCTACATGCAGTTTTGTAGGTCCATAAACCATCGCCGTACTCGCCCTGAGCATTTCTGTGGTCAAACTGTTTTCACAACAAAGCTATGGCTCCATTAGTGCAGCGGTAATGTAGTCTAACGTCTTTACTTAAAGGTGCATGGTGTAACTTTCCTGGTGGGGGGCACGTCAAATGCTTTGCTTTATGGAAATGTTATTGCACTGTCTGCAATGTTCTAACAGTATGATACTAAACATTTCTATTTTCAAAATGCCTTTTTTGTAGGTATTTTTGAGCTGTAATTGAAGGCAAGGTAGAGCTGTTTAATGTCATACTGTGAAACATGTGTGAAACACAGAGACAAGAGGGAGAAATGCATCTTCTTTGATCATTCCCACTGTGCTGAAAGATTTGTGTACATGTTTTATGGCTCATCCTACATATTCCCAGACATTAAAGAGACAGTTCAGGAATTTTGGACATAGGGCCTCATTTCCTGGTGATCCAGAGTGTTGGAGACATGTGGAGACACTTTTTTAAAACTTCCATCCAGTCCTTGTATTTGCAGAGGCCGCTGGTGCTAGGCTAGTGCAGGTCATAGTTAGTGCAGGCCATAGTTGTTCTGCCACTAAAGGTAAGGTAACTTTATTTCTATAGTGCTTTTCACAGACACAAGTCCCCAAAGACACTTTACAGAGCATTATTAACAGAGCATACTTCAGTCACTCCAGACCTGCTGTTGGTAAACTACTGTTTAGCAGCCCTGGGGCAGACTGATGTGAGCAAGACTGCCAAGCCAACCGGCGCCATCGGTTCCTCCGACCACCATCACTCAACCCAAAAAACATGCAGTGTAGGTGTGAAAGTGGTGTGTGAGTGAGTGGTCGGAGGGACCGTTGGCGCCGGTTGGCCTGGCAGCTGTACAACAGTAGCTTACCTCCCCCAGGTCTGGAGTGAATGAAGAATGCTCTGTAAATGCTGTGTAAAGTGTCTTTGGGGACATGTGTCTGTGTAAAGCGCTATATAAATAAACCTTACCTTACCTTACTCACACACACCACTTTCACACCTACTGTGCATGAGGAGTGACGGACACAGAGGCGCAACATACAAACAATGGATATAGCGAAAATAAAGGTTTTATTATCACCTCTCGTAAAGTGGTACATTTAAAGTGCAGCATCTGATCCACATTATCCATAGAAATTGTCCTCCGCAAATAATGACATCCAGTCTACAAAACTGCTCTATTGATCCAGTTTGCAGTGTTCTTTAAACGTAAAAAGACAGTGTTTCCTCACACGTTTGTTTACATCCACACAGTGCACGGATCGAAATGAAGCTGCAGAGAGTTACTGTGTACTTTATATCAAATCATTTATGGTTTTGCTCCACATTTCACAAATAATAATAACACAGTTTTGACTTGTATCTACAGTAAACTAGAAGTGCAGAGCTCTGATCTTTGAACACTTCCGAGTCTCAGAGCGAGTGGTTTTACTGTAGACAGGAAACAGCTGACACCATCGCGCTCACAACTTTATATCCTGTGGTCCGCAGAAGTATTCCACTGAAGTCTTTGCAAATGAAGATTTTTAGTCTCATAACTTTCTCCTCGTGTCTGTGGTGTGCGCATTTTGTCGCACGTTTAAAAATCATCTAAGACCGAAAAATCCTGTAGTGTGTAGCGGCCTTTACCCACTCTACAGTGCACCCGAGGCAAAACTATTAGAACTCCAGACTGTCCATGTGAATGTCTGTGTCCACAGAATAATTTTATAAGTAAAACCATCGTTGTATTTGAAGGATTTATATCTGAGCAGCAGCAGCGAGTTGTACGAGTTGTGTATATGAGAAAATAGTCCCTCAACATGTGACGATTCATGCGACACAAGGTTAGTTTTATTTCAAACATTATTCTCTGGACACAGACGTTCACTTGGACAGTCTGGAGTTCTAATAGTTTTGCCTCGGGTCTGTGGAGTGGGTAAGACTGTTTTTAGTGACAGGACAACTATGGACATTGACATGCACTAGCCTAGCACCAGGAACCTCTCTAAATACAAGGACTGGATTTTAATTAAAAAAAAAAAAGTGTCTCCACACGACTCCAACACTCACTAGGAAATGAGGCCCTATGCCCAAAATTCCAAACTGTCCCTTTAAATCCTTTCCAAACGCTGAAAATCTCCTTTATATGATCTTGTCTTGTGCACATGTGCCAGACAAATAAAGATGCTTAGAGGTGTCCGAGTGTTACCTTTTCGTGAGCAGTTGTCAGGGAAAACCTCTTAGCGTTCACCAATGCTAGCACATGTGTTGTTGTGGTTAAAAAGACCAAGAACAGCAGATAATGAACTTAAATCAATACGACATGTCTTTGAACAACCCTGATCAATTGTTCATCCTCAGTAGAAGAAAGACATGGAAGTTCTAATGATTTTGTCTTCCTTTTTCTTGTACCTCAGCCCGCCTTATTTCCAGAGCATCTGCAGACACACACACACCCGACACGTCCTTTATTTGGATTGTTAAATTGGAGATTAGAAGTTTATGGCATGGTTTCTTAGTAACAGTTATGGAAGAATGGATATGAAACATAATTAGGTTCACAAACTCAACAATTATAACAAAATGCACACAGAACTGGGTAGAATAGCTACAAATTTGTAACACTACTTGAAAATAATTTTACTCAAGTTGAAGTACAAAGTAGTGGTCTAAGAAATTACGCAAGTAAGAGTAAAAAAGTATTTGGGAAAACTACAGCTCAAGAAAGTAGTTGAAACTGTAACTGTTCTAACACCTGATTTAGAATTGAAGTTAATGTAATTTGAAGAAGAAAACATTAACCCTTCCAGACCGACGGTATCATATAAGATAACTGGGAATATGTTTTATAAAACTGTGCATAACTTTTCAACCATAAAAGATAGAAACTTACATTTTTCCCTTTGAAAAGCTGAGAGTCATGGGTTTTTCTGTATATATTTCCGCCATATTTCCAGCATTATCCTACGTCACACGCACGTGATGATGCAGGGACACGAGTGTCTAATAAGAACTTTGTTTTCCATCCATTTTGACTGGTCCAAACTTTACCAAAGAGTGAAGTGAGTCAAGATGGTCGATGCTCTGACCATCTATGTTAGTAACAATTGAAAAATCCAGTTTAAGTCCAGTTATTTCTCAAACTAATGGCAAATTACACATCTCCATCTGCGTAATTGCACATCCTTTGCTATTTTTATTTAAAACATTTATTGAACTCCAAATGTAATAAACACCATGGAAATGCAGAAGTGCTGTGGCTCTGGCCCTGGACCTGACAGGAGCTGTTCCCACGACTGGACCAAGAAAGTAATGGGGCCAAAGCACTTTTTTGTTTTGTTTTGAGGCAATAAGGAGATTTTCAGTTTACTTACAGACTTGATATTTTGCACTTTTGTAGCTAAGGCCCTAAATTAAGCATTTATGATGTGTGTTTTTATGAAAGAGTGTGAATTGGCTGTTTATTGACAGTTTTTTGTTTTTTTTCATTTGTATTTCTGGTCCTATAGCTTTTATTACAGCCATATGACACAACTGCAGCAGCAGATTGTGAAAAACAGGCTTTACTGAAAAAAGGGATGTAGAACACTTCATTAGGGGGTAAAAAAGGGAGTTTTAATAGCAAAATAAAGGAAAAAACAATCCAGGTGAGAACAAATATACTAAAATTGCAGGGTATTCTATTCTATGAAACATTCTTAATGAGACCAGGGTGACTTGACCTGTAACTTAGTAGATTCCATAGAGATAGATGTTTAATTTCAAAGTTAGCTTTATTGTTTCTTCACATGCACTAGACATACCAAGGAATTAAAATTATGTTTATCTCTATCCCACGTGCACAGACACAACAAATAACATCATCTCTGACCAGTACAGTCACCATAGATACATAAATGAAGCTAAAAACACAAGTGTACAGTACAGTGCAGTTCATGTATTAGCAACAATAGTATTTCCACAGAGACAAGCAGACAACCTTCCACCAGAAAAGTGTGCACAGAGTACCTTTAAGTATGAGTACCATTACTTCAATAAAAATTGCTCAAGTAGGAATAAAAGTATGCTGCTAAAATGACTCTAAAACGTACAGAAGTGAAGTTTAGTAAGTAAATGTACCTCGGTAAAAGTGACTGAGCACTGCCCTCTGCACATATACACATTCTGTTGTCTCCCATAAAGCCGTGTTGTCCAACAGAGGTTGTTCCCATCAGAGCAGTGAGGCCATCTGGAGCGTCGGCCATTTCCCCCTGAGTGTGAGTGATCATGTGACCTTCCTCTGTTCTCATTGACATTTACATCCTGCTTTGTCGCCTTCTGCCTCCTCATATTTCCACGCGCCACAAATCATCTTTGCCATTTTGGATTCTGGTCAGATTCACTGTCGACATCATGTTCAGCGCGTGATCGATGCTTTGAGGATACGGGACTGAGAAAAAAGCCTGCTCGTACACATTTAGTACAATCATCTTTGAATACATCATTTTATTTTACTCCTACTTCTTACTATTTACGCCTCAGCATTTTAATTTAATGTTTACGAATTAGAACATTATTGCAATTGTAAATAAACCTTGATTTCTTTGCAAATTGTCATCTTGTCCAGAGGAGGGCTCCAGAACACACCCACTGAGGAGTAAAGCTCAAATCAGGCTAATAGTCAATAACCTGGCAAAGGCTACGTAGATATTACAGTGTTAATAAGGTTAGGTCTGTGATGTCACTCTGGAATGGCTGCCCTCAGTGTCATATGGGCAGAGGAGGGACACTAAGCTTAAGCCGACTCTTTGAAGTGACGACTCCTTATTGAGAGCCGTGTTTTTTTCTTTCTGTCACTCTCTCTCCCTTTTTTTCTACTTCACGCAGGATGCGATTGGTCAGTATGTGTTTTTGCCTTGTGTTTGTACTGAGCAGAGGGGGGAGGGGCAGTAGTTAGATAGTTTTTTTTTCAGCACTTATACTGTACGCAAATGGGGCATTAAGTTTTCTTTCTGTAAAACGTAAACAAATGTGCACAAAGCAGCATTAAACACATTACTCAGTGAATATGTTAAGCAGAGTAACGGAAAAGTACAGTATGTAGAGCAGTGGTAGAGAGGACCATTTGTTTTTTACATTTTATGTGCAGTGAATCAATAAAAGCATATTTATATAATAAACATATATAAATAAAAAACAAATTTTTACATTAGTAATACATTTTGTGCATAATTTTATGTTGTTGTTGATAACAACATAGATCGTTTATAGTGCGAATTTAATAATAAACGTGATCCACTGTGTACTCGTATGCAACTTTATTAGCAGCTTCCTCGTAACATTGCGCCAACAACATAATCAGTGTGTGAAATACCCGTCAGTATTCGGGGGTCCCCATCTCCGAATTGTTGAGCAATATAGATCTACATTTTCAATATGCAGAAGCCTATGCAAAGTTGTGTATTACAGTGTAAACAAACAAGTGAATAAATGTTAGGGATCGACATGCAGTCAGTGCACTTGTCAAGGACCAGGGTTTTCAAGATAATAACTGGGGACAGAACAGTCACATAACAGGTGGAATAAAGTGCTGTGACCTGAGGTAGTTCTCATTACTGAAGGACGTCCACTGATCTCCGGTTAGTCTGTGTTTGTCGCCTCAACTCCCGTTGTACCCGGGGCACTCGCACTGGGACTTTCGGCCGGGCTGTGCTCGGACGTGGTTGCCTGGAGTTCTGCGTTCGCACCTGTTGGGTTGCGGACAGGGTGACGTCGCACGGCGCTGTTTTTATGGGTCATGCGGTGGAGCTGCAGCTTTGGTGGAGAGGGTGGGTCCAGGGGGTGTCTATTGCATGATGGGGCAGGTGTGGATTCTACTCCTCTGTGTGTGTGTGGATGTGGTGGCGGCGTAGGGGAGAGAAGTTGCTGTCCGCTGTCCTTGTCGCGGATTCACTGTATGTTTTGAAGTGGACTTTGTTTCGTGTTTTCCTCGTGCGGGGGCATCGGGGCAGATGTGCTGTGCTTTGGCCCACCTCCTCCAAACGGGACTCCTCAGTTTCGTACAAATTGTTTTCCTTCCTGTTTACAAGCAGATTGTGTAGTTTTTCTAATGTTACAGCCTTTTTAGGGGTGTGATGGAACATAACATGTATAACATCAAAATAAAAGATTTTTCAAAATAAAAGATTGTTCAGACTCAGATAATAAATACAACGGAAATAATTAATTATTTCTTTGGCAACCGGTGGCCCAATACCAATTGATCCATGGACCGACACCGGTCCCTGGCCCGGGGATTGGGGACCACTGATGCATTGTATTATTTTTTGTACATTCACTTTACATTATTACGTTACATGACATTATTTCTGCATCAGTAACAGGCCACTGCAGTATGATATGTGACTGGCATGTGAATGAAACAATGTGAAAACAAACAGTAAAACATGAATAAATACTAAACTAAATAAAGGCCAAACCACACATTTCAAATATTTAACATTTTTTTTATTTACTAATGCGTGGAAAGGGTAATGCTGGTAATCTGGTTTATAATAAATTAATTAAAGCAACAAAACAACCTGAAGAGCCGCTTGGGAGTCGAAAGAGCCGGCTCTTTTTAGTGAGTCGAGCCGAAAGAGCCGGTTCTTTAAAAAGAGGTGGAATTCCCATCACTACTACTTTGTCAGCAAGTATGATTCTTTTTTTTTTTTTTAGTCGGGAGATATGCTTTCCTCTCTGCACCAAAAGGTGATACAGATCCCCCGGGAGATGTACCAGACAGATCCCTGAGTTTGAAAATCTTGCAACAACTCAGCCCACAGTGGAAGGTTAAATAGTCAAGCTTGAGTTTAAATGCTGAAATGATTGGAGCAAGAGGATGTATGGTCTTCTTTGGAAACACAAAGTGGCACTTTCTGGAATACTACTTAACATAACGTCACAAAGTGGAACCATAGACAGTATAAAAAAAGTGGCCTAAGCGGGTGTGACAAAACATTTTAAGACAAAATGAAGAGACTGCAGCAGTTACAGAGAGAGGAGCCACAATATTTGAGTGTAAGTCAGTGGGAGCCAGAAGAGCCACATGCAAACTTCCTATGTGGAACCCACCAACTAGCGCATTATCTACAGTATTTTCATTTATATACAGTATACAGCCTATGGGTGGAACCAAGATTTTTAAAAGAATATGATCAAATCTAAATGTGCAGGATTACTCCATCATTCATGGAAGACACAAAAAACAAACTCATTTTTTATGAAGAAACGTTATTTGGTTATTCAGATCTCTAAAAAGTCAACAGAGCACTTTTATCATCAATACAGGTGATAAAAAAGTGATAGATGAGCTAAAATGATGAATGTGCTATAATCTCATGGCAGTGGTTGGCTGCTTTTGTGGTTACCTGGCTCGCACTGAACCGTTCTTGAAACTTTTTGTGTGTTGAGCTCAGTTTTTAACATCATTTCATGGGGCTTTAGCCATCTAGGAAGTGCAGCATGTGCAGTTCAGAGGACAAGTAATTGTTGGATTGTGAGAAATGAAATTCATTTTATCCACGGAGACTGTGCAAGAGGAGCCAGCTACGGATATTTGACATGCCACAAACTGACACCTTATGTGGCAGAAGACCTTACAGAGGAAATGCTTTGAGTGAATGAACCATTTCATCACTGAGGCCTTTCCTGATGTGTTCAACTGGCTCCCCCCATAGACAAGGGACTCTTATCTCTTTCTCTCCTCAAACAGGCTCTATTCACGCTTACGTCACAAAGCAGGAAGATGTTTGGAAAGATGCGAAGACAGCTTCCGGTGTACTTCCTGACACCGAATAGATTTTACTGCCCTGACACAGGATCTGCTGACTCTACCTGACCAGTCCTCCTGCCAACTGCACCTTTGACTGAGAAGCACAGTGTAAATGTTGCTGCATCAAAAACATGAATTTCTTTTGGGATCAATAAAGTATCGCTCTCTCTCTTAACTCAAACGTCTGATGTTAGGAGGGTTATGAGAGGGTTTGTTTCTTTAAATTAATTTGCTCTATAAAAATGTTACTACCACAGATACATTATGTGTTAAACAATACACTTTACCCCCACTAACTTCTAAAGGTCAGTGTTAATTACTGTGCGTGAATAGATGGACCGTAGCTCTTTGGACAAATGTAGAGCAGATAATCAGGGCCCAGACTGCACTATCGATGTGTGTAAGAAGCATGTCTCTGTAATGTGCTGCTGGGACCAAACGCACTGTGATCTATGTGTTTTTACAAAGAGAAGGATGGTCCTGCTCCTGATCTTTACACACTCTTCTATTTGGACTTAATCATTATGAAGATACAGGCCCATGAAGCAGACTGGGTGTGGTCCAGACTGTGCTCAGGCTGTTTGGAAGAGAAAAGAGCCTGTGTACATTGCATAGTGTTGATATTAAATGTGTAATTTTGTAAACACTAACTTAAACAAAACGGGTTCTTGTGAGCTTTAGTCGTGTTATAATGTTGCTACCTTCTCGAAAACATACGCAGCAAAAACTGGAGGGTTAAAATTTCATGGTAAAACACTTCAGAGTTGTTTTTAACACAAAAAGTGTTATTTTAACTATTTGAAAGTGAAACGGGGGTTCAGTTGGGGTTATTTGCCAGAGCTGATATGGTTGAAGTTAATTCAACTTCCCCCAGTGTTCATTCAACTTCCCCTAGTGTTCATTCAACTTCCCCCAGTGTTCATTCAACTTCCCCTAGTGTTCATTCAACTTCCCCTAGTGTTCATTCAACTTCCCCTAGTGTTCATTCAACTTCCTCTAGTGTTCATTCAATTTCCACTAGTGTTCATTCAACTTCCACTCGTGTTAATTCAACTTCCCCAGTGTTCATTCAACTTCCCCTAGTGTTCATTCAACTTTCTCTAGTGTTCATTCAACTTCCCCTAGTGTTCATTCAACTTCCCCTAGTGTTCATTCAACTTCCTCTAGTGTTCATTCAACTTCCCCTAGTGTTCATTCAACTTCCCCTAGTGTTCATTCAGCTTCCTCTAGTGTTCATTCAACTTCCTCTAGTGTTCATTCAACTTCCCCTAGTGTTCATTCAACTTCCCCTAGTGTTCATTCAACTTCCCCTAGTGTTCATTCAACTTCCCCTAGTGTTCATTCAACTTCCCCTAGTGTTCATTCAACTTCCCTATCACTGTATCGGAAACAATTTGCGTCCAGACACATAGGAAGGTGCAAATCACAATGACATGGTCCAATAAGGACGGCAACTAGAGCTCCCACATCAGCATATCAACGTTTCCATGTGTCCACACGGTGTCAGATCAGATCCGTACTCAGGTGAATATGTGGGAGCTGGCACATAGACTGTATAAAAGAAGTGGACTAAGTGAGCGTGACGTCACCCATAGCGTTTAGCGTCGCTCAAATGAAGCTCACGTTGCCACGGTTACAGGGGCAAATCTGGAGCCAGGCCCTAAGTTATGAACAGGGTTTTTTTGATGGACAAAATAGCGAAAAAAAATTCAGGATCATGTAGAGCGGGTTTGTACGAACATTTTAAGACCAAAATGACGAGGTTCACAGCAACAGGTACAGAGAAAGGAGCGATCAGATCCTAATGTAAGTCAATGGGAAAAAGGGGAGAGAAGGAGCCGGAAGAGCCTCCTGGAGCACTTCCTGTTTGGCTAACCGGTTAGCTTAGTCCACTCATATGTACGGTCTATGAGCTGGCTGCACCAGATTGTTTCATCTCTGGAGCCGTTTTCCATCGGATTAGTGTGGACGAACACCGCATCCACAATGAAAACGACTCGAACTCTTGATTTCGGGGTTAAACAGCGTTTACATTAAACATTAAATTAACTCTAGAACAGATTGGACTCATATTAACCCTGAGAAAATGTTAAAATTGATCCTGTAAGAGTCCATTTTAACACTTTTGTTTCTTTCACCCATGTTTGAGTCTCCAAAGCTCATAATGCTCTGTTCCACCTTGTGATGTCATGAAGCAATAGTTTACAAATTAATAGCTACCTTTTATCTTTTTAGAGATTTATTCCATTATTTGGAGCTTTACTGATTATTCCAGGGCAGAAAATACCCACAAACATGACATCAAAAGGTGGAACAGAGTGTTTTCTGTTTGCGATCCCAATATAAAACACATGTGAATTAACCAAAATACTATATATTGTAGATGAATAAATGAAAAATAGATATGTTTAAAGTCATAGTACATTACAGGCAAAGTAATAACTCTCCATGGAAACAAGCAGTTTGCAAACTCCCCATCTCAAAAGTTACATAGAGCACCTTTAATGCATTGTCTTTGTATTGTCTGTTATTTTAATTATTATGATTATAGTGATCTTTATGGCAATGGCAGTTTGTACATGGAGGTGCTAACTGTAACTGAAAAAATATAACAGAAAATAATGCTTTAGCTGTAATGTCGTCAGGAAAATTATCTAAGTAGTAATAATTTGTCTTGATTTGTCACCCAAGATGAAAGCTTTGTTTTGTATTCAAACCATTCAGGCGACTTCGCAGCTCCTTTAAACAAGAAATCATTATGACACCATTTCTGCATCTTTTTATATGATAATGCTTTCTCTTTTCTTTCTGCACATTCGCTTAATTTGTAACATAAGCACAACATCTCAGACTGTCCCCTATAGCCCAGTCTACAGTTCAAAGTCTCCAAAGCAAACCACAGAACTACACGATGTACACAGATGCATAATTTACATGGTTTTGTTTACAGAAATGTGCAGTTTAAGTTTTATTTCAAAATATGTTTATCCATTGGTGGTGAATGTACAGCAGCCAGGAACACTACGAGCTAAAGAAGGACCTGAAAATGAAACAGAAAGATTTATGTGGAACAAGATAACCTGTGCTTTGAATGAGAAAAAATAAAAATATATACCATATTTTTCGGACTATAAGGAGCACTTAAAGGGGAACTCCGGCACATTTGAAGCTATAGTCCATTGCTGGAGATGGTTGAATACTGTCAGAAGCCAAAAAACAACACAGATCAGTGTTGACTCGGCGGAGATCTCACTGTGGCAGTGAGTCTGTCAAGGCAACCCCCATCACTACTAGTGTAGTGATGGGGGCAAGTTCTTAACTTCCACATAAAACGGCAATTTGCTTCACACTGAAGAAGCTTAACACCACTTTAACCCATCTTACAAACAGCCACAAGTCTAACAAACAAAACGCTCTGCCTGGATCACTCATTAGTGTCTGGAAACATTATAAAACAACTTTAGAAGCAGCCTTACACTTCCCTCTGTTGATTTGCCACTGCACAGGCCAAAGCCCAAAAGACTCGGTTGCCGATGTCGTTTCTAATCCCATTTATTTACAAGTGCATTATATTTTTTTTAAAAAACACTGAAAAATACATTCCCAATCCATTTTCTTTCAACAACTTTCAGTTTCTATTCTTCTTCACCATCAGTAGTCGATCCTCACTTGTTGCTTCTGGCAGCTCGAGCCTCTCGCTGCTGCTGGAGTCTTCTAGTCTTTTGGGCTTTGGCCTGTGCAGTGGGAAATCAACAGAGGTAAGACTAAGGCTGCTTATAAAGTTGTTTTCTAACGTTTCCAGACACTAATGAGTGAACCAGGCAGAGCATTTTGTGGCTTGTGGCTGTTGTAAGATGGGTTAAAGTGGTGTTAAGCTTCTTCAGTGTGAAGCAAATTGGGGTTTTACGTGGGAGTTAAGAAGTTGCCCAAATCACTACGCTAGCTTGTTGCCTTGACAGACTCACTCCCACAGCGAGATCTCCGCCGAGGCAACACTGATCTGTGCCGTTTTTTGGCTTCTGACAGTATTCGATCACCTCTAGCAACAGACTTTAGCTTCAAACGTGCCGGAGTTCCCCATTAAAATCCTTTAATTCTCTCAATAATCAACATTCCAGTGAATTAATTCTGGTTGTGCTTACTGACCTCGAACAGATTCTATGTGGTACACAGCGCTTAAATATCTGTCAAAATGTTTTAGTACGACTTTGATAAACTACGAAGCCGCACCGCTGGATATAGTGTGTGTATAAGGACCCCAAAATGGCCCCGTTCAGAGACATGCTGACTTACATGTCCAAGCGAAGCAAACTAACTTGGTGCTGCAATCATTCCAGGTGGATTAACCAAAGAACTCCAACCGCTAGATATTGGCGTCAGCAGGTCGTTCAAAGTTAAACTGCAGCTGTGCAGGAGCATTGGACGATAGAAGGTGAACACACATTCACCAAGACAGAGAGGCAACGAAGGGCGAGTTACGCCACTGTTAGAGCCATAACTGAATTTAGTTAAAGTTATTTTATAAAGTTTTTTTTTTTTTACTCACAGTTAGAGTTCGCTGACTTTTTGTCCCTTCTACACATTCATAGGCATCTCCTCTGGCTGTTTCGCTTTCAAACGGGCTTCTGGACTTTTCAACTGTTTGACTTTAAAAAAAAACTTCCAGATGCTACAATTTACAAGTCAAGAGTTAAATGCAGCCTGTGTCAAGCAGAGTTTCATTATCACCGATGTACATCTAGTCTAGGTTAGCACCTCCAAGCTAAATGCAGCGACCGGAGAGTCTGAGCCAAGAGCCTCAGATCAGACAAACGACCGTTTGGCAGAGTCGCCACAGACCTGTGGATAATCACACGGCAAAGAAAATAACTACAGCGATCGCTAAATGGGTAAGAATTGCTTTACATTATGGCTTTAAAACTGTCTTGAAATGGAAAATAACACAATTTTAAACATGCAGTTCGATATGCGATTAATCGCTATTAACTATGAAATTTATGATCTTAATCGAGATTTTTAAAATTAATCGTTTGACAGCCCTAGTAAGTGATAAAAAGTATGTTCAGTTATTTTATGTTCTTTGTCTATAGTGGAAGAGGGTGGGTGTAAGGGAAATATAGGCCAAATAATTAGCTCAAATAGGGAGACAGGTATGTGAGGATCAGTTCTATTGTGGAGGGTGACCGACACACACATCCATGCTGAACTCTGCAAATAAATGAAATGAAACATACTACAGACTACATGGGTTTTTGTTTCCTGATGCATTGTGTGAGTCAAGAAGCGGACACCCTAAGAATGGCGTTTTTCTTGTCTTGCAGCTAAGTTCAAAGCCATAACACACCATTATCTGCCAATGGATCGTGGACGCCTGGGCTAAGGTATCAATCTCGCTTAATGCGCCTTATAATCCAGTGTGCCTTATGTTTGAAAATAGACCTGTTCATTGATATTGCACTTTATCATTTCCAGTGCGCTGTGTAGTCTGAAAAATAATGTAAAATTGAGCCACTCGCAATAGTAGTGGATTTTTAGACATTAACAGACACACACTAGCTGGCAATTTTATGTGGCAAGGCAAATTAGAGCACAAAAAGTAGTTGTATAGTTGTATATTTTCCTCTTTTTCGAAGTTTGGCGTCCACATTTCATTGGTAGAGTGGTTAGTGGTTAGATTGATAGGCAAAGCAGCCAGATATTAAATTAGGTGGTACTGAGTGTGAAAAGTTTGAAAGCCACTGGACTATAGCAACAGAAAGCAATAGCAATTTGTATGTGTAATGACGAGGTTCAGAAGGAGGGCTATAAAGGGAAAGCTAGAATAAACATATTAATTACGGGAGCCACAGGTAAAGTTTTGTCTGATTAAATTGGACAAAATGAATTAATATTGTTTCAGGGCATCGCACCAAAAAAACACAGAATAGTACCTTCACACCTCAGGCACTTGTACCAGTTTGAGATTTAACAATAGCTGCATATAAAGGAGATGAGAATAAAAAGAAATGCAAAAGGCTGGACTTTGTTTATCACTTTTATGCAAAAATTACACACTTTATGAATACATAAAATCTTACTTGGTCAAATTACAGGATGTGTTTGAGCATTTTTTGACTATTGTATTTTTAATTATTAGTATTATATTTTCTTATTTTTCTTAAACTTATGTCTAAAATCCAATGAAACACAACTGGAGATATTATTACTTGCACAGGATATACCTATCGCCACACAAAAAAGCAAAGTTACAGGTCACATCTGTGGAGTACGGTGGCCGAAGGGGGCCAAACGCAGTGTAATGGCTTAGTGTGACTCAGAGAAAACAGTTTCTAGTTTAAATGAGGTGCAAACAAAAAAAATGATGCAAATGAAAAAAAAACAAAAAACAAAAAAAACAGGCTGCATGAAACAAAGACAAAAGTATCATCAAAAAATGCACCGCAAATGGAGAAACAAGCAAAGCACAAAACGATGAAAACCAAAAAAACACCTGCAAACAAAAATAGAAAAAAAAGAAAAAAAAGAAAAATGGAGGTGCTCCAAACCTGCAGGGAGCGCTCTCACTGTAACAGCTCAATGTTAGTTAGGGTAATGTGGCTTTTATTTGATGATATTCATATACTGTGTTTATAAATAATGTAAATATCAATGTTCAAAGCTTATTGTATTTCACACCGGACTTTACAAGGCTACACATTTGCATGTCGATTAGCCGTAACTGTAGTTTATCGTCACTTGGCCGTTTTCTGTCTCTTTCATAGATGGATTTCTGGGCAACATCACAGACAAGCTCTGTGCGCAGTCGAGATAAGATAGAGACACATACACAGACAGATGCGCAGACAGATAGAGACAGCAGTATTCCCCGCGTTACTAGAAGTTGTTGTGTTGTTAATTGCACAAACAGAAGTGAGAATGGTTGGCGGATGTTCAACATCCCGAGAGGACGTCATCCATTTGCACAAATAGGACGATGAGTGTCTGTGGTACTCTCTTCATATCTGGTGAGTGCCTGCGTCGTACAGTAATTAAGTCTCTAACTATCTCGCCATTATTCATGAGTGATCACTAAAACGAGGTTAAATGATCTAGATCTTTATCAGCCAAGTTAAAGCAAACATTTAGCCACTGAAATACGTAAAGTTAACTGTTTTAATAAATAAGAAGGCCAAGTTAGGCCCCTTCTCGGTTTAGCCTGAAAATCCTGAGGAGAAACGGCCTTCAAACAGCTAAATAAACACTTTCACGTTCAATTTGTTTACTGCATTCATGGTGGTGTCATTGTGCAGTTGGTCTTCATTTTAGCTGAGCTGTTGTTGATCCAGGTATGATTGTAGAATCATGGAACTGGATGCCGGCTGCTTTGAGTGAAGGAAAAAAGATTGTACTTAGCCCAATTTTAGCATGGAACTTTGCCTAATGTCCTGTTTGTCTAAAGCAGACATCCAGGAAAATATTCTAACCTGACTGCAGAGCTTTGGTTAGTAGGAGCCAAACACACACATGTACAGGTGACACACACATGTACAGGTGACACACACACATGTACAGCTGACACACACATGTACAGGTGACACACACATGTACAGGTGACACACACATGTACAGGTGACACACACATGTACAGGTGACACACACACATGTACAGGTGACACACACACATGTACAGGTGACACACACACATGTACAGGTGACACACACACATGTACAGCTGACACACACACATACACACATACAGCTGACACACACATACAGGTGATACACACACATACATATACAGGTGACACACACATGTACAACTGACACACATTTACACGTTCCATACACACACATGTACAGGTAACACACACATATACATACAGGTGACACACACACACATCTATGGAGATGTTATCGTCAGAAAGGTTTACGCAACTTGCAAATAAAATTTACTACAAACAATATTTCTGTATTCAGACACTATTTAATTTCATTATCTTCCCTGCACCACTCTTTGGGAAACACTGGTGTAATGAAGCCGACAGTCCAGAAGTGTCCAAAGCCCAGTCTATGTGACTGAAAATCATGTCTCACATTCAGACTTCCATTATCCGCCATGTTTGTTTACTCCGATGACACATTTGATCCCAACAGATTTAGTTAGATTTTCTGTCAGGCAAAGACAGACTCGTATTGTTTAGGAAGTAGAAGTGGTCTGCACTGCTTTGCAACAAATTTGTTTTCAGATTCTGCCTTCTGCTGCACAAAATATATTTACCTCCAAGACACCTTCAGTCATATTAAGTCTCTAAAATGTCCATGGACAAAAGTACAGGTAAAATGTCACGACACACACACATGTCAACACACATGTACAGGTGAACCATGCCTACACACACACAAACACACACACATGTACAGCTGACACACACACACGCACACACATGTACAGCTGACACACACACACGCACACACATGTACAGCTGACACACACACACATACAGGTAATACACACACACACACATGTCAACACACATGTACAGGTGAACCATGTCTACACACACACAAACACACACACATACAGGTGACACACACACACACATACAGCTGACACACACACACATACAGGTAATACACACACACACATGTGCAGGTGGCACACACATGTACAGGTGACACACACACACGAACATGTACAGCTGACACACACACGTGTACAGCTGACACACACACACACATGTACAGCTGACACACACTCACACACATGTACAGGTGACACACACACACATGTACAGGTGACACACACACACACACACATACAGATGACACACACACATGTACAGCTGACACACACACACACATGTACAGGTGACACACACACACACACATGTACAGGTGACACACACACACACATGTATAGGTGACACACACCCACACACACACATGTACAGCTGACACACACACACACGTAGGCGGCACGGTGGCTGAGTGGCTAGCACTCATGCCTCACAGCAAGAAGGTTGCGGGTTCGATCCCCCGGTCGCCCGGGCCATTATGTTTGGAGTTTGCATGTTCTCCCCATGTCTGGATGGGTTTCCTCCGGGCACTCTGGTTTCCCCATCAACCCAAAACATGCTGTAGGCGTGAAAGTTGTGTGAGTGAGTGTTGGTGGTGGTCGGAGGGACCGTTGGCGCCGCTTGGCTTGGCAGCCGCGCTCCGTCAGTCTGCCCCAGGGCAACTGTGGCTATAACAGTAGTTTACCACCACTGGGTGGAAGAATGCTCTGTAAAAAATGCTGTGTAAAGCACTTTGAGGACATGTGTCTGTGTAAAGCGCTATATAAATAAACCTTACCTTACGTACAGGTGACACACACACATGTACAGGTGACACACACACACACACATACAGATGACACACACACATGTACAGCTGACACACACACACACACACATGTACAGGTGACACACACACACACACACACATGTACAGATGACACACACACATGTACAGGTGACACACACACACGTACAGGTGACACACACACATACACACATACAGATGACACACACACATGTACAGCTGACACACACACACATGTACAGATGACACACACACATGTACAGGTGACACACACACACACATGTACAGGTGACACACACACACACATGTACAGGTGACACACACACACACACACACACACACACACACACACACACACACACACATGTACTGGTGACACACACACACACACATGTACAGGTGACACACACACATGTACAGGTGACACACACACACCCATGTACAGATGACACACACACATGTACAGGTGACACACACACATGTACAGGTGACACACACACATGTACAGGTGACACACACACATGTACAGCTGACACACACATGTACAGGTGACACACACATGTACAGGTGACACACACATGTACAGCTGACACACACACACACACACACACACATGTACAGGTGACACACACACACACACATGTACAGGTGACACACACACACATGTACAGGTGACACACACACACACATGTACAGATGACACACACACATGTACAGATGACACACACACATGTACAGGTGACACACACACATGTACAGATGACACACACACATGTACAGGTGACACACACACACATGTACAGGTGACACACACACACATGTACAGGTGACACACACACACACATGTACAGATGACACACACACATGTACAGGTGACACACACACACACGTACAGGTGACACACACACACACATGTACAGGTGAAGTATCTAAATGTCCACAAACAAGAGCGAGAGTTTCGTTCTAGTCGTCCCCTGAAACTGCAGTGGAGAGGAAATTATTCCCTACTGCGAAGCGAGGCCGAAGCATGAATTATTAAAACCATCCCTTGTGAAATACGATGCTGTACAATTATTAACGTTGACATTAAGTTAATTAAAATTTGTAGGCGTTCGTTTTGCTAATGTAACAAGAGAACGCATATAGTTCTTTAGGACCAGACGCTTGGAGACTCATTTAGCCATGTTGTGTGAAATTACGATCCTGGTCTGATTGTAACTCATTATATTAACGCTGCGAAACATAAAACTCCAATCAAGAACGTCACCCTACGCTGTGAAAGTGGGTAATTAGCTCCAAACGCATACTTTAGCTGCCAACAGAGGACAAAAGCAGTAAATGCAATGAGTCAAATAAGTTTAGGATCACTCTGATGAGAGTTAAAACCATTATAAGTTTACTATAGTTTATTTTATCTTATTTATTTGTTTTTTTAAATGATATGGACATACAAAATTCTTAGCCTCATCCCAGTTTATACTCCCGTGGGCACGTTTCGGTATTTCGATGGTAAAAAAGATACCAAAAAAGATCAGAGGCTAACACAGAAGAAAGGTCTTCATCATGGAACTGAACACCACGAAAATGAAACCAGAAAAAGCCTCCTGGAGTCATAAACTTCTGGAACAATGCAGAAATAACTTTAATAGCCTATTAATGGAACAGCACTTGATTAACTGATTGTAGAAGAACGCTTCCATAGGGAGAAAAAAATACATTGATGCTCAGGCATTTTGACTAAAGAGTCTTGAAATGTCTACTATGGAATATGGGATTCAAGCAAACAATTTTGTTCAGGATCAGGTAAATAGATCCCAAGAGGAACAGGAAGTTTGCAGGAGACACACTGAAAATGCAGAACCGATTGTGGCACTACAACAAGTAAGTAAGTAAGTAAGTAAGTAAGTAAGTAAGTAAGTAAGTAAGTAAGTAAGTAAGTAGGTAGGGTGAAGTAAGTAAGTGAAGTAAGTAAGCAAGTGCAAGTAAGTGGGTAAGTAGTGAAGCAAGTAAGTGAAGTAAGTAAGTGAAGTAAGTAAGTAGGCAGGTGGGTGGGTAGGCAGGTGGGTGGGTGGGTAGGTAAGTAAGTAAGTAAGTAAGTAAGTAAGTAAAGTAAGTAAGTGAAGTAAGTGAAATAAGTAAGTGGTGGGTGGGTAAGTGGGTGGTAGGCAGGCAGGGTAGGGTAGGTGCAGGCAGGTAAGTAAGTAAGTAAGTAAGTAAGTAAGTAAGAAGTAAGTAAGTAGGTAGGTAGGTAGGTAGGTAGGTAAGTAATTATATAGTGCTTTTCACAGACATACGTAGGTCACAAAGCGCTTCACATACAAAAGATAAAAAACAGCATAAGATACATTCATATTAAAATCAGTCATAACAGCTCTAAAACCTAAGAGGGCGGGAATGCTTGTTCAAAGAGAAATGTTTTTAATTGTTTTTTAAAAGCACCTACACTTTCTAGAGAGCGTAGGTGAGGAGGCAGCTCATTCCAGAGTTTAGGAGAGACGGAAAAGAAAAGATCTGTCGCCTCGTGTTTTAAAACTTGTCCGAGGGACCATTAACAAGTTTTGGCTGGTGGACCTGAGGGTACGGGTGGAGGTGTGCGGCTTTATCAGATCTGTGATGTAAGCCGGAGCCTGACTGTGTAGGTCCCTAAAGGTCAACCTCAGGATCTTAAAGTGGATACAAAAAAGAACAGGGAGCCAATGTAAGGATTTCAAAATGGGAGTGATAAGGGCTCTCCTGCTGGTGCGAGTCAGAAGCCTTGCAGCAGAGTTCTGGACCATCTGCAGCCGGGTAAGATCCTTCTTGCTCAGGCAGGTAAACAGACTGTTACAATAGTCTAGTCTGGAGGACACAAATGCATGGATTACCATCTCTAACTCAGTTTTAGCAACAAGACAAGACAACAACAAGCATTGGCCAGGGCAAAAGGGGAGAGGGAGGTCCAAGCTAATGAAAAGACATTGGAGATTTCAATAGAGAAGATGCAAGAAAAACTTTGGCAAATCGAGATAAAAATGTCCATTCTGAACAGAGGAGTCCAAAACAAATTTTGAAGAACACAAACGTGAGTTAGTTGAGCTAGAAAATAAGTTGCTTGAAGCTCAGACCAGAAATCAAAAGTTCAAAGATCTCTTTCTTAAGGAAGTCCTGCAGAAAGAGGTGGAGGCCCAAACCAAAATAAAAAAACCTGCAGGACAGTTTTGCTAAAGCTCTGGAACGAGGACAACAGGAGAAAATGCTCTGTGTTTCAGAGAAAGCAAAGGTTGGTGAAGGAGGACTATCACGTCTAGGTTACTCTGTCAGAAAAATGTTGGACCAAAGATGGACAAAAAATATAAAAATTCCAGGACAACCTCTGCAACTACTACAAATGGAGCAATCAGGTTAGCCTAGAAAAAGCATCAGAAATTTTAATGAAGATAAGATTATAATTGAGAGATTGACAGAAGACCTCCAGAAAGAGGGGGAAAAGAGGCAGCGGTCGCAGCTCAACATGATCAGGTCAAAGAGGATGAGAAAGCAGTGAGGGAGAAGGAGGAGCTCACACAGATAGTGGACGACCAGCGGGAGGAGATAGAGGCTGTTGAGGCCCTCACCACAGTGAACAGCAGCAAGTGGATTCAACTACAGTTGCCTCTCCTATGACTATCTTCACGGGTCCCAGTTGTCCACCGACCCAGGACCCAGGTCGACAATCTCAAAGTGAAAGGACGTCAGCTCCTCAAGCCAACGTGCCACCTGGCCCTCCGGTTCCCAGAAAGACATTAACCAGCATAGAGAAGCATGGTCTGTCCTAATGGTGAATCAAATCTCCACACTTATCCACAAATCCAAATCCTCCTCCTGTCAATTTGACCAACTTCCCACAGCCATTGCCAAAGCCATCCTTCCATCTCTGGCTCCTCTGATCACCCATATTATCACCCATCCCTCCCTCACCACTGGAACTGTTCCCACTCCCCTCAAACCTGCTGCTGTCACTCCTATTCTCAAAAAACCTGGTTCAGATCCCACTGACCTCAATAACTTCCGCTCTCTCTAATTCCTCCTCTCTCCAGCTCTTTGTTCTCCTCCTCCTCTCTCCAGCTCTCTGTTCCCTCTGCCCATCTCGTCACCATGAGGAGCAGAGCCTTTAGTCGCTCTGCTCCTCACCTCTGGAACACCGACCTCCACCACACTGACTGACTCCCACATTTCAAATCCAAGCTCAAAACACAACTGTTCAGACTGGCCTATTCACTCCACTACACCACCAGCCTCCTGCTGCTTTATCTGCATCCCCTGTTTCAATGTGGGGCTAAACCAGGTGTGTGAGCCCCAGCTAATCGTCATTAAGCACAAACAAGTCCTTAAATTCCCACAAGACCTGCCACAGTTCAGTCTGCTGCTGCTCATTTACATCTGCACAGTTTTCTCCCAGATACCCCTGATGGCTTCTGCTCTGTCGTCAGGTACACTTAACTGCTGGTGAGAAGAGGCAGAGCGCTGCAGGGGCACTGAGGTGGACATGGGCGGTAAAGGCAGGTTCTGTTGAATAGTCTCAGAGAGCCCAAACATGCAGAAGGCAGGTGCCACTGGGGTAGATGGCTGTATGGTTAGATAAGACAACTTGTCCCCTGCGAAGAACCAGTATGCCCACCCCCAGGTCCAATAGACATCCAATAAACCTGAGGAGGTCCAGGCCAAGGACACATGGGTCTTTGACATCAGCCACCCAGGCCTGGAAGATCACAAACCCAACAATACAGCAGAAGGCGGGTGGCATTTATGAATCTGTGTGCACAGCTCTGATTCTGCCATACATACAAGCAACTGGTGATAAATATGACCAGCATCATTTGAATGAAATGCCCCAAAATATTCAGGTTTCAGGAGATCTCGAGTAAATGCTGCTCCTCTGATGAGGAAATGAAACTGTTTCTTTACAATACTGTTGACGGGTGCTGTTACACAAACTCAGAGCTTCTGCTCCAGACTGGTGCACAGCGAGTTGTGTCTAACATTATACTGCTGCTATTTCTTATTTAAAGCATTATTTCACGAATTTATGGTGATACGTTGGGATGTGTTTTAAAGTTTTAAAAGCATAGCCTCAACAAAAAGTTAACTAGCAAATACACTGCCAAACTTCAAAAATAAAACAGAACTTTTGTCTCAACTGACAGTTGAGACAAAAATCAGATTGCATAAGGTGAGTGTGGAATAACTTTGGACCACTGTGGACCATTTAAAATGAAATAGTTCTGTTTTTCACCTTTTTAAACATCTAGTTCTATTCAAACTGCTGAGGTGATGCAGGCCCAGAGGAGCTTTCCGGCGCTTTCCGAAAATAGACGTTAACAAGGATCCACAGTTCAGCTCTGTCACCTCGAGAGGCACAGAGCTGTAGAGGTGAGACTAACTCCAAGTCAGATCAGGACAAAGTGAACCAAGACCACACAGGACACCCACTGATACTGTAGGTTTGTATATGACACTACACACATCACACTGTAATCCACATTTTGTATTATCCTTGACGACACATCACCATAATGTAAGGAACTTGTGCTGGAAACAAAAACTTAATTCTTAATGCAACAAATAGTTAATTGAGAATGTTATGGCTAACCTGTCTTCCTGTTTTTAGGAGGTTCTTCAAAACGTTACGTTATTCCTCACTTACCTTATACATTCCGGTCATATTAATTGATCATCACGTATAAGCTCTCTTTACAACTTTCAGATGCCAGAGCAAAGTTTTGCTGTGACACTAAAGCTAACAACAACTAGTTTGCTCATGTGCACTTCCTGATTATCAAACAGGGAAACATTTTATCTATAGATGCAGAACAGCAAACTCATTTTGAGCTCAAGAGCTGTGCAGTTGGGCTCCACCAGGAATCACCAGAAACTGTGGCAAACTGTTTTTGTCACCGGTTGTCGACTGGAAAAAGGTGGCCTGCCCCTCGCTGGGTGGGTGGAGATTCCCTGCCTCAAGAGGATGAGTTCAAGTATCGGGGTATTGTTCACAGTGAGGCGTGTAAGATTGACGCGGATCAATGCAGCATTGGCAGTGATGTGGTCACTGTACCCTTAGAGATGGGGTATAAAGCTCAGTCACACCGGAGGAGCTCGGAGTAGAGGCGCTGCTCTTCCATGTCGAGAGAAGCAGCTGAGGTGGCTTGGGCATCTGTTCTGATGCCTCCTGGGCACCGCCCTTGGGAGATATTCCGGGCATGTCCCACAGGAAGGAGGCCCCAAGGAACAGAGGGATTATGTCTCTGGGCTGACCTGAGAACGCCTTGGGGTTCCCCTGGAGGAGCTGGAGGAAGTGTCTGGGTTGAAGGAAATCTGGGAGTCCCTGATTAGACCACTACCCTCATGACCCGGCCCCAGATAAGTGAAAGAAAATGAACAGATGGAGCTGCTTATCCAATGCTTATATGTTGCTCAAACACATGGAAAAAGGGCCTTTAATGAATACCTAATAACTCTGTCTCCTTTGTTACTCAACCTGAATCAGTCTTAACAATCTAGTTGTTCATTATGAATTAAGTCTTTATTCATGCTTCATCAGGGCTAATTAAGGTACAGTCATGACCCCCTACTCAAACATACGAACTTTAGTAACTTCACTAGAACATTTGTTATTTTAAATCTTTTTTACACTTGACACTCCCATCCAGCTCCAACCATACTAACCAAAAGAGCCGACTTGTGAAAAATCACTAGTTTAAGCTTTCTGTCACATGCAACAATTTGAGTACTTCTCACCATAGAAAATATAATACATTTTGTTTTAAATAATCGCTACAGCAACTTGGGTCTTTGGGTCAGGTGCACAGAGGACTGGACGGTGAACTGCTGCCCCCGGGACCCACAGCCGGATGAAGCGGGAGAAGATGATGGACGGGCTACAGCAACTGCATTCTTCTGAAACCCACAGACCGGCAGATTAGACTGTTGTGATACAATGTGTGTGGCAGTTTATCTGACTTCGAGCTTCTAATTGGCCTCCACCAGAATATCCACTGTGAAATAGTTCATCGCTATGGAAACACACACACACGTTAAGATTGCTCTGATGTCATGTGACCTACTACAGCAGCATATTTGCCCAGTAACTTCTAATCGGCTTGCTCCAGCAGAGTAATATCCACTCTATTAAACGGCCCTTTTATGTTGTGCCCTCCTGACCCTCCTCACTCTGTGCTGCTCCTTCTGACCCCCCCACTTCCTACTTCCTCCTGTGCTCTGTTTGTGACGGGCTGTGGACAGTGAAGCCCCTCTCCGGCCCCCGCACCGCCTCTGCTTAGGCCACTTAATGGTTTCACACATCATTATGTTCAATCACGGCGCCCCCTGCTGTCTCCCAAAGTGATAGAGCTGAAAAGGAGGAAATGGACTCACCAGAGCAGAGCGGAGGAACGGCTCCGGAGAGGCCCTGGATCATAACACAGACATTTACAAGCAACATAGACAGTTCCACGAGAAAAGCATAACTGTTTTAAATTATATGTAATTCAGAAATACATTCAAATGTGATTGTTTAAGTAAGTTTGTAAGTTTTGTTATTTATATAGCGCTTTTCACAGACGTACGTCGCAAAGACGCTTTACAGAGCATTATTCATTCCCTCCATACCTGCTGGTGGTATGATACTAAGAAGTGCCTTGCCTAAGAACACAACAACAGTTTTTGTGACTGGCGCCCCACTGTGGCATCTGTTTTTCCCAGTGGTCTCCCGCCCAAGTACTATCTAGGCCCGGCCTTGTTTAAAACAGGGTTCCTACAGGTTTCTTCAAGACCTTTAAGACCTTTTTAAAACCATTTGTATAAAAACTAAATACTGTACATATTTCATGGCTCACTTCAGGTCTATTAGACTTACCGACAAAGAAAAATAAAATTCTTGTTCAATTATTTCTCAAACAAAGGAATATGGGGGAGCAGAGACTCTTCCCCATAGCTCCAGCATGAGATGTGCCGCTCAGTAATGTAAAACCAACTTTAAAAAACAACATTAACAGCTTTAACCAAACTTTGTGTTCTGCTGAGATTGTCTTTGATTTTACGCTTCTGTTCAGCTTGTTTTTGTGGTGCTGAAGCATCTGGTCTTCAGTGACGTGAGGATTTGGACTCGGGGCTGCATCATGTTCTCAATTAATTTTTTTTCTGCCACTCTTTATTTAGGTATTATTTCCAAATTCAGACTTTTTAAGACACTTTATGAACACTGGAAAATGTTTTTACGTTTTATTTCTTTTTGAAATTCTAGTATCAATATATTTGCATGAGAATTGCTATGTTTTGAGTTTACAGTACTGAATGAAATATTGGTTGATTTTTTGGTCTTTTAGTATCTGCCTAACACTACCAACTAACTGTTAGTTAACATAAGGCCCAGTATGTATGTGTAATTCCTCACTTGTCCAGGTAGGATCTACCGCAAAAGAAAAAAAAAAAAAAATCTATTCTATCAACAAAAAACATTCAAATTTGTAATTAAATTTTTCTTTTGCATAACAGCCAATACTCTCCAATATTTTAACTAATCACCTCTGATCTCTGAACTAAGCAGTGCTGGGCCTGGTTAGTACTTTGATGGGAGATCTATCCACCAAGTTGATAGATTAATCCCGCTCAGATCAGCACAAACTCTCACTTGTAATTCTCATATGCAAACAAAAGAGTTATGATGAGGCAGAAGAGAGAATGAACAGAAGCAGCATCACCATATACCCCCACTGCAGAAGCATCTTTAAATCCTACAACATCTGTTGTCAGTTTCTTTTCCCTGCTCTCTTCCCTCCGTTTCCCTCCCTCTTTCCTGTGGACTTGAGCAGAAGCCAAAGCGACACAGTGGACCGCACAGCTCGCAGTGAACCCTCTCCGTGAAATTGTCCCGAGCGCGTGAAGAACGGGCCCCGGCGTAAAAAATCACAACGCATCAAAATGTAAATGCGTCCGGGATGTACTTAAAGGAGATTTTACAGTACAGCGCGTCACCTCCTGCACATCTGGCCACAGAAATACACCTCCCCTTTAAGAGAGAGACGCAGTCTAGATGGAGATGAGGACTGGCACTTAAGTTCAATACATTTACTGCTGCCATAGGGTTTGTGAAAGATAAAAAGAGAAATGTAACAGAATAAATTGAATAGAAAAAGTTCATGTCACGCAATGTCCTTTATATCAGTTAGATTGTTGTTTTTCTTTCTTTTGATACATTGCAGTGACATCCTGTTTATTTGTATTGGCAGAACATTCACTAGTTACCATGGAGACACAATGCACACATTAGCAAACACTGCCAAACAAGTTCCTTTAAGCGTTCATGGTCCTATTTAGGTGTTTGATTCTCAACAAAAAGGTGAGAGTGAGTAACTGAGAGCACACATCATCTCACCTGTCCAAGGTCCAAGTCCACTCTTTCTACTCAGATTGTGTTAAAAGAAAAAAGAAAAGAAAAATCTGGGAAAATCTGGTAATCAGATTCTTTTAACCAGTGTGACTATAATTTAGGCGACTTTCTATACAGACGTAGGCGAGTTCATTTGAAATGTTTCAACAAAAGAGTGGAGAGTTTCCCGTGTTTGAAAGAGACTCCTGAATTACAGAAAGTCATTAAAACCTTCTCACATGCAGACGTTTCTTTAGTAAGTTAAAACAAATGATAGCTGCAGCAAATGTGTAGTGATCGGTTGGCTGTGAATGAAACGGCTTTTAGAGCCGCCTCTTTGAAGCGAACGACAGAAGCCGGCTCCTTCTTGGCAGCCATGTTTTTTTCTTTCTCTCATCCTCTTTCTGTCACTTTTTTTCTCAACACAGCGCATGTGTCAAAATGTGTTTGTGTCTTGTGTTTGCGCTGAGCAGAGGGAGGAGGGACGGCAGTTAGTCCGACAGAAATTGACGCATCAGCGGACAAGTGTTTTTTTTTTCAGTGCTTATACTATATGCAAATGAGCCATGCAGCTTTAAGTTTCATTTCTGTAAAACATAAACAAATGTGCCAAAGCTGCGTTAAACACATTATTACTCAGTGTATATGTTAAGCAGAGTACCGGAAAAGTACAGTATGTAGAGCAGTGGTAGAGAGGACCATTTATTTTGTACATTTTATGTGGAGTGAATCAATAAAAGCATATTTATATAATAAACATATATACATAAATAAACACGTTTTTACATTAGTAATTTATTTTGTGCATAATTTTATATTGTTGTTGATATAAATTAATTAAAGAACCTGAAGAGCCACTTGGGAGCCTAAAGAACCAAGTGTTTTTAGTGAGCCGAGCCAAAAGAGCCGGTTCTCTAAAAAATGTCAGAATTTCCATCACTACAAGTGTGGAGCAGCAGAGTGAAAACGTTCACCCACCGCATCAGGGCACAAGGAGAGAGCTGGGTTTTTTCAGTGCTTATAGTTTATGCAAATGAGCCATGTGGGTTTAAGTTTTGTTTCTGTAAAGACACCGCGAGTCCTGCATCCCTTTGTTACAGCAGGACTTCTGTCTTCCAGCGTGTACATTAGACTCGCCGTTTATTTGGAACTGGCGGTTATTCATCAAAATATTCACCTGCACCCGGCCTTTAAAGGAGACGTGGCAGTTAATTAGAACCTGGCTGTTATTTGATATTTTACGGTAAGTCAAATTTGAGTAACAGAGCTTCAGTCAGGGTAGAGCGTTCAGTTAGCTTCACACCCCTGGGGAAGGTTGACGACATCAGCTGCAAAGTATTAATACTTTATATCAATTTCTTTATATTTTCACAATCAGAGTCAGTTTTATTGTCATTATCAGTGAACACAATTAAAAAAAGAAGTGCAGTATGGGAGAAACAAGAGTGCAAAGAATTGCTGCAAGTAGATTCATTATGGTTCAAGAATCATCTTAAAGTTATGCACGTCACAGTATTTATTTAAAGACCAAAACTCTGCTCTAATGACATCCCACTGCTGTCAGTCTCGTTCTTTTAATGGTCAAATCTTCCAGGACTTCTGCCTTAAATAAATGCGGTGTGAAAGCTTCAGGCTGGTTTAAAACAGTCTGGAATCTGCGTCCCTCGGGTGCATTCATGTGATTTCAGTCTGAAGATCTGTGAAAGGGAGAAGCAGCGATGGGAATAAAAAAATCATGTTAAGAAGAACACGAGGCGGGATGAAGCGTGTCTAAAAATACTGTGGCAATACTTTGTGATCAGTGACGTCCCCAGTCCATGGATTATTAATCTTCCAGCAAAACCCAAAAGAAAGTTTATTATGCAGAAATAAATCTAACGTGACACATTTGAATATCACCCCAGGCTCGGAGAAGTCTGTCTCGAAGCATCCACAAATGTAAAGCTGGTGAGTTATTTTCGACCACTTTGGAAAAAAAAAAAATGAGTGGAGGTGATGAAATAGATGAGAAATATTAATCAAAACTGAATCAAAATCACGATTTGAACGGAAACAATTAGCAAATCTTTGAAAAAACAATGATGTCCTTTCCTCAGCCGCGACTAAGGGTGCACACTTGGAAGTGCCAGAACTAGCGATGTTATGAGACGTGTGGAGGCTTCGAAGCGTGTGTCGAGTAATGAAGGGGGTGTTTCCACAAAGCGCGTATCGAGGCTCGCTTCATTTGGGGAGGAGCTGAAGATGGTGACGTCCGAAGCCTCGTTGCCCGGCAGTACCACGTGACTGCTTCGGGAAGTGGTTTCGGATTTTGCCGCGAGCTTTTACTGCTATATATAGACCCCTCAGGCCTCATTCAGAATGTGGGTGTTTGTAGGAGAGCGGCGTTTAGTTGAGAGTTTGGACAGAGTTTGGAGAATTTGGATAGTTGCTTTTGGACAGCATTTATATAGTTTGGAGATCTGATCTACCCAAATTTCTAACAAACTGGTACTTGCATTTTTGTGCACACCAGCATCCTCTGTGCCTTGTGAAAGGGTCTTCTCCAAAGCCGGAGAGGTTGTTTTAAAAAAAAAAGAAATCGTTTAAAACCAAAAACTGTTGAGAAACTCTTGTTTTTGAATAAAAATGAATAAAATTTCACCTGTCCTGTACATCATTGTCCAAGTTACACAAGCATTATCTGTGCCATATTACTATTTTGGGAAAATGTACACAGAACACACAGAACACATACAGAATTTATTATACACATATGTGATAATATATGAACACAGATGATTTGGTCATACATTCTTTGTCATTCATAGTGATTCCCAACATACATAACAGACAAAAACATTCAATGCATCACACATTATGTGGTTCAGATAAAGCTGCCTGTGATTACACACCAGTAGGTGTCCAGTAGGTGGGTTCATAAGCACATGAAGCTTCGAGAAATGAACCCTTTCTCAAACCAAGTGGTTCAAGTGGTTCAATGCCTCATGAGGCTTCATCTCACCATCACGAGCCAGAACTATTCTTCAAAAACCCACAATAATCAACCTTTTACTCGCCCTTGCTGCCTCATCCTGGTGCTACAGGCAAAACCCGGACACACCCGCGTCAGGAGCTTAAATCCTCCCGTTGTGCGCGCTCCAGGTTCATGTGAGCCACAAGTGACTGGCCTGGACAATTAACTGTGTTTTATTTGTATGTAAACTGTTTTAGGTCATTTATGGATGTGAGATCATAGCGATTCTCTGTGTGTAACTATTGGCCCCTGTAATATTTCTTATTCAATTGTAGGAATGATTTAATTAAGCTTTCAGAGGGAGTTACATAAGGTGTTAGGGGCAAGAGGCGTATAAACCTGCCGCTCAGCACCTGGTCAGTTTTATCTTGACTCTCGTCTGGTCGTGTCGTGTCTTGTCGTGGCTACAATGAAGGTCATGTTTCGCTGGAAGAGCGAGGGAGCGAACGACTGAGAGACTAAGAGAGAGTGAGAGAGAGAGCTAAACCAAAAGACTTGAAAGAGAAGTCGACCTTTTTGTACATGCCCTGTAAATAGACCCTTTTTTCACTGTTCACTGTAAATATTTCCTGCACAGTTTTGCGCCTGTTTTTCCCTGTTTTGCACTGTGGAATAAAACACCCTTAAACAAGAGGAGGACCCGTGACAACAAATGAAATTGTATCTGAAACTTGGAAAATGGGTGAGAATTTTACATAAGGAACTCGAGATGCATGAACGGGCACTTTTATGATTCACTGGTGTTTGAAAATCAATGCTCTAAACTGTGAAGGAATATCTTAGTATTTAAACTTTTCAGTTTGAGAAAGAAAATGAAAAAAAAAAAAAAAACTCCAAGGATCTCAGAATGTGAAATGAACAAATACATTTACAGAACCTGGGGACAAAATGATGCTCCATAAATAATGCAAACATGTCCCAAACTCTGGACGAACTTAGACTGACTTTTTATTTATTTATTACTTTTTTGTTTGTTTTTTTTCATTCGGTTTTATTTTTTAAGTTTTTGGTGAACGCCCGAGGCAGTTTGATGGGGAAAAAAGGTTGAATTTGGACCCAGGGGAGAAGCCGCGGTTGTGTGGAGAGAGGCCAGAGCAGAAGCAGGTGAAGCCCAGGATGAGAGCTCGTGGTGCGGGCAAACAAAGTGCGGCGCTCCCTGTGGAGGAGACCAGACCCGCTCACAGGGAGGGACACGTATCTGGGAACAGAAGGGAGATAAAATAAACCGGTGATAAAACGGAACTGGAAATGTTTGGTGCTTTGGGAAGTTTTGAAATAAAAATATCGGCAGCTGGATTCACCTGGAGAGAACACGAACTCGCAGTTAGACTAACACTTTATTGTGAATAATAAGGTGAATACTCTCTTATCACAAAACAAAGTACAAATTTAGGCTAATGGTGGTATTGACGATTCCAATTCCCACTGGGTTTTTAAACTCCGCACCTTCAGTAGAATCATTTGGATGATTTCAGACCTGGAAGTGCCATTTTCGCCCGAAATAAAAGTTTTAAAAAAGTAGCTGTGAACTAGTGACTTGAAAACTACCACTTCATGACATCACAACTTGGAACAGAGCATTTTGAGCTTTGGAGATTGTGACAGAGTGTCCGTAGAGCGCATGGAGCGATCCCCACCGTGTGGCTAAACTGGTTTCCTGAACCATTTTGGTCAATTTGTGTATCTATTGTGTTTTTCTTAAGTTTATTAGTTTAATTAAAGGGGGCCATATGAGGGGTTATTTAAATTCTTTTTACTATGTTTATTCCCAATTTGAGTTATGTTCCTGATTTTAATTTTTGCTTGTTTTAAGCATTAAACCCTATATGTTGTTAATTGATTAGCCCAGGGGGAGGGGCTAGGGGTATATAAGGGGGAGCTCCAGTAGGGGAGAAGAGTCTGTGCTTGGTGTGACATGTGGGTGCATCTGTCTGATGAGAGCTGTGGTAACGTTATTTGTAAATACTTCTTTTTGCAATTTTTTGCTCACTTGTAAATACTGCACTGAGCACTTTGGGCTGTGTTGCAAATAAACCTGGACGAGCTCAGAGGAGACTGAGCACAGATTCCCAGACAGAATCCAAGTTGGCTGCGCCCAGTGTCACTTGTATGAACTGTTTTCATTGTGTTTGGACGCTTTGGTGGTTTAAATGACAATTTCAGTCACTCATATTACTGCAATACTTTACTACCTCTGTATCACTGCCTATGGGTAATATGTGTAGTGTAGTAGTGTTTTAGCCCATTTCCTGCTCACTGATGTGCCAAAATGATCGACTATCACGCGACACCAACGCTTTTACTTCACTAATACACAGAATTGTACTATTTATACTGAATTCTTCCTCCAGGTTGTGTAGTTGAAGCACAGACTTATTTTGGAGCTCCTGGTACTCAGCCAATGCTAAAGCAACAACAGCTTTCCAGTTAGTGTCTGTGTTTATCTCCGAGTTGTATCCACGAAACATAATAAAATGGTTGAGGCTCGGACGTGACGTCATATCCGAGATCTGATCTGACGGATAAACAAACACAGCTTTTATATAGAAGTTAGTTTGTTATTATTTAAAAAAAAAAAAAAAAAAAGGGGGAAATTTGACAGAAATTAGCATTTTGTCAGTTCCTCTCCTAACCCCTGCTGTAAATGTGAAGATACCTGGCTGGGAGCAGCTGGACGGTGAAGCTGGACAGCTGAGTCTGAGAGGAGACACTAAAACACAGGACCACTTCAGCATGTACTCAAAAACACAGGCAGGAGGGAAGACTCATTACAGAAAAAAGACATTCAACTACAGCTGCTTACTAACTGATATTTTGCAGCACTGTTAGGGTGACCAGGTTTTCAAAAGCAAAAACTGGGACACTCGGTTTGCAGCGATTGGTAATAATAAAATTGTGAAATGAGTGCGTGATTAACGAAAATTATTCTGCAGTCGGCCCATTCACGACTAACGTGTCAGTATAATCACATTTTCTTTGTGTTTTGGTCATTTTAAAGCAGCTTTTCTGTTTTTTTACCTCAACAAACACCTCAAAATTGTCGGGAGGGATCAGATTGGTCAAAAATAGGGACACCTGCGATTTGTCTTGTATAAAACTGGGACAAATCACAGGTTTTGGGTAAATCTGCTGGGACAGGGCTCAAAACTGGGACTGTCCCGGGTAAATAGGGATGTCCGGTCACCCTAGGCACTGCTGTCTGAAGCTCTGTTAGACTTTAATCCAAGTTTTGTTTGACCCTGAAGAACCGACTTAGCTGGAACTATAACCAGTGATCTGATTTGTGCTGATTTGTCACATAATCCAGCATTGTGAACAGTTTTTTTCAGTTAGTCACTGTTGCCTTTTTTGTCATCCATAATCCATGTAATTCATAAATCAAAATGAGAAGTAAGAATGGTCTGACGTTAGTTGTTGTCGGAAAACTCCACTCTGGCCTCTGAAGGTTGTGAAAATAACTTACGTACTGCTGCAAACCATTTAAAACTACCTACTTCTGCCTTATGTGTTTTTAGTACAGTAAAAATCAGGTGCAGTGCTTCCATTTGAGTAGTTTCTGTGACCGCAGGGCAAATACGGCCATGTTCAGAGACAGGTTATGAGCGGAAGCCGGAGCGAAGACTTTTTAGCCTGGATCTTGTCCATCTTGGCGCTGTGAGTCTGCAGAGCTGTGAGAGAGGAGGGAGAGGTGCGGCGAACACTTCCAAATGAAAGTCGCACCAAAATCTGAGCCTCGAAACGTCAGATATGACACCAGAAACTTTCGGCAAACTACAAGATAAAATGATTAAGTTTGGGTAAGTGCTTTGAATTGACTTGTTTAAACCCATCTCTATCCATGGAAACAAGCGGGAGACACCACCAGGACAAGTTACAGGTCAGATCTGTGAAGAGGCGACACCGTTCACAGTGAAAATGCTTGATTTTTTTTTACCCTCAAAACAAAAACTCCTCTACAGTTGAGGAAATACAAGATACATACTGTACCTTCCTGAAAAGACCTGAAATGTTACATAATGCTTAGATGGCGGGTTCAGAATAATACTTCTGTTTTTTTTTGTTGTTGTTTTTTTTAAATCCCCTGTGATTTGTTTTTCCTTCGTTTGTTCCTCAAGGGAGAGACAGACCGCCACAAACCGACCGTGATGAAGTGCCTGAAACGGATGGGAATAACCAGGGGACATTGGCAGGGGACCGGAACATGTGGAGTAAACATGCACAGCAGCGAGTGGGATGGAGAAGTACTTTGCAGTGACATCACGCTGGGGGTGGTCTACATTTATCGCTAATGGTGGAGCGTTTAGGAGTTACCATGGTGATATAATGCACACATCAGCAAACACGGTCAGAAACGTTTTAAGATTGTCTAAAAAGGAAAGGAAAGGAAAATATACCGACATAAAAGGGATTAAAAATAGGTCTGGGCAAAAAATCGATTTAAAAGTCAAATCGATTTGGTTTTTCGGAAAATCGATATTTAAGATTTTTTTTTATACATTTTGCATTCGACAAGACTACTTAGGTTTCTGTAGTGCACGTCCTGTAGTGCGTCTTAGGCGTTTGATTTTTAACAAGAAGGCAAGTGTGACGAACTGAAAAACTGTTGGTTATTGCTCGTTAGCTTGTGGCTGCTATTCCAACATGTCGCTTTTTAGACACTGATGTCAAATTGTCGGAGTAGCGGCATAAACATAGGCTACATAGGCCCTTTGTGCTTCATTCATTTCGTCATGTAGGTGATCTGCAGAGAACTCCATATCGCATAAATAAATAACCAATCATGTTGCGCCAGTTCAGTGAGAAGACTTTATTACTCACCTCTCATAAAGTGGTACATTTAAAGTGCAGCATCTCATCCACATTATCCATAGAAATTGTCCTCCTGAAATAATGACATCCAGTCCACAAAACCGCGCTGTTAATCCAATTTGAGGCATTCTTTAAAAGTAAAAAGGTGAAAGTAGTTCACGTGTGTCTGTTTACATCCACACAGCGCACGAATCGAGGTGAAGCTGCAGATCAGCGACAGTGACTCTACTTCCTGTGGACTTTATTTCCAATCTTTTATGCTTTAAAAATCCAGTATCCAAAGTATTGCACCACATTTCACAAATAATAATAATACAGCAGAGCCACTTGTTTTACTGTAGACAGGAAACAGCTGATGCCATTGCGCTCACAACTTTATACTTTAATTTTATAGCCTGCGGCCCTGTCAGACTTCGGTCGAGTTTCCATGCTCTACTACCTACCTATTGATTGATCCTGCTGCATTCAGCACCATGGATAGCGAGAGACACACCTGGGTAGACTATCTCAACTCTTAAAAAAAAAAGGCATCTTGGAATAGCGGCATGTTTAAATAGAGACATGTCGTAATGAGGAGACTTGTTTAAAAGCACAAATCAGCTCACTTTATAGTGGGATTGTTTAAAATAAAGCTCACATTTAAATCTATCAAAGTCTAAAACAGAACATGCTTACAGTGTGTACTGGACCCAGACTAGAAACGTTGGCCTTCATTCATAGTGAAAATGCCCCAACTCAGTCTGTCAAAAATCACCCTCCTATATCTGTAACAACACTATGGGAATGTATTTAAACAGAGGGAAGCTACAGTAAATGAGACCCTCTTCTGCAAATGAACTACAGTCTCTTACAAACCTGGCGGGAAAAAAACAGTCGACAAATATATCTGAGTTATTGGTCCTTGGGGCTATAAAGGTCATTAAACTGCAGTTTAACATCTGCTCCTATTAGATGAGACACTGCATTAGGAAACACAATATATTTCCGTATTCACTTTGAGCTTATACTTTAAATAAGCCCCCCAAATCTCAGAGGCCTCTCACTATCCATCAGCCTGTATCAGCGGCCCACAGAGCTCATCATTTAGCCCGGCGTCGACACAAAACCTCCTTCACTTCTTTAATTTATAAAAGCTTCATTCAGGAGGACGGGGGCGCGGATTTATGAGCTGAAATCAGAGCCACTTCACTGGATTCATCTCCCTTTTGTCCTCTGCTCTGCCTCTGTGCCCTCCGCCTCATATCAGCTCGACTCTATCACTGTCACAACAGCATCGCTCAAAGACTTCTCCGCTTTTCATGTCCTTTTATCTAAAAAATGAAATTGTGTTGTGAGAAAAAAGCAAATTAAACCGATGTAGGTCAAGAGTGTGTCACTTTGATGATAAAGAATGCATAAACCTTTACGACTGTTTATTAAATGGTGTAAAGTGCTGAATCTGATGTATTTAGGAGGACGATGATCAGAAAGAAATGAGACGATTTAGGTTTTTACATGTAAATTTAAAGGTGCAGTGTGTCTCTTTTCCTCTTTCACTCCATGGAGATGTTGCCTGGAATATTCCACAGTATGGCATTACACTTATTTACCTCTACAGAGACAACAGGTGACACCACAGAGCCAAGTTACATGTCAGATCTATGGAGAGGCGAGCCAACTTACAGTAAGAATGCACATTTTTAGGTCAATAAAAACCCATGTTATTGAGTAACTGCAAGACGGATACATTTAATGCCGCACCAGGGAGACAAGACAACATCTCCATGGAGACAAGCAGGTGGCGGACTCTCCATCAGAAATATTACACTGTGCACCTTTAAATAATAACTCAAAAAATGTGATGTTAATCTGAGTTT
The DNA here is from genome assembly GCA_030686955.1 of Odontamblyopus rebecca. Classification (NCBI taxonomy): domain Eukaryota; kingdom Metazoa; phylum Chordata; class Actinopteri; order Gobiiformes; family Gobiidae; genus Odontamblyopus; species Odontamblyopus rebecca. The sequence continues at coordinate 34,182,293 of CM060664.1, forward strand.
GAGTGCAGCCATTTCCTGTGTTTAAATGCACAGCAAAAATGTGATTGTTTTCTGATTTCTGGAGCTGTCAGATTATTGAACATATACATGATGTCATGAATACAGTTTCATCTGATGTGAGTATCTTTTTTGTGATAAATTTTTGATTCAAGTGTTATTTGTTATGTGGCCATACCGGCTCGTCAAAGCCTGAACCCGTCAGATCTCAGAAGCTAAGCAGGGCCGGGCCTGGTTAGTACTTGGATGGGAGACCACTGGGAATTCCAGGTGCCACAGTGGGGCGCTAGTGGCAAAAACTGTCGTTGTGTCCTTAGGCAAGGCACATCACCCACATTGCCTAGTATGAAAGTGGTGCGTGAGTGTTGGTGGTGGTCGGAGGGGCCGATGGCGCAGATTGGCAGCCTCGCTTCCGTCAGTCTGCCCCAGGGCAGCTGTAGCTGTATAGTAGTTTACCACCACCGGGTCTGGAGTGAATGAATAATGCTCTGTAAAGTGTCTTTGAGTGTCCAGAAAAGCGCTATATAAAACTGATGCATTATTATTATTATTATTATTATTATTATTATTTGTAATTATACAGGTTGCAGTAAACTTTCTTCTTTTTAAACCCACACCTTCAATGCTGTAAATTTCCTCATGAAAGCAAATACATATGCTGAATACATAGACGCATATACAATATACATATACAGAATACAGTGAACCCTGGTTTATCGCAGGGGTCACGTTCCAAAAAGAACCTGCGACAGGCGAAATCCGTGAAGTATCAGCTTGATTTTTTACAATTATTATACAATACAATACTGAACTATAGAATGAAACCAAAGACCAAAACCTGTTTTCAGGCCCAAGCATTTGTTTAAGAAATAAAAAATATAAACATTTTCTTACAAATAACTATGATAGTTTTTAAAAATAGTGTAAAATAATCATTTTAATAATGAATAGGAGGTTGGACATTGTGCCTCAGGCGTATTTCTCAGTCCCTCTGACTGAGCCTCTTCGTCCTGACTCCTGTAGCGTCTTTTTCTACTGAAGCCTGTGGTGCAGGCGTCTTTTTCCAGAACAAACCGAAGATTCATTTATTCTGTAATGGCGCCTACAGCCGCAGAGCTTCTACCTTCAGCATGTCCAGAAGAACTTTTTCTGCGATAGTTTGCATCTTCCTCGGCCTTTTGGGCGCGTCCGTAGGCGCCTTTGTCGGTGCAGAACGTTTCGTCGACGTGGGTTTTGAGAAAATTTGCAAACGTAAATTTGTCGGGCTGAACAGAGACGAGGCACAGAAACTGTTGACATTGGTCTAAGTGAAAGACCAATGTCAACTTTTTTCACTTCTACACAACAGTCCCTCAGCCAATCAGGATTCAGAACACAATGCACTGTAAAAAAAAAAAAAAAAAAAAGCATAAAAAAATCCGCGAAACAGCGAAGCCGCGAAAGGTGAAACGCGTTATGACGAGGGTTCACTGTACACATACATATACAATATATACATGTATATAGAATAGAATATACACATACATCTGCACATGTACATGATGTGAGTAATCTGATTTCTTTCTGATTTTTCATACCTGCAGATTTTTTATTGTTTTTTTTTTTTTTCTGCAAAGAGATATTTATTTATTCAAAACAAGGACAGTGCACAGAAAACATTCAACTCAGAGAGAAAAGGCTCCTACGGGAGAGCTGCACTGCAAATTTCTCTGATCTGGCCAAGATTTAAAAACTTAAATTAGGTTATTCATCTTGTTTTCAGATTCATTATCTCCTTATTAGTTCTGAGTCTGCTTCATTCTAGTGTAGAGGTCGTTCATTTTAAGACAACTTGTCAAGGGAATTGAGCTGTCCATGCAGCAAGATAATTTCACTACTTTTATGTCATTTTCTGATCAATTTAAGTGTCTTAGACTGAAACTTTTTTCAGTGTGTAAAATCGACAGATCATAATGACCATCAGTTTTATTCATTTTTTCCATTTGTACCAAAATGACTGCGCTGACGAATCCTACATGACCAATTAAGAAAGTAAAACTGGAAAATGAAGCAAATAAAGAGCAGTTTGTGTGTATGGTGATGTTAAAAAAACGGGATTGATGGTCTTGAAAACAGGAGAAAAAACATTACTCAGACAGGCACAAATCACTCAAAACGACAACGTGGTTAAAAGGTCTAAAAAGTCAAGTTTGCATAATGGGTCTCCTTTAAAACAAACAAATCTTCACACGTGGATGGGTCGGGGTGGGCTATGACCTTGAGTGAGCGGTGAGTTTGAAGAGGGGCTTTGTGGGTGACAGGAGCTGAGCCGGGCTGTGTCTGGTGCGAGGAGGTGAAGGCAGCTTGTTGACACTCTTATGTTTTATTCATGTTCTGAAGCGTCGGCCTCGGGGACTCTGCTCTGTCAGAACCGATGCAGACTTTACACTTCAGCCACGTCAAGGCCAAAACACACCGGAAACTCATGGGGATGGAGTGACACCAGGAACAGATGTGTGCACATAGAACGCATTAGCAACTGCAAACCATCTTAAAGTTCAGCATTTAGTTTTAGCCAGGGTTTTACAACTTACTGAAAACTATGCGCCTTAAATAGCCTTAATATAGCATGGACAGATCATAATGAGCAAATAATGTATTAAAAGTGCACAATGTGACCTTTTTTTTACCTGCCACATAGCATTTATTCATTATGAGTGTTTCTATTGCTCAAAACTACAATAATTCCTTCTGTGAAAAGAAAATTTTAAACAAAGCAATAACATCTCCACCAGAAAAGCTGCACAGTGCGACTTCAAGAATGATTAAGGCTAAAGCTGCGTTCAGACCGCGGCATCGAGGTGTCCAGAAATGCAGGAAGCAAAGTCTATGTGGACGAAACACACACACACACACACACCGCATAGACTTTGCTTATGTATTTTCGTCTGCAGGTGTCAGCGTGGCGAGAATCGTCTTGAGCATTCAGGTCTACACACAGATTCACAGTGCCAGTGTCAGAAGTTGAAAAAGCGTAACTTTTTGTATCCAGTCAGGAATTACTATCCGGTGACATGTTGATGTCGAAGAAGGAGAAGGACGAGAAAGACCCGGGAGTCACAAAAACCAGAATGAGAAATCTACACCGTGTCATTAGTATAAATATATACAGGCCACAACTGCCGATCACCTCAAATGATGGGTTTTGTGTCATGAATAAACTAAAGACACAGAAAACTAGGCTCTCACAGACCACTGGGGCGTCTGAACTCAAATGCAAAGTTGTCCAACTAGAGGCGTCCAGCACATTTTTTGATGCTGCGGTCAGAACGCAGTTTTAGACCTTAGAATTTATCAATCCACAGCAAAGGAAATTATTTGGACACAGTAGCGGAGCCATTACAATACAGCATAATAACAAAGGTCAAAAATATAAATAATAATAATTAGTCCTGTCAAAAATGTTGCATAGAATAGAATAGAACTTTATTTGTCATTGAGGTCACAATGAAACAACATTTAGCAGCATCTCATCAATAAAAACAAATAAAAGCAATAAATAGCACCACACACACACACACACACACACACACACACACACACATGCACAGGCACACACAGTATCAATGGGGTCTTATGCTTTTAACTGCTTGTGGGTAACAAACCACTGAACAGTTATTAACGAGTTAACGCAAAACAATTTTAACTGTTTTTATTTTATTTTTTATTTTTTACAGCATTATTATTATTTTTTATCTCAAACTATTTTTTCATAAACTGTGGCCACTGCTGTAACGTTAGAAAAACTACAGAATCCGGCTGTAAACAGGAAGGAAAACAAATTGTACAAAACTGAGATTTATACGAAACTGGGAAGCCCTGTGTGTGCGCTGATGTTCCTCCTACAAGGAAAACATGAAATAAACTCCGCTCCAAAACATACAGCAAATCCACACTTACTTTCAATTATATCTATGACCTTCGCTAAGGAGACCAAAGTTTTGCAGCTTCTCTCCTCCAGCTGTTCTCACTGCTCTGAGCTGTAAACTCACAGAGGAGCGAATCGCAGCAGAACTCATCTCGGCCTCACTATTTATTTTCTCTTATTTTCTCCACTAAAGCACCGTGTGATGACGATGACGTGTGATGAGTACAGCAGCATTGGGGCCATGGATCTATAATAAAAACTTTTTTTTTTAATAGTTCTATGGTTGGGGCAGAAAAACAGTCGCTAACCCTAAAAAAAAAAACAAAAAAAAAAAACACAAAGCCTATTCAATTTTCTATGTTGATAAAAGGATTAAAATTATTATTCAAGGGACAGAAATGTGTGATTAATTTGCAATTAATCCCAAGTTAATTATGACATAGATGAGATTAATCGTGATTAAATATTTTAATCGATTGACAGAGCTAATAATAAATAAGTAAGAACAACAATTGCATAGTGTAACAGTGTAAAGATGACGCTGACTTTACACAACCAACATAAAGACGTATTAATTGTTAGCATTGTATTTGTTGATGCATTTTTGAGGCTATTAAAAATGTAGTATTATAAAGTCCATTTTGAAAATATGAGCAATATACACAGTAGTTCTTCTGTTTTTTAAGGAATTCTCACATATCAATTTGTTGTGGTTTAAATGACTTTTAACCATGTTTTAATGCTGTTTCCTCATCAAAAACATATCTGGGTCTGGAGATATATTTGCTTTATTCACACTTGTTTTATTAATGCTGTTTGGGGGTCGCTTTGCTTTGAGCTTCACAAATCCTCACTTTCAGTTCTCAGTTACGTAACAAATCTGGAACTAAAAGTCCTCTTACCTCAAAGGGAATGGAGCACTCCTGCTTGGGTTTAACGCTATTTCACTGACGATACATCTACAAACAAATCATCTGTACTAAATAAATGATCAGACCGGACGGTTTTAACATGAGCAGAAGACGCTCGGGCTCAGAGGTCGAATACTGGGACGACCTGGAGAAGAGAGAGAAGACATAACATCAGAGGAGTGAAAGAAAGGAAAAAGAGAAGGGGGTGAGATGTTAAGAGTGAGAGAAGGAGGGTTAGGGGAAGAAGAAGGAGAGAGAGAGAGGGATTGAGAGAGCGACCCAAAGAACAGAGTCGTCAAACTATAAGAAGAGAGAAAAATGGCGTGAAAGAAGGTGAAAGAGGGAAGGAGGAAAAAGATAAAAAGAGATGGAGGGAGAGAGTGAAAAAAGATAGGATGAGAAAGGACGACTGAGAGAGAAGGACAAAGGGAGGGAGGGTAACCTGGACAAAAGAGAGGATGAAGAGAGAGAGGGAAGAAGAGATAAGGAAAGAGAAAAAGGATGAGAGAGGGAGGGAGAGACTGGGAGAGAAAGAGAGAGAGGGAGGGAGACAAAAAGAGAGAAAAAAAACGAGAGTTTGGTGCAATCCTGCTGCAATCGGAGGGCGTGCGGGGCCTTTGTTGTTGATGTGTTTGGTTGGGAGTTTCTGACAGACGGGAGCAGCTCTGATTTCAGGGTTACCCTGACAACACCAAGGTTTTTCTGATCGACAGCGGATCAAAGAGAAGCTAAATCTGCTCTCAATCATGCAGCTGCCATGTTGGAGAGGTTTAGAAGAGTCTGCGAAAAAGGCAGAAAAACTGGAACATGGAGCGAAACTCATGTATGTTTATGGAGTTTAAAGTTAGAGTATTTTGTATTTTTGATATTTTGTGAAAATTCAGAATGTGTATAATTAATACAATTGCAAACTTTATGTGCAAGTTGTCTAACAAAACATATTGTATTAATATTTCACAGCTTGGTCAGATTGAGTTGCCTGGTACAGTTTGGAAAGGAACACCAGGAAATCACGTTTTTGGCAGTCGTGCAAAAACTTTCATAACTCTCCACCCCCTCCCAAGTGGCCCACCAAGGGATTTCTGAATCATATGTATTGCGCTGAATAACAAACATTTGACTTGATTACATGCCTGTCACCATTGTAAATGTATCATTCAGATAACTATTATATTTATTAGTGCACAAAGTAGGGATGGATATCCGATTAAATTTTCTTAATCAATCATCAGGAAAATTAAGAATACATTTTTGATTAATCATTAACATTTTATATTAAAATGATCATCATTATTACTATTACTAACCTGCATAAATAAACTGAACTCTACAACATATAAACCATAATCACTATAGAGCCACATCAGTGTGAGATCAGAATGTGTTTAATGCAGCTTTGGCACATTTGTTTACGTCTTACAGAAACAAAACCGCATGGCTCATTTGCATAAACAGTAAGCGAAAAAAAGCAGCTCTTTCCTTGTGCTGATGCGTCAGCTTTGGTTGGACTAAAGGACACGACTCAGTGGAATATGAGTGTTCTTTCTGTGACAGAGGATGTTCTGCTGATGGTGAGTCTGTTCTGTGCGTATGTCACGTTGGAGATACTGCGTATACATGCAAAACCGGGATACTCAAAAAAAAAAAAAAAACATCATATCCGGGACACTGATGTGCAGGTAAACACACTCTTTGGGGGATATAGTGATCTCCAAGGAGCCAGAGCCGAGACTTGGGACTGTGGGGCCACAACTCCAGTGTTTGTGCTGTGAGACGCAGCCTCGACTCCTTACGCTACGTTACATACAGACACCTACATTCAGTTTGTCGGTTAAAATGAACGTGATCAACGAAATTCTTAATGATCAACTATCGATTACTCAACTAATCATGCCCGTCCCTAGCACATAGGACAGGCGCCTCAGTGTTTTATAGGCAACTGTGCCTCATCTAAGGTTCTTATTTATTTAGTCCATTTTTTGTGACTGATAAATGAGCAACTCTCCGGTATTTTCATTTTTTGGTTTGCCAGAGGAAAATGGTTGGAGACCCTTGATAGATCATTTGAATGAATACTAGGTTTAGGTTTACTAGGTCTCCATTGGTTTAATATTGGTCTCACCGAAAATTCCAGTCTGAAATCTTATTGAAAACAAGTGCGCTCAGTGGTTATCTATCAATGAGAACTCTATTTCCCCTGTAAAAACATGTTGTTTTGATAGACCGATGCATTTCTTTGATAGACTGATTTGCTTGTCAACCACGTACATTTCTATAGTACAGCAAAGTGAGTAGTTTTGGTTGTCCAGGCAACAATTAGTGCAGACCAAAGGCTTCTGGCAATCCTACCTTCTTAATTATCCCTATTTCAATACAGCTCAGAAAAAGGAGCTCTTTGTTTTGCTTTGTATTGTTTCAGGCACTATCAACAGAATGTCAACAGGGTTCTAAAGAGGGGCTATTATGTAAAAATGGACTATTTGAAGCTTTCTACCTTGTACTGTTTCCTCAAAAAGGGTTTTATATGTTATTCATGCATGTTTTTTGTAATCTTGGGATCTCTCCTGGACACAGTTTGAACCCTTCTTAAGTTCTGAGGGAGACAATCCTGTTTCAGACTACGCAAAGTCATTCAGACCAAAACACTACAATGTCACAAACCTGAGGCAATGTGCTGTAGTTAGCAAACTGCATGCTGTTGTGAAAGCGCTCTGAACGGGGAGTGACTTAGAGCATTGAGCAAAGGGAGGGTGAACTCAGAGTGTCAAAAACAAACCTGAAATTAATTTCTCTCTATAGATATTTTTTAAATGCAGTTTTGGTGAATATAGCATTTTCAAAACAACAAAAGAGAACATTTCGCAGGCCGATCATTTTGACAATTCTTGTTGAAATAACGTAAAATATTCACAGAATGTATAGAAACAAATCAAGATTTTATATTTAATGTTTTCTTTTCTTCTGTTGTTCTGAGAAGTCATTTTGTGTCTTGGAATCTGCTCACACACGGTCACCCAAGTGATGGTGATGGCAACGAGTGACGGTTTGGTGTATCCTGAGGAAACGATGAAACCGCCTGCAGCTCCTTCGGGCTTTAAAAGCAGATGAGAAGTGAAAACATCAAGAATTCTGTGTTGCTACAGAAGAAACACCAAACTGTCATTCGAGGAATCTGGGTTTCCAAACTTGTTCTTCTTACGGACTTCTTTTGGCTTTGCAAGAATTTTTCATGAACTTGCTTGACCTTCGTTTCTGATGTTGATGTTGGTCTACTAGATCCTTTAGCCCTGCATGAACAGCCTTCCTCTTTAAATCCAAGTCCAAATTTGTTTGCCTGTTGGTGTTTTTTTCTTCCAGATTTTGTATTGAAGTCTGCACAGTCTTGGGTGACTGTGTGGGAGCAGATGTCATGACACAAAAGTACTTCTCTTTGGGAGTGAACAGCTCAACCTGAAAACAGAACTAAAATAAAAATCGTGATCTGTTTCTGTACATTCTGTGAAAATTTGAGGTTATTTCAACAAGACTTGCCAAAATTATTGGCCTGTGAAATGATGTGAAATTTTTTGGAGACTCTGTATTATGTCAATATACTCCATAGAAGTGTAGTAGTAATATCTCCTCTTTAAGCCACTAAAAGAATTACATTTCCAAAAGGCAGATGTGAAATTGTTTATACTGGTCATATAGATATATTATATATATTACTTCTAGTCTTTTTCCCCTCTCATGTACCTTATTCCTCAGCCAAATCATCCACAGCACAACTATCAAAACGAGGCTGTGGCAGTTTGCAGTACTGGTCTAACACAGTGTAAAATCGGTAACAATCATTTTAAATTGAAAAATATAATATAACAGCGATATAGGCAGACACCACATGACTATTAATTTCATCATCTTTCTTGCGTCTGGGAGGGAGTAGTCCTACATTTCATCAAAGTACATTTCCTCTTTCTAATCAATGCAAGTTCAAAGCTGTCATCTCCTGCTTGTAATCCTCTCCTGGTGAAAAAAAAAATCATTATTTCTCTCATGACTTCTGCATGTGGAATCAAAACACGTGGCATTTTACCGTGTTGAGAGAAACCGGAGTGTAGAATGTCATGGAAACTAATCTGGAGCAGTTGGGGACTCGTCAAATGGAACGCCGGGGAGGACTTCTGCCACACACGGAGCGAAAACCATCTCTGGATCATTACTATTCAGGATAGGCTGCTTTTCAGGGACATGGCGCTTTCCGGTATGCTAATGCTGCTCAAGGTAAACTAGCAATGAGTAAAACATGGTGAAAGTAGCACAGAGTGTTAGCTGTAGCCGAGGAAACATTGTTAAAAGTTAAAAGTTTGAAATGACAGGGAAAGTCATCGTAAAGTTACAGCATATTGTTTAGAATCTGTCAGAAGACCACATTATTTCCACATTTTGTACGAGAAAAAAGTTATGCTGTACTTAAAGGTGCATTGTGTAACTTTTTCTTGCTTGTCTTGGCTTGAGATGTCATTGTTCTGCCTGGAATGCTCCACAGTATGGCATTATATATGGTTTTATAGCTCAACAATACCTAGAAAAAACAAGAATTCTGAGAAGATCTGACCCGTAACTTGATCTTGTTTGGTCTCCATGAAGGTAGAAAGGTTTAATGCCATACTGTGAAACATTTCAGACAAATCAATAACATTTCCATGGAGAAAAGTATTTGAAGGACCCTCCAAATGCCCCTTTAATTTATAATGAAGCCTCCACTGACTTGCATCCGATTTTGAGCATTTTTATTACAATGTTAAATTGTTTTCAGGGGATACGGGATTGAAGTTGAATAATCCATAAACTCGTGTTTGAGAGTTTTAGCTTCTTGATTGATGTGACATTTTGAGGATGTTTTATTGCTCAAAATGTAGGATATAAATGTTTAAATTAGATGGTGTAATCACTTATTCATCCAGAAGCGGTTCAATAGAGGAGGATTCAACTGTGGGCATCTGGACATTGTTTTTGCAATTAAAGGTGCACCACGTGACTTTTCAGATTACTGGTCTGCCACCATGGAGATCTTATTGATTTGTAATGTTCCACAGTATGTTATTAAACTTATATAACTATGGGTGTTTTTATAGTTCTGAAGTACCTTTAAAAATGCATTCTGACTGTGAGTGGGGTCAACGCTTCACAGAGCTCACCTGTAAATTGGCCAGATGTCGTCTCCTGCTTGTCTCTATGGAGGTTGATACATTTAATGCTCTACTTTGGGACAGTGCAGGCAAAACAGTAACATCTCCATGGGGCTCGTCCGTGCACCATTCACTTTTTGGAATTTCAAAGAAATTCCAAAAAGAACAAAGAACAACAGTTTATTAGAAAACAGTTTATTTCATTTTTCCGATTTCAACCTCTGTTTCCAATATTTAATTTAGTTAATAAAGTTTATTTCAAATAGCACCAATTAAAAAACAGTCATCGTGCCTATTTCAATTTTCATATATCATTCTCTCTGATTTATTTGCCCCAGAAGTTCTGCTGCTAGAAGGACTTACCTGAAAAATCTTTGCAATTTTGTGAACAAACATGTTTCTTTTTTATAGTGACATGTTTACTTTCGTGCATTAGAAAGTCATTTTTGAACGTCATGACAAAAAACAGGAAGCAGCAATAAACTCTCCTTTGTTCAGTTGAGACAGAATAAAATATCAAAATTGAAATAGTCACAACGACTTATTTTTCCATTCTCTTTTTTTTTAAAATTTACTCCTTTACACTATATATATATATATATATATATATATATATATATATATATATATATATATATATATATATATATATATACATACACATATATATACATACACATACATACATACATACACACACACACACACACACACACGCACACACATATAGAAATAAAATTAAAAAAAACATTCTTTCCAGTTTGTTATTTTTGGTTCTTAATTCAAATTAAAAAGAATGAATGCTACACAACCCTAAGCCCTCTACCATTTTCAATTTTATGGTACTGGCTTGAGGTACTAGGATTAATGTTCTGCGCTAACTAAGGAGTTTAAGACAGCACTGCCCTTGTTTACTAGCTAACATTATTATGAGTCGTTATGCCTCGGGTGTGTATTCAGTCTCACCTTCAGCCTTGTGAAGTAGCCTCAACCCAACACCATCAAACTGAAAATGAATTCTGGATGATACATTTCTTGATACCAAAACCAGATGAAACATCTACATTGTTTTAAATTGTTAACCACTTGGGCAGTGGTCCTAATTTTGCATCATTCTAAAACCCATGAGATACACTGGCATGAGCTGCCTCGCTCAAGGACACAGCACGAGTCTACTCTTCCCTCTTGCCACAGGACGAGACCAGTGTCTCCTCTGCAGTATTTCTTTGCAAAGTTACACCTTTTAAGTCACCTTTCTCGTCAACACCACAACGAACGAAAGAGAGTCGTGACAGTGCCAGAGCAGGTGTCTTTAAAGACGATCTGCTTTGAGTTTAATTGTTTTCATGTTCAAAGACTCAGGAACAGCCATTGGACTGATTACCACAGAAAACAACTACTAAAGAGCTGTACACTGGAGCACTGCACCTCCTGCTAATCCTGCCACAGCCAAACTGGCTCATTTCACAAAACATTTAGCTTAGTTATTTAGTTCATATCAACTTAAAGGCAGTGTGTAACTTTTCTAAAGGAGTCTGCAGCCCGTTTGTCTCCAGGGAGATATTGATCTAAATTATCCACAATATGGTAATAAACTAGGCTGTGTTGCATTTATTCAACTACAGGTGTTATTTATTGTTCAAAATATCTTTAAAAAAGATAAATTTACAATAAAACTCTGTGAAACTCAGTTTCCAAAAGAAGGCTCGAGTGGAGGAGTTCAAGTATGTCGAGGTTTTTGTTCACAGTGAGGGGAGGATGGAGCGTGAGATTGACAGGCGGATCGGTGCAGCGTCGGCAGTGATGCGGTCGCTGTATCGGGCCGTTGTGGTGAAGAGGAGCTGAGCCGAAAGGTAAAGCTCTCCATTTATCTCAATCTACGTTCCTTCCCTCACCTATAGTCACGAGCTCTGGGGAATGACCGAAAGGACGAGATTGAGGATACAAGCGTCTGAAATGAGTTTCCTCTGCAGAGCTGGGCTCTCCCTTAGAGATAGGGTGAGGAGCTTGGAATAGAGATGCTGCTCCTCCACGTCGAGAGGAGCAGCTGAGGGGAGAACATCTGTTCTGGATGCCTCCTGGACGCCTCCCTCAGGAGGTGTTCATGTCCCACTGAAAGGAGGCCCCAGGGAAGACCCAGGACATGCTGGAGGGACTATGTCTCTGGTCCTGGGAACCTCGGGGTCCCCCTGGAGGAGCTGGAGGAAGTGTCTGGGGTGATGGACGTCTGAAAGTCCCTGCTTAGACTGCTGCCCCTGTGACCCAGCCACAGATAAGCAGAACAAAATGGATGAAGGATGAGATTCAGTTGTGATTGCAAGAAGCCAAATTAACATTTTTGATAATTAACATTTTTGAAAGACGCTCACTGAGGCAACAGTTAAAGCAGCTAATTTGGAGCCCAGTTCCACATTTGGAATTCTGACCTTGAGTATTATGGCAACCAAAGAGCCAATCTGAACTGAGTGTAAGTGTCTTGCCCAAGGACACAACCTTATTCGCAAACAAACCATATTTTTGTAGCATTTTTAACAAAACCCCGTTCAAAAATAACACACTGCTTCACTGACAAAGTGTAGCTCTGACTTTGACTTAAACTTCTGCACAAAAATGCACTCAGATAAAAAGGATGAGACACAAAAGTTTAGCTGCTTGAGGAGGTCCCAGTGTTCCTGCATTGGGTCTTTCCACCTCAGGAGCTAAACTGTGCCTCTGCAGCTGGCCGACCTTGATAGGAAACCACTGTTGTCCCAAATAAATATTCAGAGAGAGAGAGGAGCGATGGAGCAAGACTTTCTTCTGCAGATAAAACTTAATGCATGAGGCCCAGGGGCAACTCAAATAACTCCACCAGCCCAAACTACAAGTACGAATGAGGAAAAGTTTTAAAAGAACCATATTACGATGTTTTCTGATCTATGTTATTATTGTTGTTTAGGCTGAGTTCTTGTCTCACACAGAAAACACTCTGTTCCACCTTGTGATGTCATACAGTAATACAAAAAGTGCTCTACTGTGGCTTTTTAAAATTATTTTTATACACTTTCACTAAAATCATTTTGTTAGTTTCAAACGTTGCACTGTAAATTTACTGAACATCCACAAAGCCTCTTGATAATTCGCATGTGGCTGTGATTGAAATGTAGTTGTCATTTTCACATATGACAAACACATTTCACTCAAAAAAGTAAATGGTCACAGTGGTCACATTTTCATAGTGCTTTTCTACCTTTCAAGGCACTCAAAGCGCTTTACAACAAGGAACCACTCACCCATTCACTCACCCATTCATACACCAGTGTACGCAGACACTGGGGGCGAGGTGGGTTAAGTGTCTTGCCCAAGGACACAACAACAGCATTCATCTATGGGAGCTGGAATCACACCAGCGACCTGTGGGTCAGTGGATCTGACCGCTCACCAATGATGTTTATGTCGAGAGCGAGATGTGTCATCATTGTACCAATAAAGTATAATGTCCATAGACAAAAACTCCTTCTCTGCATTTAATCGTTCAAATTCAAGTAATAAAAATACAGTTTACTTTGTTTCCCCACATGCTCCTAGTTTCTATCTGAAACAGTCCTTCTCACATATATAACAGTTATATATTGTGAGTGCACAAGGTGATAGGAAATCATTATCCATATTAAACATTCTCACATGTTGTTCCTCGAGGCCACCGTTTCATGAATACTTCATGAGCACTGACACTTACAGGGCGGTGGCAATAGAACCTGTAGGCCTTTAAATTGTGTAATATGTAAGCATTAAAGTGGGAGCTACAGTAACGGGTATTATTGTAACTGCGTTTGTGGGTGACATAAAAGGAAAGTTTAAAGGTATGTTTTTTCATTGTGCTAAACTTTGAAAACTGTTTGTTTAGCTCTAAAAAATAAAGTGGTCTTAGATTTAAAAGGCCTATATTACACTTCTTTTTCAGATTGGTTATAATGTTTGAGTTTTGTTTTGTTTCCTTTAAACATGTAACACACAAACTCTGCACATTTAGGTTTGTTCTTCTAGGACTTTTAAAGGTCCTATATTAAGCAAAAGTGACTTGGGAGCTTTAAGCCGTGTTGTTAACTCATCAAAAACATACCCAAAGGTGTGTTTTGTTTCATTCACACATTTTTGAGCAATCCTTTATTACCAGCCTGCTCCATCTCTAAAGCTCAAAATGCTTGTGGTGTCATAGTAGAACCACAGGCCGTATAAAAGGAGTGGACTAAGTGAGTGTGAAGTCACTCATAGTGTCAGCATCGCTCAAATGAGGCTCTCGATAAACAGTTACAGGAGCCAATCTGGAGCCAGGCTCCATATTTGCAAATCCGACCGCGAGTATCATAGCAACTACAAGAGCCAATCATCACTGAGGTGGTTAAATGTGCCGCCTTTCTCATGGCAGAGCAGCGTTACTCTGCACCATTCTGCACGGGCCGCTGTATCTCAGTGATTCTTGAGAATAATAAGGAAGCGTTTAACTTTTATCATCAAACTTTAAATAGTAAGTTTAAGTCAACTAAGTTGTTGTGTTGTATGTTCTGTTAAGTACGAACAACAACTAGTTGTCAATCAAACCTGTTGCTAACGCTAGGTAAGGTAACTGTATTTCTACAGCGCTTTTCACAGACACAAGTCCCCAACGACAGAGCATTATTAACAGTTCATTCTTCATTCACTCCAGACCCGGTGGTGTAAACTCCTGCTGTAGCCACAGCTGCCCTGGGACAGACTAACAGAAGTGCATGTGATGGTTGAGTGTGGTTGAGGACCCCAAAGCAGAGACATAGGCGCAGGTAGATGTTTAACAGGTTTATTGCCGGGATTGTAAGATGTGGTGATGGAAACTGGCTGGAGACAGACGGAGGGAAGACACTGGGGAAGACTCACAGGTTGACAGACTGGACGACAAGGGCAGGCAGGATGAGAACGAGGACGTAGACAAGGGATAGATGAGGAATGAACTGACAGAGGACAAGGACAAGACTAAGTACTGAGGCAGATTAGACAATGAGCTGCAGGTGAACCACCGAGCAGGTGATCCACACTGCAGCATGAGCCCAGCCACGCCCCCGAGAGGAGCAGACAGACGCAGAAGGGAGGGGGGAACACACAACAAACACCAAACCCTGACAGTGCAGCTGCAAAGCCAATTAACGCCATCAGTCCCTCCGACCACCATCACTCACACACTCCACTTTCACACCTACAGTGCAGGTTTTTGGGTTAATGGGGGAAAATGGAGTGGCCGGAGGAAACCCATTCAGACACAGGAAGAACATGCAAACTCGAAACAGAAAGGCCCGGACGACCAGCCACAATGCCATAACGCTCGGCGGCAGCGACCTCGGGGAATGAAGGCGTCTGATTGGTCTGTTATTTATGTTCATATCTTAATTTAGGAACAAGATAGAGAAATGGAAAATTCAGGATCATGTCGAGCCGGTTCATACAAACATTTTAAGACCAAAATGACGAGGTCCAGGGCAGCAGGTACAGAGAGAGGGATGATAAGATCCTAATGTAAGTGAATGGGAAAAAGGGAGAAAAGGAGCCGGAAGAGCCTCCTGGAGCACTTCCTGTTTGGCATACAACGGCTAACGGGTTAGCTATGTCCACTCGTATATATGGTCTCTGGGTGGAACAGAGGAACTGGACAACTGAGGGATTTGAAGTGTTAGTGTTCAATCTGACTGCTACCTTGTACTTTTTGTTTAATACAGATACGCAATTGGGCTAAATGAACTACATGATTCTATTGTGGAGTTTAAAAACACAGTGGATCACTTCCTGTATAACCACAGAACGTTTTCCATTTGAGAGAAGAACCGTGTGAGTGAAACAAAACATTTTCTCTATTACAGCAACGTGAATACAAATTTAGACTCTGAGTTTTTTGTTCCTAATTCTCAGGTCCCTGCTCATAATTGAGCAGTGGTTTATTTGTCCAGCTGCTCTTTGTTATTGAGACAGGTCTAAAGAAAATGTCTTTATTCTGAAAACAAAAGAGACGCTATCTAACAAGAAGGCTAATTAGCACAGAGCCCATATCTCACCAGTGAATAATTATCCTCAGATATGTGTTCGGCCGATCTCCGCTCACTCTGGCCCCAAGCACAAAGCCAGAGTCCACCTTCAGACCGATAATCCCAAACAAAGAGGTTCAGGAAATACAGGTGTAGACAGGCCAATAAGATAAAAAGCCTAGACTTGTTTTTTTCATGAACATTTTCTCAAAATAGACTTTAATGGTCTTATGTCATTTGGCTATAAAAGCTTTTCTCCCGTGCCAAATGTTACTACCTCCTAAAAATGAAATATCTCCACAGACAGAGAAGTACAGTGATATACAAAATAAGAACAGCATAAATACATTAAATACATTAAATCACCTAAAGAGGAAAAATATGATCTTGTCTTTTAAAGGGTCAGAACCTGATTTCTCTCCTCTGTGTATTTGAGCAAGATTTGTCCAATACAAATATACTGTATAAGCAGTGTACTGTCTGCATCTAACATAAGGCTGTTCTTCTGTTGGCCAATAATCATGGTTACTCTGCTAATTGTTGTTAGTTTAACTGTCATAACAAAACTCTGCACATGTCACTGCGAGTTATGAAAAGCGACTATAAACAGAAAGCACGAGGAAGTGAGGAGACCACAGCAAACTGTAAAATGAACTGCTCTGTTTTTCATATATTCGGTAGGGGTGGGACATTAAGGTATTGATTAGGAAAAATTAATTACAAAGAAAATAATGCATTACAATATTTTAGCACATTTTATCTCAGTTTGCCAAACAATTATTAAACAACTATTAAAAAAACAACCCAATGGAAGTATCGACCCTTTTAGTGTGAATAAGCAGTCATGAAATAGGCTCGGTTGCGCACGCATTTTGGCAACAGAAGTACAGCAGAACTCAGCAGCTCTGTGAAAGGATTATCGTGAAAAGATCGAAAGATTTCTGACTTTGACAGATGCTTTCCGACTGCCAGATCCTTGTGCGATCAGAGGAAAACTTTAAAACTTCTGGCAACCACACACATCACAACCCGACATTTTGGTGCTGGAAATGTTTTTTATCTCCGTCTTCTTCTGTCCGTGTTCAGTCTCAAAAACTCTGCATAAATGGGGAACAATGACACTTCCGTTTCCAAAATGCGTGTGCAGCTTTTTTTTTTATCACTTCCGCATTAAAAGGGTCTATTGACAATGGCCTTGATCTCAAACTGTGCAGGAAAGAGTTTGCACATCACAGAAGCACCTCAACCCTACGAGAACATTTAAATGCAAACAGTGGTGTATAGGGGATTTTTTAAGTGGGGGCACACGATTCGTGACGTCATCGAGGTGATGAATCCCGTCCACTTACCCCCCACACCCATGCACTATATACTCAACTTGACAAGCCGACATACACACAGGTGTCACAGAGATTTTTTGTTTATTAAAAACTCAGTACAACTCAGTACAAACATAAAGGTGCAAACCCAGTAAAAAAAGTTGGTAATATTTGATTGTTTTATTTAACTCAAAATTATGTTGAATTATGTTATTAAGAAACAGCGGCGCACAGGAGATGTGGTCTGTGCATCATGGTTTGTGTGCACGTCCCCTCATGTGGCAGGTCACTATAGCACAGTACTGCAGATATCATGAGCCTATGCAGGTTGTTTTCACCATTGCCAATATCTCCGGTTTGACATTTAAGTTGTAGGCGACTTTATATTTTTTAATATCTCACGTTGGGAGAAGTGGGCGGACGGCGTAACCCCGTGTACCACGCTCTCTACACCCCTGAATGCAAAACGTGTGACAGCAGCACAGAAACTGCTGGAACTGTTGGCAGGAGCAGTTCTGGTCCAAACTCGAACAAAGGACGGGCTTCAGGAAGAAAATGAGCCCACTAAAATTCATAAAAACGTCAAATAAATCTCACTTTTGAGATTAATTCATTACAAAGCCTGTAATTACTTAGATCAATTTTTTTTAAATCAAATCCCACTCCTAATTTTTAGGATGGTGAAAATTAGGTACTTTAAATTGTCATTTGATTAAACTAAATACTGCAATCACACAATTACGTGGTCAAATTCACATGGGGTGTTTTGCTTAAGGACACACAGGCAGGGTGTAATTCCAATAGGGATTGAGCCATTGAACTTTTAAAAATAAGTGACAACAAACAAACCCAACATTTTGAATTATTGACTTCTAAACTTTTAACATTTTCAGGCTATTTTCCAAAACATGTCTCTGGACTTTCCCTTTTATTTTTCCTCCCTCTGCCTTCACAATAGCGCCTCATACAAACCCCGCCGCCGATAATAGTGTATTTAATCTGATGGCTGTGCGCTCGGAGCAGAACCAACTCACGATAAAACGCCCAAACATCTGCGTCTGAACTCCCACACCTGTAACACAAGACTGTGCTTTTCAATAACTGAGAGATCGCACATCTCCCTGAGGAAATACAACCACGGATTCAGACGAAAACACAGAACATGGGCGTCACTGCTCCCATTCAGAGAGGCGATATGTAAAGTAGTAGTTGTGATCACGGTGGATTGGAATGATGGGAGGATTGGGGCTCAGCAGTGACCCAGAATAAAGCTTTTCTCATATTGAAAGTTTGATGAATAACAATATACAAGCTAGTATTTATAATTAAAGGTCCTACACTATGCAAAAATGTACTCCTGTGAGCATTTAGCCATGTTTTAATGCTATCACCTCATCAAAAACATACCAAAAGTTGTTTTGTTGCATTCACACATGTTTGAGTAACACTTTATTATTAGCCTGTCTACATCTCCAAAGCTCAAAATGCTCTGTTCACGTAGTGTTAGTTCTCAAGTTAACAGCTACATTTTACTTTTTGTTCAGTAAAGTTCATTAATTCCAGCGCTGAAATGACCCAAATGATTCTGGTGAGGGTTCATGGAGCACTTCCTGTATTAGGCAAGGCAAGTTTATTTGTCGGGGAACTTTACTGATCCGCAAGGGAAATTATTTGGACACAGTAGCTCACACCACAATATGGGTCAATGACATGATGCCTACATTTCCA
This sequence comes from Odontamblyopus rebecca, assembly GCA_030686955.1. Taxonomy (NCBI): domain Eukaryota; kingdom Metazoa; phylum Chordata; class Actinopteri; order Gobiiformes; family Gobiidae; genus Odontamblyopus; species Odontamblyopus rebecca. The sequence goes on from CM060664.1 coordinate 34,201,355, forward strand.
ATTGCGTTTTCCTCAGCGAAAATGGTTCAAATTTCATAATAATTCAGCACATTTCTGTAGTACCTCTGACCTCCATGGAACCAAATCATTTTTTTTCAGAAATCATGAGTTATTCTGCATGTTTTTTGTACTTAAAGTGTTAAAATGTCATGTGGTGCGACCGTGCATCATGTGGTGCGACCGTGCATCATGTGGTGCGACCGTGCATCATGTGGTGCGACTAATAACAGCAGTGATTCTATGGCTGGAGTTTAATAACAGACAAAGTCGACTTGGGTGAATGGTTCTTTAGGCATTTTTCTTCATTTGATGCATTTTACATAGGCCGGGAGCCAGGTCCACTCCTCAGGATGTGTTTGCTACCTTTTTTGACTATTATTTCCTATTATCGTGTATCTTGGGCCATCACAAGTTAATAAGGACCACCTCCAGCTCGGCCTAGTGTACTTGGGTGAATGGGATTCTTTAGGCATTTTTCTTCATTCTTCATTTGATTTTCCAGGGCAGTAGTTTGTTCATTAAACACAAGCAGATGACTGTCATATTGGAGCAAAAGAAAATATCAATAGAAATGCAGTAGTTTGTTTCTATACACTTCGTATTACTCAGAACTTTAATATCCCAACCATGTTTTAGAAAATAAAACAATGTTAAGGTTATTCTTTGTCACACCATATGACATTTTTTAAGGTCGGAGCCAATTCATGTACATAAAAAAAACACTAAAAATGCTTCATATAAATGTTAAACATAGATTTATGCACCTGACACTAAATATATGAAAAAGTTCAATAGAAACGATAATTTTTTTAATATTTTAAAATATGCCTGTTGAAAATCCGTACACGTCATTGACCCATATATTATAATAACAAAGAGTAAAAAGTACAAGTAAAAATAAAATATAGAAATACACAAATAATATCTCAGTTGTGTACAAGGAGAAACTGTGCAAAGATGAATCTGTTACATAATGGTGAGTTGTACAGGTGTATGGAGTATCTTCTTGGATAGTCAGTAAACAGTAATCTTTTATCATAACTGCAGAGTTTGCCAACAATTTCATCCACCAAAATCATTTCAATAACTTCTCTGATCTTTTATCACTTCATTTCCCTTTCTGTTTTGGAATAAAGCCAGAACTGAAAATCCTCAGAACTCTTTTATGATCCCGGGCGCAGACATTTCCGACTCTTGATTTTGTGTCAAACTGCAAAATGAACTTGTTTTGCAGGACTGTTAAAAGTTCATGTGTTGGGTTTTCAGAAGTAATGTGTCATATGAAAACTTAATTCCCTGCTTGAGAAAACCATCTTCAAAAGGCACCATGCAACTTTTCTGCAATGTTGTCTCCATAGAGATGTTATTGTGTTGCTGGAATGTTCCATAATGAATGATCTATCTTTTATTTATTCAATCACAGGTGTTTTATTGCCCCAAAATAGCTCTTTGTATTCTTGTCTCCTTTCCACAGATCCCACGTGTAAATGAGCCTGATCCTCACTTGCTTTTCTCCATGGAGATAGGCCTAAATGTATTTATTTAGACTCATATTTTATCATTTTGGGTCCACACATTTTAATTAATAGAAGTCTGAATTATTATTTATTAATATATATTATTTATTATATAATTATTACTTACACCGCGGGTAGATCGCAGATACAAGCGGCCGAAATGAGTTTCCTCCGCAGAGTGGCCGGGCACTCCCTTAGAGATAGGGTGAGGAGCTCAGTCACACGGGAGGAGCTCGGAGTAAAGCCACTGTTCCTCCATGTCGAGAGTATCAGCTGAGGGGAGAGCATCTGTTCTGATGCCTCCTGAACGTCTCCCTCAGGAGGTGTTCATGTCCCACTGGAAGGAGGCCCCGGGGAAGACCCAGGACACGCTGGAGGGACTATGTCTCTGGGCCTGGGAATGCCTCAGGGTCTTCTCTGGAGGAGCTTTAGGAAGTGTCTTGGGTGAAGGAAGTCTGGGAGTCCCTGATTAGACTGCTGCCCCCGCGCCCCAGCCCAGGATAAGTGGAAGAAAATGGATGTATAGATATTACTTACACTTGTTCTTTTGTTTGTTTGTTTGAGTGGCCACCCGGAGGACCTTAGGCAGAGACCATCGATGACGAACGGAGGGGGGAGTTTGTTTAAGGTTACTTCATTTTCTGTATTATAATAATTTTCCTTCTTGTTACTTTAATTAAATTAGTAGTTTCTGTTAATTATTTAATGTAATTCCCCCACTTGTGTTCAGTTATTTGGCCCTCATGTATTAAAAAAAACCAAAAAACTGTTCTCTGTCTGGTGTTTTGTTCTGTTCACTTTGATTTGAAGTTACCCCAGTTGGGCCCGAATTTTTGTTAATGATTTCCCAAATTTGAGCTTTTATTAAACTACTTTTTTATTTAACTTCATTAAATTTAAACTTAATTTTTGTGCACCTTGTCTTTGCCTTTCTGTTTGTTCCACTACACGGACCCTCCACCAGAAAAGTTACACGATGCCCCTTTAATGCCCGACAGTGGACAGTTCCAGGCAAATCGATGTCATCTCCATGGCAACAAGCCGATAGCGGAGTCTCCATCTGAAAAGTTCCAAATTGCACATTTTAAGTCGAGCATGTTCAACATTTGCATTGACTTCAGTTCAGTTTGTCACAATCCACATTTCAACAAGAGCTTTGGTTCGTACTGAAAACAAAAGTCTAACACCCACGTCACGGTCTCCCAAATTTCAAAGCCAAAACAGATTTGATATTTGTTTGTGAGTGATCTGATCCCACGGTTTAGCCCCACGCCGTCTCGTATTTGTGCATTTCCTGCGGCTCAGAGGCACACTTCCTGTCGTTTACAGTAAACAGCCGTCCGACTGTGAAAATGACTCCCCCAAAACAAAATGGGGGAACTGAGAGGGAGCCAAAACTGAACTGATTACTGCAATTAACCGACGAGCGGGGGGAGTTTCAAAACATTTACTACACAGTGACACAGTTTTCAGTCAAATACTACGTTTGTTTGGGGTTTTTGGAAATATGTTTTTGAGAAGAATATGAGCTCATTACTTTACTGATCCACAAGAGAAATGACTTGGACACAGAGGCTCACGCATCACAATATATTATAATAACAAAGAGTAAAAATATAAATGGTAGTAATAGATTTAAAATAAGTAGCAAACATAGCAAGAGACTGGTGTCAAATAAGGCATAATTATATAAATGTACAGAGCTTAGCAAATTTATCAGACCACCTATAACTTCATAATATATCAAAAACTTGTTTAGATTTAACAGTTTCATTGTTATTCATTAATAAAATGATCAATTGGAATAACAAAATAGTCCTTGTTGAGAAATAATAACCAAAAATGGGAATATTTTGTGTGATCCTTTGGCGCAGAGAACAGCTATTTTCTTGCTGCTTTGTTTTTATGTCCAAAGTACAAAGTCTCTTTTGTTATTGAGTTTCAAATAGTTTCAGCGGTTCCCCGAGACCTGATTTGGATGAGACTTTGGTGTCATTTTTTTTGAAAACATTAAACTTGAAAATGCATGGATAGCCACAATAGTTATATTTAGCATTAAAGATATGGTTTTGATAAAAAGATCTGGCACATACTGGAGGATTAGCCATTATAGAAAGATAAAGCATATATTTTGGTAAACAGAAATACTGTTAAATTACGTAAGGCAGCAGGAAACACCTTATACTGGGTGGTGGTCTAATATATTTGTTAACCACTGTATATGTAAGTAAAAAAAAAAAAAAAAAATCATATTAATTTGATATTAATTTGAAATATTAGCGCCATCATAAGGACTGCTGTGTATGACCAGTCCCTTCTACATTCCTCTCCAAAATTTTTGTAACATTCAGAACAAAATGTATAACTTCTTTCACCTGAGATACGTAATAGTTTGGTGCTTTGATTGTTGATTCAGCAAAAGATCCATTCTGTTTCTCAATCCTGTATATTTACGGTGATCAGACGCCTATTTACCCAGGAGAGTCCCAGTTTTGAGGCCTGTGTCACCTCTCTTTTGTCCAAAACCACTGATTTTTCCCAGTTTTATACACAAAATGTCCCAGGTGTCCCTATTTTTGACCAATCTGATCCCTGCCAACAGTAAAGAGACACATAAACTGTCATTAATTTAGGTAAAATACAGAAAAGCTGCTTAAAAATGACCAAAATACAAAGAAAATGTGACTATTCTGACTGCGGACTGCATAAAAATTGTTTTTAATTACACACTGAGGGTGTCCCAGTTTTTGAGTTTGAAAATTTGGTCACCATATTCATGTTTTTTTCTTTTTTTACATTAAGCAGCCATGTTTGTTTTTAGAGCAACTGTCCCTGTGTCTCCCTGATTAGTTCATCCGCCTGTCAGTCACACCCTCTCCAGATTCACTCTTGTTTGTAAAGTTTTGTCAAAGTGTGTGGTTCTGGCTGGCCAGGTAACCGAAGCATCACTTTATTTCTTTATGTAGTATATAGTAGACCTCAAGTCAATCGTATCTTTCTTGTTGTATAATATTGTATACGGCTGCAGATTTCGCCAGTGCACAAGTTCTATAAAGACTACAAAACAATTTCTAGAAATAGTGCACTGTCGGCATCTTGGTGCAAATGATCATTAAGCATTTTACACAAATCAAGCTATTTTAGATCAAATTATACCTGCATGACTAGTTTTCATTGTACCTGCCACATTGGAAGTGCAGATTGGTATAAGACAGAAAAAGAACAGTCAGTAACATTCTTCACTGGTTCTTTTTCCTACTTCTGGCTTTTGTTTTGTGGCTCGGGCCCCATCACGAATAACTAATCACATTATTTCCGATGGACTTTATTCACGGTTACGCCACAAACCAGGAAGATGTTTGGGAACATGCGATGACGACTTCCGGTGTAGTTCCCGACACTGGACTCGACTCCAACTGTGATCAAACCCACGGAAGTAAATGTGATGGTCGGTAAAATGAAGACTGCATATGTTTGTGCAGTTTGGAATCATCTGGAATTTTGCGCCCTCGTCTTTTCTAATCACATGTACCCAGTGCGCTCGGGGAAATGATGAAAACTGAGGTATGGTTGGAATTGTTGATTTGCCGGAAAGATACAATGACATGGAGAGGAAGAAAACTGGGACATTTTCACATTTTTTCTAGATTTTGTCAGACTTACTACCGCAAACAGCCTACACGAAGTTGTTGTTGCATGTTTAAAAACGTCTTTCTGGTTTGTGATGTAACGTGAATAATAATAATAATAATAATAATCCTTAGAATTGAATATCAACAAACTTGTAGGTATAATAGTCCACAGAAGAAAGTTCTCAAATATGTTTTTCTCTTCTATTTCAGTGGACCATTGTGCTTTATTTTGGACAATCATAAATGATAATCTTTTGTGCCTTCATTAACATTTGTTTGTACGACCATAAACAGAACAAAAAAAAAAAAAGATAAAAAATCTTTACATTCATTTGCTTATTGTGATACGATCATAAACGGTAAACTTCTGTGCCTTCTTATCATTATTATTAGTTCGTACGACCATGAAAAAAAAAAAAAACTTTTCTAACTCTATTGTGTTTGAGGGGTTGGTTTATGGAACAATCTGAGTGATGATTTTAAAAGGTCTAACACAGTAGAAGCCTTTAAAAGAAGAGTATACAGCGTTATGTTTTGAGAGATATAGAGCACTGGAATGAATGAATTATGCATAAAATTGTGTTTGTTTGACTTTATATTTTGTCTTTTATACAGACAGTAAGTCGTAAGTGAAATTGTAAATGCAAACTTTCTGTTCACACACTACGTTTCTTTCTTGGTCTGTCATTGTTTAATAGGGTTTGTCATAGGGGGGTAATAATATATAATATAATATATGAACCTCACAGTACGATATTTATTGCGATATCGTGGGAAAGCTCACGATATTATGATATTCTACATAATAACAAGACTGACATTATAAAATGCTTTGACCAGTCACTTGGTGCAACATTTATTGTCATTAGGGATGGAACGAAATCCAAATCTCTCTGTACCATATTTTCACCATAAACATCTCACTGTACCAGATTTATTACAATATTTTGTGGAGGCACAAAACTGTGAAAATGTGACTTTTTCCTCTAAAATTGCCTTCACAAGACTTAATCCAAAGAATGCAGATTTCAAAGTGCTTAGAACAGTTATTTCCTCATGTCGTCTGCACTGAAACGGAGCAAAGGATCATGGTCTATGTAGTTCCCTCTGTTTCTGCTATTTCTGCATCAGAACTATTCATTTAAGCAAAGACACTTGTGATTCCAGATATTATGATGATCCCTGATATTATAGTGAGACCTTTGATGATAAGAAATTACCATATTTCAGTTACTGTTACATCCCTGGTTTGGCATTATAAGTATTTTTACTTCCATGTGGCTGTAGTCTATGTTTTGTTTTGTTTTGTTTTGTAGTGCTGCAAAATGACCGACTAACTTCAAATACTGCACCAAGTACAAGATTGGAACATTTTTGTGCATATTGGTGTTACTTTAATGGCCGATCTTTATATGAATTACTATGCGGATACTGTAAAACCTGAAGGAAAAAAAACAAAAATGTTTCCACCCTAACATCATGCCTGCAAATTAACTTTACCATCTCCATCTGTGGACAAAACATCTCAAGGTGTCCTGCCTGGATAAGACCACACGCACATACATCATTTTTACGTTACTACCTTTATGCTTCCCAATTAAAAATAGTTTCCGGGAGTGAATCAAACTGTCATCTCGTCCTTGGCGCAGAAGTAATGGAGTAAAACTAAACCAACATTTAAGCAGCCGCGTCCTTGGGTGTTCCGTGGCCCGAGTCCGATCAGATGGGTGCACGTTTTAAACCCATATGGTGTCTATAGGCGGCGTGTTTACAATGAAAACTACTCTTATTAGGGCAATTAAGTGTTTACATGGAAACGGTACGCTTCGCTACATCTCGGGAGTGCAGTGATTATACCGCGTTGATGAGGCAGATGCTACACACGCCGATAAACCTGTTTGCTAAATGCGCGCGAGCTAACATGACAGAAAATCGTTAGCATAAGCTCATTAATTCAATGCAAATACGGGGAGGCAGGATTCTATTACAGCACGGGACTAAGAGGTCCACTGCAGCGAGGAAGTGGACGTGAAATTTAATCTGGGGTTTATTGTTGGTGATCAGTCATACTTGTACATGTATTGTCATAGAGAAAAAAATTGTAGGCGGTATTTTGTCATCGTGTAAAAGTATTGGACGCTTATGTCTTGATGGATATTAATGAAGTGGTTTAATGGGACCATAGGATCCATGGGTCATTTCAAAGACTTGTGCTAAGTAATCAAGATCATTATACAGTATAATACCTGGAGGATATAGGAGGAGCGGTGAAAGGTCAACAGCTTAATTTTAAAATATGCTGAAAGGTACACTACATAACTTTTCTGGAGGAGAGCCCATCACCTGCTTGTAAATATGAGATATTACTTCTTTAAACTAGGGCATTAAAGATCCGACTGTATATTACACACAGTTGACTCTTGTGAGCTTTAAGACATGTTATAATGTTGTTACCTCATCAAAAACATACCTGGAGTTGCGTTGAAGTTTCATTCCAGGCCAATAAAAGACTTTTTTTTTCTCAGGCAACTCAAAAAATTCAACGTGAGACATAATATTCTCCTTCAGTTCATTTCAGCCATAATTGAAAGTGTTCTCACCTCATCAGTAATCGTCTGGTACGTGAATTTGGACAGTCACTCACGCTCAAAACTCCAACGCACCGTTAACAAATCATCCAGAATCACTGGTCTCACTCTCCCATCCATAGACACTCTCTATCAAAGACGCATTACACAGTGTCCAATAAAAATCACCTCAGACCACACACCCTGCACAGCACCTGTTCACACTCACGCCCTTTGGGAGGCGCTACAGGTCCCTCACCGCCAAGTCAGTCACATTTAAAAACAGTTTTTTCCCAATAGCCATATGGACTCTAAATCCATCAGTGTCTTGATGTAACCTGTGTGTTGATCATTACTCTTGGTTGTGTTGAATGTTTTACTGTTTGCTGAAAATGTAACTGACACAGAAGAGATGTGAGTATTAAGTGCTGTACCAGAAACATATTTGTTGTGTGGCCCTTAATAATAAATGAATGAATAAACACGCATGTTTGAGTAACCCTTTATTTTTGGTCTGAGCCCATATCTGAAAATGCTCAAAACACTCTGTTCTACTTCGTGATGTCATGAAGCTGTGGTTTTCAAGTCGACCTTTTACTTTTAGTTTAGTAGAAATGGTAAATTTCAGGGCTAAAAGCATCCAAATGATTGTAGTGAATGTGTATGGAGTTTAAAAACACAGTGGAGAACTTCCTGTATTAGGCAAGGCAAGTTTTTTTGTATAGACAAAGTAAGGAATACATTAATCACAATACAAACAAATCAAAACATAAATAATCATAAAATTAAAAGAGAGACATTAAATCAGAGAAAAGGGTACCGCATGAAAACAATGAAAACCTTTCAATGATCTGCAGCTAAACAGAACAGTTCTGAGCCTGGACTGAAACAGAGTCAGAGTCTGTCTCACATGTTCAGACTGTTCCAGGTTTTAGCTGCATGAGTCTGAAACTCTGACTCCCTCTGACTCTGGGACCAGCAGGAGGCCGGTCCCTGAGCTCCTCAGATGCAGATGGTCCATGTGGCACTAACATGTCACAGATGGACTTTGGTGAACATGTTTTACCACATGAGTGTTTGAAAGAGCTAAACACAGTATGTCAAGTTTGGTTAAACATGTGTGAATGAAATAACACACAACTCCTGGTATGTTTGCGTTGCCAATTCCATTTTCACATAATAATACTGTTGTGTCCATGGGCACGACACTTAACCCACCACACCCCCAGTGTCTGAGTGCCCTGGTCTGTGGTTCCTTCATGTAAAGTGCTTTGAGTGCCTTGAAGGTGAAAAAGTGCTACATCCATATGTGATGAAAATTGGTTACACACGTTTTTTGACAACCAAATAATACTGATTTGATTTTGTGGACTTCCTTTGTCAAATACATTTCCACTGTGTAAATTTGACTTTTACCCTCCCTCTGAAAATTTCACCATCCATTCCCCTTGTTTTTATCTTTCACTCCAAACTGTCACTTTGTAATTGCGTTGCCGCTTCGTCAAGAATCTAAACAACTCGTGTTCACAGTTTCTCCAGCAGGATTGTGTTTTATTGTAGTTTTACCTCTGCTTTCCTCGACCCCTCTGTGCCGTTTGACCCGCTCGTGTCTCCGTGGACGCGCTCTGTCAATAATGGATCTAACCTTTTCCTTTCAGCAATTAACCCCGGCATCACCTCCCATTCACTGTTTATCGAACCTCCGCAAAACTCAATCCGGGGGGAAATGCCTAGAATTATGAGCTGTATTTTTAGACTCTGGCATGGGCAGTACAGTCGCAATGTATCGTCTGCTTGTTCATTATGCAAATATCGAGCGCTGATATTGACACTGTAGCACTAAGAGCAGCAGTTAAATTAGAGGGGTTAATTATTATAACTGGTATTGACATTCGCTGATACAGAGAAAAGGCTGGCTTTCTGTATTTCTAATGAATCAGTGAATGGATCTGTTGAACATAGTGCTTTTTGGACACTCAGACGCTTTACAGAACATTACTCATTCACTCCACACTTGGTGGTTTAAGCTACTATTATAACTACATATGTCCAGGGGCAGACTGACAGAGGCGAGGCTGCCAATCTGTGCCATCGGCCAGAGTCCTGCACGGGTTCGGGTACCCGCTTGTCGCCAAGGAAATGTTATTGCTTTGCCTGGAATTTTCCATAGTACACTGCAAATTTCTCTGATCTGGCTAAGATTTTAAAGCTTCTATCAGGTTATTCATCTTGTTTTCAGATTTATTATCGACTTATTAGTTCTGAGACGCTTCATTCTAGTCTAGAGGGAGTTTATCTGAAGAAGTAAAATGATCTGTCCACTCAGCAAGAAAATTTCACTACTTTTAAGTCATTTTCCATACATTTAAGTGTTTAAATCTTAAGCTTTTTTGGAGTATGTGGTATTATAGTTGTGTATCTTTATGGAGAGAAACTGTCACCAACAGGCTACACTACAGGTGATATTTGTGGAGATGTATAAAAATGGAGAATGTTTTTCAATGTTAAATTTAGCAATAAAAACATCAGTAATTGAATAAATGCGTACTAAATAGTACCACATGAATTTTCAATGTTTTGCAACTTAAACATAATGTTCCATGTGACATTTATCTCAAGCAAGAAATTTTCCAAACAAAAACAATTGGCTGACTTCATCTTGACTACAACTAAAAAGCCCAAAACAAGAACTATTTTGTCAGCGTAAAGTCTGGTTGCCTCCTAAAAACGCTGACTGTAGTTGCGTTGTAGTGCTGTTTGCTAATGCTACATGGACACGCGTGGTTCAGATTACAAACACTGTGGTTGGAGAAGCCCATCGCGTCCCCCCCACAGGCCTCTGCAGCTAAACATTATGTAGCATCGCCTTAATTTCAACAAACACCATTTAGCCGCTGTTCGCCTGATTGCCTCCGTCACTCAGAGCCATAAGCTGCTCGCGGGAAACGAATCAGCGAAAATTAAAACATGACAAATCGCCACATCGAGCGGATTTTTAATGGAAACCGCCGACTCCGAGCCCTGCGCCGGGAATACGAATCGGAACAAAGGGAGCTACAGGGAATTACACAACCGCAACTCACTCAAGCCATAATATCCTTTCTTCTTTTAGTGAGACCATTCGGGGATGGGGCGGGCGGATTGCAGATCGTAAAGGAGAATGCAGATCAAATGTTCATCGTCGAGAGGCGGCCGTGTGAAACTGCAGAATGGAAACGTCACATATAGAGAAACGTGTCCCAGGTCCAGATGTGGTTGTGGCTTTGTGGGGCGTGGTGGAAGTGGAGTTTGTTCTCTCACCCCACAGCGACAAAGTACTTGGTTCAACTCCCAGAGATTCCTTTCTGTGTGGAAGATAACACACCCTAGTCGCATATCTGTTATTACTAGGGGTGGGACTTGATTAAAAACATAATATTATTAATTACAGGCTTTGTAATTAATGAATCTCAATGAAACGCATAACACTATTTGCCCCAAAAGCAACATTTATTTGATGTAAATGAATTTTAGTAGACTCATTTTCTTCCTGAAGTCAGTAATTTGATCGAGTTTGGGCGCTGATACCTCATGTTTGTACTCAGACCAGAACTGCTCTCGCCAACAGCTCCAGCAGTTTCTGTGCTGCTGTGGCGTTTTGCATTTAAATGATATCGTAGGATTGGGAGCGTGATTATGTTCCCTCAGGCCTATGTTCCCTCAGCCCTATGTTCCCTCACCTCTATGTTCCCTCACCTTTATGTTCCCTCACCTCTATGTTCCCTCACCTCTATGTTCCCTCAGTCCTATGTTCCCTCAGCCCTATGTTCCCTCAGCCCTATGTTCCCTCACCTCTATGTTCCCTCAGTCCTATGTTCCCTCACCTTAATGTTCCCTCAGCTGAGCTCAAGGTCATGGTGCAAAGGAGCCTAGGTTGAAATGATTGAATCATTCTTTTAAATGCAGTATTAAAAAATAAATAAATAAATGACTTGACTTAGAGTTTAATTTTGAGAAAAATCTTAGAAATGAGGGAACACAAGGCTCACCCCGTAGGGTTGAGGTGCTTCTGTGAGGTGCAAACTCTTTTCTGCACAATTTGCAATAAATGACACCTTTGTCAATATATCCATCAGGTCATTTTTTTTTTTTTTTTTTATGGAAATGGAAATTTACCGTCCAACAGACCCAGAGCACTTTCACTGGAAAAAACAATATCTAGGTAAATTAAAATGACCTAAATTATGCATTTTACTTTAGTTGAGTGAATTCAACTTGACAAGTAAAATGATCTGCCAGTGAAATAAGTGTTTTTGTTTTTATTTTTTTTGTTTCTTATTTTAAGTGCAAAAAGTTGTTTTTCTTATTTTAAGTCTAGCAAGATGTATTTTCATATTTTAAGTACAAAATGTCTTATTCCACTGGCAGATCATTTTACTTGTCAAGTGAATTTTACTCAAATCATGGTAAAAAGTTCTTAATTCAAGTCATCTTAACTTGGCTAGATTTAGTTTTTTGCCGTGTTCACTCAGAACTGTGTGTGTCAGTATAATTGGCGCAATACGACATGGTGCACTGACAAACATTCAGCGTTGTTTGGCGCAAGCGGTGATAAAATGTGTTAATATTTTTAATGGATTAATTTCTTTGTAAGTGTTAATGTCCCACCCATGTTTATTAGTGAAGTCCATTGAACTACCTTAAGGCGAGAACTGTCGTCTCACTCTCACCACTTGTACTTGTGCCTTATTTCTTCCATTAGGCCCTTGGCAATACTGCAGAGGAGTTGTGCTTTGTCGATATGGTCTACTCCTCGGTGTCTCAGACTATAAGTGCATTGTTTGTGTGAGTCCAGAGTGGACCGAGTGTGACAGTTCTTGATGATTCTGCTCTTTTCTGACAGATCTCTGTGTGGATAGAGTCAATAGAAAGACGGTTAGTGGCTGTGATCCTAGCGGCAGGTTGTAATAGCTCTTCGGATAGACAGCTTTCCTCCCTCCCTGTGCTGCTGTTGTCAGTATTAAAAAAGACATCATGGTTAAGAGAAAGCAAAAGTTTTTACACCACCAACTTCACAGCACCGTTTTTACTTTCTCACCTTGCTGCAATAACTAGAGATTAGTTAAAGATCCCATATTACGCGGAATTGACTCTTGTGAGCTTTTGGGCATGTTATAATGCTGTGACCTCATCAAAAACATGCCTGGAGTTGTGCTTCATTTCATTCACACGTATTTGAGTTTAGTATTATTATTAGTCTGTCTACATCTCCAAGCCCGTGCTATATTACAACAAAAATCTGCAATTAGTAGAGTCATTTACAGCTGAGTGTACGCTGCGATTTTTGTCCCTTTGTGAGACGATTTTTCACTTGTGCAAATGTTTTGGGGCTCGAGTTTTGGCTTAATCTTGTGGTGCTTCGTGTAGTAAACATGGAGGAACGAGAGCCGATTAATACCCCACCACCGGCTCCCAACTGGCAATCGTAGGTCGCAAGAATATCAAATCTGTCACCTCTCGTACAGTCGCCTTGTTCATATAGTGTGAGGACAGGAATCGTGAGCTGTGAACTTTTAAACCCTGAGATTTGGTCGTACAGTTTGGGCTGGGGCTGAGTGAAATCATGGAAGATATCGCATAGTGTACACCTGGTATTAGCTTCATTTGTATTAAAGGTGCCTTGTGTAACTTTTCTGGTGGAGGGTCAATTCTCCATACATTGTGTTGCTTTGTCTGGAATGTTTCACAGTATGGTATTAAATCATTCTATCTTCTATCTTCATGGAGACCAAATCAGACTTAAGGCCTCCACACACCACAGGAGAATTTGCCTGATTTTGGCTGCGATTTCTTCTTCCCGAGTTCGGTCAGGTGTGACATGACTTTTTGTTTCTGTGTGTGAAGCTCTTACTCCTCTTGTGTGTGGAGTCGGTGTCAGATCATCAGCAACGCCATGGAAACAGCCTTATTAACACAGCATCAGGGGCAGAGGAGTGACGGACACAGACAACATACAAACTTGGGATATAGTGAAAATGAAGACTTAATTCCTCACCTAATGTAAAGTGGTACATTTAAAGTGCAGCATCTCACCCACATTATCCATGGAAATTGCCTTCCGCAAATAATGACCCTCAGTCTACAAAACCAGGCTGTTAATCCAGTTTGCGCTGGTTGTTAAAAGTAAAAAGACAGTGTTTCCTCACAAGTGTTTGTTTACACCCACACAGTGTGCAGTGAAGTTACAGATTAGGAATCGACACTCTACTTCGTCTGGACTTTATTGCCAATCTTTTATGCTTTTAAAAAACCTGTATCTAAAGTATTGCTCCACATTTCACAAATAATAATAACACAGATTTGACTTTTATCTAAACTTGAAGTGCACTGCTCTGCGCTTTTGAACACTTAAGATTCTCAAAGCAGCTCGTTTTACTGTAGACAGGAAACAGCTGACGCCATCGCGCTCACAGCTTTATATCCTGTGGTCCTCATCTGTATCCCGCTGCTGCAGTCTTTGAGATCAGAGATTTTTAGTCTCAGAAGTTTCTCCTTGTGTCTGTGGTTTGCGCTTTTTTCTTGCACGTTTAAAAATCGCTTAAGACTGAAAACTCCTATAGTGTGTTCCGGCCTTTAGTCACAGACCAGATCTATAAAACCACCTGTAATCACATACATTTAAGGTAGAGGTGCTTAATGTCATACTGTGGAACAATCCAAGCTGAGCAATGATATATCCATAGAAACAAGCAAGTGATGGACCCTCCACCAGAAAAGTTACACACCGCACCTTTGAATATTATTGGCCTACAGAATGCTGTGATGGCATCTGAAACTCCGCAATAAACACACAAATTACTCTGAAAACCCTTTGTCAATTACAATGATTAAAAGTGCTTTAATTCTGCTCCCTGCATGTGGCCTTCCTTCAATGCATTTTAAAGTGTGTTTCTGCGGGGAGCAGTTGTGCGAGCATTGACACAGCTGTGTGTTTCCACGCCAGATTTCATGCTCAATTACGAGGTTTTATTGTACGTTTCTCTTAGCGCCACTTCCTCACATCTGCGCACTGGTGATAATGTGCTGGCAGAGTCTAATGTCTGAATTATTCACTCCCACACCAGTGGCAGCTGTCTGAAGTGTGAGCGCACTGGGTTAGATGACATGACAAAGCAATGAATATGGGAGTAGTCGACAGGCGCAGGCAGGAGTAGGGTCAGTGCCGGGTCGCCTGTCACCTGTCTGTTGTAATTCTGAGTGATTTTAGGTTCAAACATTTTTTCACTCAAATATCATCACCTTTCGTTTTCTTTACACTTCTTTTTTAATTTATTCCTTCAGGGCAAAATTTGTCAATGTGTTATATAATAAAAAAGAAAATACAGATGCAGTCTTATACGTCCATACATGTACACATATGTATACATACACATATATACATACACATAGATACATACACATATATCAATCAATCAAAATTTATTTATAAAGCGCTTTTCATACAAAACATACACATACATATATACATGCACACATACATGTATAATGTATGTACTGTACATACACACACACATACTCATGTATATATCTACATACCTAAATACACTCCCACATTGTCATATATACCTACACATATACATACATATGCATGCATACAGATACAGTACATACATATACAGATATGTCAATACCAGTTGGCTGTAATTAGGGATGCAACAATAGCTAAATCTCTGCCATATTTTAACAATATACCTCCTGACATCTCGACTATCATTATATCCCTATCCTGATTAAGACCCATAAATATAAACAATTAACCGTCTGAAGCAATTTCTTTTTTTTTTATCGTCTTTCTTAGCATTGTAGAGCAGTGGCGGAAGAAGTGCTCAATCGTGTTACTTAAGTAAAATTATCACAAGTAAAAGTACAGACACCAGAGCAAAAAATACTATCACATGAAAAAAACGACAACTAAAAGTAATAGTTTAAAAATGTACTTGAAGAGTAAAAAGTGAAAGTATTTTGCACAATGTTTGAGATCTAATAACGCTTCAAATCGAATGATTTTGATTCTGGTTTGTGCTGAATTTAATTCATCAGAAAGAACTGAATTAATATTTTCTTTGTAGCTATTTGTATTTGTATATTTGCTCGAAGGAACATGTTAAAAATAAACCGTCAGACTTTCCCAGCTTTTATTTTTCAGTCCAGTTAAAAATGTAGTGGAGCAGAAAGTACAGATACCTCCTCAAATGTAGTACAGACACCTACATTTTTTACTTAAGTGCAGTACTTTACTACTTTTACTTTGTTACGCTCCACCACCACAGTGTTAGCATGGAAAGGGCTAAGTGCTAATTGAAAAACCAGAAAGCATGTAGCTCTGAACAGAATAGATAGCGGGGAGCTGTTCTATGCAAATGTAATGGGTTAGATTAGCTTAAGCATGACATGAATTAAGCTAACGATCTTAGCAGGGTAAAAGCATTGTAGGTGATTTATGGATATTTAAATTGTCAAAATATGATGGAAAAGTCGTTCAGTAATGATGAGGCTTTAGGTTGTGTTCATTACCGGAGTCTTGAATCTGTCCCAAGAGGGTAATAGAAGAACTGAATCAGAAAAATGGGTGAAGAAACATTTTTTAAGCAGTCTGTGATAATAGGGTTTGTCTCACTTACTCAGTTTTGATCACTGCTTTTGACAGGTTTCTGCTTATTTGAATCAAATGCTCAAATGAATAGTTCTGATGCAGAAATAGCTAAAAAAAAAAAAAAAACAGAGGGAACTACATAGACCATGATCCTTTGCTCCGTTTCAGTGCAGATGACATGAAGAAATATCTCTTCTAAGCACTTTTACATCTTCATTCTTTGGATTAAGTCTTGTGAAGCATTTTTAGAGGAAAAAGTAGCAGATTCAAGTTTGTGTGCCTCCACAAAATATTGCAATAAATCTGGTGCGGTGAGATGTTTATGGTGAAAATATTGTACAGAGAGATTTGGATATCGTTCCATCCCTAATGACAATAAATGTTGTACCAAATGACTGGTCAAAGCATTTTAGAATGTCAGTCTTGTTATTATGTAGAATATCGAAATATCATGAGCTTTCCCACCGTATTGTAATAAATATCGTGCCGTGGGGTTCATACCGTGACGATATCGTATCGTGAGACTTGGATATACAATATACGTATCTATCTCCTTGGAGAAGTTACAAGTAAGATCTGTGGAAAGGCCTTCCAATAATAAAATAAAACACATGTAACTGAATAAATGGAAGGTTGATGAGAATGCTATACTGTGGAACTAGAGGTAAGATCTTAAGCCCGAACCCGAACCCGAACCCGAACCCGCCTAAAATGTCATTGCTTCGGGTCGGGTCGGGCTTCTCTCTCGCTGACTTTTTTTTAATAAATATATGTTAAACAGGACTCCTGTTTAGCAGTTAAATTCGTGCGCAGAGCATGAGCCAGAGCCAGAGCAGAGCATGCTAACAGGAGCCGCAGAGCCAGAGCATGCTCTGCGGCTGCGCACGTGAACCTAATTTGTTATCATAAATCACCCTTCCTCCTCCCGAGTCCTCAGATAAAATATGAAATTTCGGGTTTGCTTCGGGCTCGGGCCTGCAAATCAAGTTAATTGGTCGGGCTCGGGTCGGGTCGGGCTTTAATACCCGCGGGTCGGGTTGGGTCGGGCTGGATTTTTTAGGCCCGATCTTACCTCTATGTGGAACATCCAGGTAAACAAACAATAGTAACAACAAACAACAAAAGTAGCACATCTGAAGTCCATAAAAGTAATACATTGTGTACATAGACTGTATATACAAATAGACATAGTGAACACAGCAGTTACACAGAGAAAGGTGTCAATTTTTCAATATAAAGTTAATTTGTACCAGATAGACCCGGAAGCGCCCCCATGTTCACTTCCTATTTGGGACACGGTTAGTGGGTTAGTTATGTCCATTTATATATAAAGACTATGGGTCCATGTACCTTTCGTTCTCTTGAATTTCAGTTAAGAACAGAAAACAATAAAATAGGGAAACAGTTTATTTCATTATTCCATTTAGTGTCAACCAGAAAAACAGATTTCGACCTCCATCCATCCATCCATCCATCCACCCATCCATCTATTTCCAATATTTAATTTAAAGTTGATTTCAAATAACACCAATCAAAAAAACAGTATCAGTGCCTATTTTAATTCTGATATTTTATTCTCTCTGGTTTATTTGCCCCGAAGTTCTTCTGTTAGAAGGACTCACCTGAAAAGTCGTTGCAATTTTGTGGACAAAAATGTGCTCTTCTTTTATAGCATTAGAAAGTATTTGTTGAACTCCAGAATGAGAAACAGGAAGCAGCGATAAACTCTTCTTTGTTCAGTTGACTCAACAGATTTTATTATAGTTTTTATTATAGATCCATGTATCGAAATTGAAATAGGCACCGAGACTGTTTTTTGATGTGTTATTTGAACTAAACTTTAAATTAAATATTGGAAATAGAATTTGAAATCTGTTTTTTTGTTTGACACTAAAACAGAATAATGAAATAAAATGTTTTCCCATGTCCCATTTTATTGTTTTTAATGGAAATTCAAAAGAACGAATGGTACACGGACCGTAGGGATGGGATGGGATATTGATGCTGGTTTCAATTATCGGCGCTGATACTGACAAATTAGCAGGATGGAGTATCGTTTAAATGATATCGGTTGAGCCATTATCCTGGTTGGACTGAAATGAGATTAAGAAGCTGATTTTGACCTAGAATGTTTCAGAATGTTTGAACTTTTATTCATACAGATTATACAAAAGTAATCTTTGAATTCTCACCGACAATGGTATAACTGAAGGATAAATAACAGTTACAAAACACAGTAAGTTAATAAGGAAATAAGTGTCATTTTCCAATTTAACAGGTGAATCTTGAGATTACTATCTGTGACATGGCTTGTATCTTTTTTACTACTAACTGAAATTGCTATCTGATAAACTATGAGATTACTACTAGATATTACATACTATCTTTCATATCTCTGTCTCTATACTAAGTATAATAACTATAACTAACTACTACAGAGAAAAAAGTATAGTTTAGTTTTGGGTCGAGCAGCTGCAGTTTTTTCACAGCAGCTCTGATTGTCTCTTAGTCTCAAGGTTTTTGTAAAACTTCTGGTCTTTGAGTGCTCCAAGGCCAAAGTCCGGTTCATTCTTCAACTTTTCAGTGACGTTTTTGAAAAATCAGGACCAAACAGCAGAAGTCCTCAAATCAGGGTTCCGAATAGGTAAATATCTTCTATATCTTCCACAAACAAAACCGCCAGACACACGACACGGCACTTATCCCAACCGTCCATTGTGCTCCCCGCAGAGAAGGTTCCCGAAGGACACCCAGGTTCGCCCGATCCTGAGCTTCTCTTTGAAAAACTGGTGACTAAGTGACTAAGTTATCAAATCCATAGTTAATTCGGGTTCGGAGAGCAGAGCGGAGAGAGTCTGTCAAAGTATAAAACACTAGACTAGACGAGACATAGACAGAGAGGCAAAGCAGGAAGATAAGATAGGACGGGAGAGGAGAGAAATGCGTCTGCCCTCGTCAAGAGCCAGAGAGCAAAAAGTTAGTTGTCAGTTGAAAGGACTAAAGGCCAATCCCAATTTCTAATTTCTACCCCTTCCCCTATCCTATCCCTTGCTCCTTGAAACTGAGCAACAGGGGGTAGGGGTAGAAAGTCGACCCCTACGAATTGGGACCTTCAACCATCACATACGTCATCAGAAGTCTTCGCCAGCTTTTACGTAAGCTTACTGTCAGAGCGGAATGACCCACAGACCATTCAAAAGAACAACCTGAGCTTCTCTAAGGGTTAAACCAGTGATATCACTCTCAGTTACTTGGGTTACAATATCCAAATAACAACTGTGTAGCACGGACACTCGCAATTCAGTCATAACTTTATTTCCATGGGTCAAGCGATCACTCAATGTGACACTTCTCAACATAGTACTAGTGATTTTTTTGTGTGCATTTTATGAAGAAAATTACCATTACATTTTGGAACAACTTTAAAATTAAGACAATACAGCGGTTATCATAAATTTTAAACCATAAATAATGGAGAAAATACATTTGTGAACTTCTTCTCGATCTTGCCGGTGATTCGCATTCTGAGAAATTGCTGAGAAATTGTTCATACCCCTCTGTTTGGAGTGTGCCTCTGAAAAATCTTCATTTGGAGGGGTATATAGCCCTACCCCTTTGCCATAATGATAACTGGGACACTCCTACCCCTACATGTGAATGCACACGGAGGGGTAAGGGTAAGGGTAAGGCCAAGGGGTGTAATGGGATTCAGAAGAACGAATGGTACATGGACCACAATGTTTTTTTGATAATGGTTATAGCAGAGCAACAATGAAGTGCTGTAAAAAGTATTTTGTTCTTTGTCACATTGCTGTTGCTCACCAGGAAATTTTTAGAAGAAAAGTATTTGAGATTGCCCTATTTCTCTCCATTGAAACCTGAACCTCAAATGATTTTTCGGTTACAGCTAAAACCACCACGAATCCTCTGTGACAAACTTTCAGTCAGGAACTATTTCCAGTCGAATTCTTACATCTCCATGTCATAACTTCCCAAAAATGTGTTTGTTGGATCTGTTGGATTTGTTTGTTGGACCAGAATTCGCTGCGCTCATTATAAAAATACAGATGTAAGACACACAAGAGAAACGTGCCAAAACGGAGGATGCCGGAGCCAGAACGTGACGACGGCCATCTTTACTCCTCTCTCCTCCTCCCACAGACTTAAAGCACCAGATGTTTCAAAGTGGAGGAATTAGACCATAAGCTCTCCTCCGGGGCTGTCTATTCCCTCTGTTCTTTGGGAATTTTCCTCTGACTGCTCCTAAAGCCGTCGTTTTTCATTTCGTTGCAGCCTGACCTTGGTTTGATGTGAGGTGTGGGTCCACCGGAGTCGTTTTGTCATGTTTTTGCTCAGAATCATGTCAAAAACACATGCCTCAGAGGAGTTCTCAGAGGAGTTCTGTTAGTGCATAGAGGGCAATGTCAGCTTAAATTAAACTTCTTTAACATATGGGCCTAAATAACAACACTAGTTTGTTTAGAAGTAGAAGTCTTTTCTTCATCAAAGGGTCAAAATGCTTAGTTCTAACGTCAGAATGTCTTTTGTCACTGTAGGAAGTGGAGGAGCAACAGTGCAATGTCAAAACTGAATTAAAAATTAGGGCTGCACTTTACAAGACAGTGCAGAAACAATGGTAATACAATGGAAATAGCACGGCACCCAGAATAATGAGGGGTGCATATATTTGGCTGGTGTGTCAATATGAAATTACTAACCCTGTTGGCAGGTAACAGTCTTCAAATTTGGTTATATTCATGAAACAAGTAGTAATTTAAAGAAGAACTAAGCAATTAAAATGGAACTCCGGCACATTTGAGGTAAAGTCCATTGCTATAAGAGGTCAAATACTGTCAGAAACCAAAAAATGGCACAGAGGGAACTACATAGACCATGATCCTTTGGTCCATTTCAGTGCAGACTACGTGAAGAAATAACTGTTCTAAGCACAAATCTTCATTCTTTGGACTAAGTCAAGGCATTTTTAGAAAATAAAAAAGTAGCATATTCACAGTTTTATGCGCTTCCGCAATAAATATGGTACTGTGAGATGTATATGGTGAAAATATCGTACAGAGAGATTTGGATATCGTTCCATCCCTAATGACAATAATTGTTGTACCAAATGAAAGATCAAAACATTTTAGAATGTCAGTCTTGTTATTATGTAGAATATCGTAATATCATGAGCTTTCCCACGATATCACAATAAATATCGTACTGTGAGGTTCATACCGTGATAATCCCGTATTGTGAGAATTGGATGATGTTACACCCCTAATATATTTTTATTTGTACAGTAAAAGCCGTTTTTCATTGTTAATTGATTTGGGGGAGGAGCCTCGTACTATAAAAGGGGCCTTCCATCTTCACAGAAGTAGTGTGAGTTAAGGGGAAGAACTGTGTGCACCACAGGCACCAGCTCCGGGGCTATTTAAGGGCTGCTACAGACTGTAAATATATCTAGTTTCCTTTTTTTTCCACTATTTTGCGCACTTGTGTAAATAAAATCACCAACACTATTTTGACTACGCTATATTATTTATTTTTCATCAAAAGAACCCACGGCACAGTCAATTTCAAGTACTTTGTTGACATCATTACCGGTAGTATTTGCCCTGTCCAGTTTATGACCCCAGAACCCGCCCCTCCGCCCCCTCACTCACACCCAATTTTGGAGCGCTATTTTCAAATGTAGTTTCTAGTGGAGTTTATTTGTTTAGTCCCACTTTATGTATCCTGTTTAACACATATAAAACTAAAAAAGCAATAAACGAAATTACATTATCAACTTATAATGATCAATCAATGCATTATTTATAAAAAGAAAACCTTTTGCCAGAATTTCCTTGGGGCCGTCCGATAGTCCTCCTCCATGGCCTCCCCGAACTCCTCCCAGACCCGAGTTTTTGCCTCTGCCACCGCCCGAGCTGCAGCACTCTTGGACCGCCAGTACCTGTCAGCTGCTTCAGGAGTCCCCCGAGCCAGCAAGGCCCGGTAGGACTCCTTCTTCAGCTTGACGGCATCCCTTACTTCCGGTGTCCACCACCGGGTTCGGGGATTGCCGCCGCGACAGGCACCGCAGACCTTACGGCCACAGCTACGAACGGCCGCATTGACATTGGAGGCCGAGAACGAAGCCCACTCGGGCTCCATGTCCCCAGCCTCCCCCGGGATCCGGGAGAAGCTCTCCCGGAGGTGTGAGTTGAAGGCCGCACTGACAGAAGGTTCCGCCAGACGTTCCCAACAGACCCTCACGATACGCTTGGGCCTGCTAGGTCTTTCCGGCTTCGTCCTCCACCAGCGGACCCAACTCACCACCAGGTGGTGATCAGTTGACAGCTCTGCCCCTCTCTTCACCCGAGTGTCCAAGACACACGGCCGGAGGTCAGATGACACAACAAAGTCGATCATCGACCTCCGGCCTAGGGAGTCCTGGTGCCACGTGCACCGATGGACCGCCTTGTGCTCGAACATGGTGTTCGTTATGGACAAACTGTGACTAGCACAGAAGTCCAATAACAGAACACCGCTCGGGTTCAGATCGGGGAGGCCGTTCCTCCCAGTCACCCCTCTCCAAGTGTCACTGTCGTTGCCCACGTGGGCGTTGAAGTCCCCCAGTAAAACAACAGAGTCCCCAGTCGGTGCACTGTCCAGTACCCTTCCTAGAGACTCCAAGAAGGCTGGGTACTCTGCACTGCTGTTCGGCCCATAGGCCGACACCACAGTGAGAGACCTGTCTCCGACCCGAAGGTGCAGGGACGCGACCCTCTCGTTCACCGGGGTGAACTCCAACCCGGAGTTGGAGTTGGAGAAGTGAGAGTAACATTGCCATTATTTCTGTGTGCTGTAAAGGGCAACCTGATTCATTTCACTACACAAATATTACATTTATAGAGAAGAACATTCACTTGTCAATTTTCTTTTACTTATTACTCAAAACTTCAATACCCAGGTTTTAGAAAATCAAACTATTTTAAGGTTATTCCCAGTCGCACCACATTTTTAAAGGTCGTAGCCAATTCATGTGCATAAAAAACACACAAAATCCCTAATATAAATATTCGAAAAAATTCAATAGAAACTAATATTTTTTCTTTAATATATTTTCAAATTTGCCTGTTGAAAATCCATGAGACAAACAATGGCAGATAAAATGTACACACCTCACAGAATTCAAGTTTAATATCTAATCCATCCATGCTTGCCTTCTCCTTATACCCGAGTGGGATTTCACCAGATTCTTAACAAATGACCTCTCTTTATGCATAATACCCACCATAACAGTTTCAGGAGTCTTTTTTTTCCTGTAATTTTTGTGAAACTACGAGAAGAATTAGAGGAAGCGCTGTACTGTGTCTTATGTGCGGTGTTAAACTCTCACATTCTCTTTGGCTCACGGGGTCTGGTCCCAGCGCTCTCCCCGCACACCGAGCTGTCGTCTCTGGAGTGTTATAGCTGTCCTCCCCCTGGGTCCTGGGGGAACCGTGGACTGTGGGATTACTGATGGCTGCAGTGGGACGGCACGCTCCCTCATTATGACTGTCTCTCCTTCCCTCTGCTTCCTTTCCTCTCTCTATAAAACCCGAACTCTTCTCTCTCTCTCTATCAATTACTCCTGTCTCCCTTTCCCTCCCCCTAACAACCCTAAAGAAATATATTGAATCACATTACATTTTTTTCCCCCATTAGTGCACTATGTAACTTTTCAGGGTCTAGAGCTCTGCGAGAGTGTATGGAATCTATGGAGATAAGCAGGTGATGCAACCAGGCCCAGTTACATGTCCCAGCTGTGGAGAAGTGACCCCACTGACCGACTGTATCTTATGCTGTGTGCTCTTGAATACAAGTCAGTTGCAAACCTCCTATTGAAAAAAGTAGCATAGTGCACCTCTAGCAAATGTGCATATCGTTAAAAACTAAATAAGAGCCAGGGCGTTTATTTGTTTCAATCACTTAACAGACCAGGCTTTTATTTGGGACCAGGCGACAATTTGGAACAGGCAAATTCCTTCCTCACAAAAATATTGCTCTTCAAAACTGTGGTACTCAAATTCTTTTAACCAGTATGAGTATAATACTACAGTTTTTATGGTTATACGATGGTCTGGCGACTACTTTGTCTACCTTGTTGGCATGATTCCTCCCCTGCCTTTCCTCACCCCTTTGCCCCAACTTTCCTCTTGCGCCACAGCAACTACGATGACATCACCGCTTCCTCTGAATTGCCAAACTGAAGTAATATGACCAAAACTCTTAAAAACTGCTTCAATTTCCTGCTCGCTATGTTGCGCTATCTTTCTTTTTTACGTCACTTCAAAATAGGGATTTCACAGAAACATCATCTTTTCCGCCACTTTTTTAGTGAAGGTGATCGGACGCAGCACAGAGAATATAGTCACACCACCAGTCTGGTAAAGGCAGGACTGAACTGAAGTCAAACTGCTGCTGTGTGGGCTGTAAACATCACACTCTCTATGGTGTCTCTTACTAATCATGATATCTTGGTTTAATAAACCAAGAAATGGGAGTTTGTTTAGAGCAGCCTCCTCAGCAGCAGCCAGAACGACTGCTGAGAGTGTCGGCATAGGCGACTTTCTATACAGATGTAGGCGAGTTAATTTGAAATGTTACAACAAAATATCTACGGAGCGAGGAGTTTTCCCACATTTAAAAGTAACTCCTGAATCACTGGAGCCATGGCGATCAACAATGTGGTCAAAGACTGACTGAAAGAGAGCATGAAAGAAGAAGAAAAACGTGCAGCAGCGTCAGTTGCCACCTCTTTTTCCTTGATTCTTTTTTTAAAATACATTATGCGGTTATTTATCAAAACATACACCTGCACCCGACGATTAAAGGAGACCCAGCTGTTAATTGAAACCCAGATCTTATTAGATATTTTACGTTATCGTAAGTAGCCTAAAAGCCTAAACCCAGTAGCAGACTTGTACAAAATGGACTTTTTAGAGCTTTTAATCATGATATAGTTGTTTCCCCCTTCCACATACACCCTCTTAATGTTGTATTTGCGATTGTTCCAGGTGTAGATTATCACTATATAACAGACTCTAACAATAGGTCTTCTTTAACATACACACATTAACATAAGACATGCACATGGAACAAGGTAACATCATTTATTTAGGGTTTCCTCTCTCTTACATCTCTTTTTCTTATCCTCTCTCTGTCTATTCATTACTCTCATCTCTACCCTCTCCCTTCCCTCTTTTTCTACCCCCCTCTCTTTATCCACCCCTTCCCCTCCCCTTCTCTCTCTGATGAGCAGCGGCACTGATCAGGAGCAGAGTGGAGTATCTCCCAGGCTCAGTATCACAGTGAACGGTGGAGGTGCTTAGAGAGATGTCAGCTGTCATCGTCCCCGTGAAGCATGTGTCTAAACACGTTTGTCTTTGTTCAGGCTAATAAAGCCTTCTGAGTCTGATGAGGGGCCCAGTGCTGACAGGAGTGACACCAGACACATTTTCACAAGGAATAACTTAAAACATACACCGTCTTTTATCAAGCTTTGCATTATGGGTATCATCCTCCAGATATTCAGATATTTTTGGTCTTGCAACTAATTATTAGAGAAAGTAGGACGACGATTAATTGACTATTGTGGCTTATCGGCTATAAAAAAGAACTGTAGTTGTATTTTGATAATCATTTTCTAGACAATACAAATATACAAGACATTTTTATAATAAGGACAGTGGAATTATTAAAGCATACCTATCTCGCAAAATCGACTTTTCAGAGCTGTTAAGCGTGTTATAGTTGTGTCCCCTCACCATTTACTCACCTGAAGTTGTATTTGGAGTGATTCGTGTTTGAGCAATCTTTAGTCACTTATTTTCAAGACACCATATTGCCAATCCAACCTTCTATTCACCGCCACCGGCACACGCCCACTGCTTTCTGTTTACTTTGTTCGCCAATTTTATTTTCTTCATGGGTGATATGTGTACTATTTGGCAGCATCTAGTAGTGATTTTGGTACAAATTAAATGTGCAGCTCATTACAGTGATCTGCAGTTATCCACCAGATTTGCCTATTCTTTGTTGTAGTGAAGTTTACAGCGACGTCCGCTCACATTGGGCACCACCTTTTTTTGTAATGCTTAAGTCAGGGGACCTTTTTAAGTAAAATATTGTGATTTAAAATGTGCAAATTATAACGTAATGCTGCACCGGTGTCATCGATTCTAACTATTGCAGACACAAGCGCAGTAGGTCTTTAAAACAAAACAAGTTATGATTTTTGTCAATATGGTATGTTTTTTTTATTCATACAGGGACATTGTACAATAAGTATTGACCAACAGGACAGATGCCTTGTACCCACAGATTGTTTAAAAAAGTGAACTAAGCGAGTGTGACACCCATAGCGTTCAGCACCACTCAAAAGAAGCTGGTGCTGTTAACGGTTACAGGAGTAAATCTGGAGATAGGCTCTATATTATGAATAGGGTTTTGTTTTGAACTCGGGTTCGATCCCCGGGTCACCCGGGCCTTTCTGTGTGGAGTTTGCATGTTCTTTCCGTGTCTGGATGGGTTTCCTCCGGGTACTCCGGTTTCCCCCATCAACCCAAAACATGCCCGCACCCCTATGAACTAACATCAAGGACCATGTTGTCCACCCTCCTGTGGGCTCACCACCTGCAGAGGGGTTCATGGGGGGGTCAGGTGCTATGAGGATTGGGCAGCAAGCTGCCCCTGCGACCCACCTGGATTAAGCGGGAGAAGATGGATGGATGGTTTTGTTTTTGTTTTTTTTTGGCTGACAAAATAGTGAAAAAAACCACACAAAAAAAACAGGACCATAAACCATTAATAGGAACATTTTAAGACCAGAATGACGAGGCTCACAGCAGCAGAAGACGAGGTTCAGCAGCACAGAGAGAGGGGCCAAAATATTCTAATGCAAGTCAATGGGACCCAGCTTGGAAAGGAGCCGGAAGAGCCGCATGTGAACTTCCCTATTCGCAATGCGGCGGCTAGTGCGTTAGCTATGTCCATATATACAGTCTGTGCTTGCACCAGGTTATAGCAGAAAATACGAATACCTGTACTTCCTGGTAAATTATTTTAATGACCAAGGTTTAGTTGGTTTTCAAACTGGTTTTGGCCTCACTACACAGTATTAATATAGTTTTTTTTTGTTGTAAATTTTCTCTATTTAGAAGCTTTCAGTCACCATATTTTGTCCTTTATTTGGATGATAATGCATTAGAAATGTTTCAATGTACAATAGAAATATTTGTTTGACTAGTCAACTGATCCAAAAATATACACGACTACATTAATCATCAGCTTCAGCTCTGTCAGGCGAGGTAAAAGTTTCCTCTGTATTTGAACCTCATCCTTCAGCTGTGGGGGAAACCTGTCAGGAGCAGTGGGGCTCCACAGTGCAGCGCCCGGGGCCCCTCCTCCGGTGTCGAGTGAGCTAGAGGTGAAAGCAGGAAAAGCTGATTGTGCAGGTTTAGACTGATGTGACGCTGTAAACAGGGAACCAGCCCACTTCCCAGGATGCAACTCTCTCAGCTTCAACGTTTCCCATAACACACACAGGCAACACTTTATAATATTTATGCTTTAATTAGTCTTAATAAATCACGCAAATGAGTTTAGCTGTTAACTCATTTGACCTCTGCTTGTTGTTTTGTTTTCAGGCGAGAGCTTTCAACTCTGACGCTCACGCCGACGCTAATAATTATTTCTATTATCAAAGAAAACAGCAGAGTTAAAGCTGGGAGCTAGATGACTCATTAGGTGCATGAATGATTATGAGAAATATTCACACCTTAGGCTAGTGAAATGGATTTAACTAATATATTCTATCCTCCTACTGTAAACAACTAGGGTGTGTTAGTTTCAGTCTAGTTAGCTTCTACCTTCAGACATATAAAAGGCAGTGAACCATGAAGAAGCTGGTTTTGTTTGTTGAATTTTGTTTCGCAATATGTTTTGTTTAATTATCGGATGCAGCTAGTGTGAAATCAGCTACCAACCATAAGTTAAAGGAGCTCTAACAGATTTTTACTGTCTTAAATAAGCGAAAGACAGTTTACGGTGTTCCCAGTATTTCTTCACTTACGCTACTGGGGAAAGACACGTTTTGCTCAAATACAAAGTAAAAATCAAGGCGTTTAATGGGGAAACTTCACTTATTCCGTCCTCCTCACTGGTCCTCTCTTGTTCAGCTTTAGTTTTGTGTGCTTCGGGCTTATCTTTCCTTTTTGGGCGATTCCTCTGGGTTTGGGTTGGATTTGCTCTGCGCTTACGTCTGCTCTGTGGGCTCAGGAGTTCCTCGGATCCCGAAGCTTCAGCGAATAAAGCTCCGTCCTCTGGTGAAGCGTGATTCATCAGACGCTGGAGTTTGAGAACTGAACAGCAGAAACGTCTAACCCTGCACTTGTAGTTAAGGGCGCATTTGCACACATTAGTAAAACTGGTACTTAACCTGGACTAAACCTGGACACGGTAATCTCAGGGTTTAAAGTCTAGAGATGGACTGATCCAGCCTTTTCAGTTCAAATACTTTGACTTGGAAAATGGCACTTATTTCCTTGTTAACTTACTGCGTTTTGTAACTGTTATTTATCCTTCAGTTATACCATTGTTAGTGAGAATTCAAAGATGAACGGCCGTGTATTACTTTTGTATAATTTGTGTGAATAAAAGTTCAAACATTCTGAAACATTCTAGGTCAAAATCAGCTTCTTAATAATGTAATTTCAGCCCAACAAGGATAATGGCTCAACCGATATCATTTAACCGATACTCGATCCTGCTAATTTGTCACTATCAGCACTGATATTCCCTACGGTCTGTGTGGCATTCGTTCTTTTCAATTTCCATTAAGAAGAAAAATGGGAAAACAGTTTATTTAATGATTACGTTTTAGTGTCAAAAAAAAAAAAAAAAAAAAGACTGATTTCAACCTCTATTTCCAATATTTAATTTAAAGTTTACTTCAAATAACACCAGTCAAACAACAGTCATCGTTCCTATTTCAATTTTGATATTTTATTCTCTCTGGTTCTGTTGCGCAGTGCGCTGCATGGGAATTCTGTTTCAATCATGGATCTATAATAAAAACTATTTTTATTATAGTTCTATGGTGTCAACTAAACAAAGGAGAGTCAACTCTGCTTCCTGTTTCTTTTGGAGTTCAACAATGACTTTCTAAGACATGAAAGTAAACGTGTCGCTATAAAAGAAGAGAACAAACTGCAACGATTTTTCAGGTAACTCCTTTTAGCAGCAGAACTTCTGGGGGAAAAACCAGAGAAAATAAAATATCAGAATTTAAAAAGGCACCGAGACTGTTTTTTGATTGTTTGAAATAAACTTTGAATTAAATATTGGAAATAGAGGTCGAAATCAGTTTTTTTTGCTTGACACTAAAATGGAATAATGCAATAACAAACTGTTTTCCCATTTTATGACATTTTTTGACTTTTCATTTCTCATTCAGCACTCTTCTCTCCAATTTAATGCCTGAGTCTTTCCCTCTTTCATTTTATGATGATTATTTATGTTTTGATTAGTTTGTACTGTGATTTTAATGTATTTCTTATTCTGTAAAGCCCTTTGAATTACTTAGTGTGCAAATTGTGCTTTACAAATTGCCTTTATTGTGTTTTGTTCTTAATTGAAATTCAAAAGAACGAAACAAGAAACGTGGACCTTCTACTGACAGGAATCTTTAGTGTTAAATAATGGCCCCACTTTCTGAAGCTATTGTGAACACATCATTTCACTTTTGTTTATTTACACGGACAGAGAAGATGTTGCACTTTCTGCCTGGTTTTGTTTCATGCGGATAGGCCCAGGAATTACCGAGATATTATCCATGAACCAAGTCAGCAAATCTGCGATCTGACAGTTAAACAGCTCATTCCACCTGAGAATTCTGCCCTGTCCTTCAGCTCTGTGTTAAACTAGGGATTCTCAAATGTTGTGAACCCAATTAATAAAAGAAAAAAAACATCTAATCTTCCACTCCAATCTTTGTGACATTGACAATCGCGCGTATAGCTTTCATCTGTAGTCGTTTGGCGCATACTCTTCTTAATGAAACGGGAAATCTCATGGCTGCAGGTCGGTTGTTTTACACACGGCGAGGTCCAGACCCAGCGCACGGGCCTCTCTCTCGCTTTGTCTCTCCATTAATGAGCAGCGAAAATCTGCGAGCCGCTTCGTCTGTGGGGGGGAAAAAACAAAATGGCGGAAAGCTGTTTACTGGATTTTCACTCTCATTACCTGCGGAAGTGAAGGTCAGCGCGTCAATACTCGGGGCCCAGACGCCTTCATCTTTCACGAGACGGCTCTTTCAAGAAATAAAATGAGTAAAATAATGCGGGGTAAAATTAGCATTGCACCTGTCGTAAGCTTTAATGTCAGCCCGGAGCAGAGCGCGTACCCCGGCTGCAGATTCAGCGAGGTGGAGAGGAGGCGGCGGAGGAGGAAGAGGCTCTGTTTTGAATGGGAAAACACTGCAATGATGAGGTGAATTTTAATGAGCCACTTACCCACCTCCAACTGAGTTCAACAACTTTCTCAAATACCAACTTTTGAATATTTATGCAGACGGAAACTCTAAATACTCCAGCCTGACAGTTAAATTAGCTCCACGCCGTTGGGACTGGTTCAAATGGGTGAAGACATTTAAATAAGTCGAGTTTAGAAGTTAAGTGGTTTGTTGACCCGGAGCATGACGGGATGGGGAGAGAACAAAACCGGAGATAAAAAGGCTAAACAAAGTCCTGGCTACAAATAAGCTTAAATCAAGCTAAAATACCAGCTCCAGCGTGCACACTTGTAGAACTGGAGTTATGTTGTTAGTTAAGTCCTGAGTTTTGACTTTACAAGTTTTATTGACCTTTATTTAACCAGAAGAGAGGAGCCTATTGCTGCGTTTCAGACATCACAACATTCTATAGGCCAATATTGATTAAGACAGGTGGAGGGCAGTGGAAATAAATGATAAATATTATGTTATAATACAGTGAGTCAGTAATTAAAAATATCATCAACAGGGAAATCTGGCTTTTTTCCTCCCTCTCCAGGGACATCATCACATTATAGAATCTGAAAACCACCGATTGTAAATGTGTAAAATCCATTAGTCATGAAGGTAGAATCCACAGCAAAAGGAGAAGTTAAATTTGTCAACTGGACAAAAGTTAATTTAGTCGAATATGTTTCGCAACTCATCCAAGCTGCTTCTTCAGCTTCAGCTTCAGCTCCTTCAGAATGTTGAATAGCGACTTAATTTAGATTTTGACCTAAGATCTTTTTGTAACATGGTCTAAATATATTTGTATTTAACAGAATGGTTTTTTTTATGTAAATATATAAACTGTTTATTCTTGTTGTAGAGTGGGCGGAACTCACTGGGTGACCTCACTCTGGGGCCCCCCATTCATTGGAGGGATATGAGCACATGGGCTGGCAACCATTTTGTGTACTGTGGTCCAAAGCAAGAAAAAAGATCTGAAGAAGGCTTTTTTGCTATAAATAAAATAAAAAAGGCTTTTGGACATCGGCCATCTGAGTGTTCAATGATTTTTATTTTATTTTTATTTTTTTTTACTTTTTAACAGCACCCTATATGGCCCTGAATGATTATACTCATAAGACCCCACACTCATGGCAATTTTAATTGACCTAGTAGGGTATTATGAGGGTATTCGTTTCAGAGTAATGTCATAGTAGCTAGCTCCTTCCTCATAGGCAGATATAAGGCAGTGTCCTCCAGCATTTTGACCATAACTGAAGAAGCAGTGTTAGTGGTAGGAAACGGGAGCACCTAGAGGAAACAACACAAAAAGGCTTTGTGGCACCCCAGAATCAAACCCAGGACCTTCTTGCTGTGGGGTGAGAGTACTAATTGCCCCGTGCTGCCCAAATAGGCAAAGTACAAAACTTTCTCTTACAATTTTTGCTATCGATTACACTGTACTTTGCCATGAAATATCAGAAAATATAGAAGTAAATTCTCAAATGTGGAACCTGATCATTTATATTGAGTCGACCCAAAACCATGCTATATTCCAAAAGAAATCTGTTACATTTAATATTAAATTTAGCTGTTCCCATCAGTGTTAAATAATATGAATTTATAGACTGTGGTGATATGATCTGAAACCCAGTAGTTGATACTTTGCAGCTCTGTTAGAGACTAGAGACGTTAGACTTTAATCTGGGATTCATTTTAACACAATCTGACCAGACAGAGCTGACTTGGTTGGAACTACATCAGGTGAGAAGATTTGTGCTGTTAAACAAGATTCCCACACATAACATGACACATAACATGACAGTTACGAGCAAGCCAACTGTTTTTCAGGTATGTCGGGTGTGCACTGTGCAATTTTTGGATCTTTTTGGGTCAATTTTTCACTTGTATGAATGTTTTTGGGATCGAGTTTTGGCTTAATCATATCATCCTTCATGTAGTATGCATGGGGTAAGCGATGATGACCTTACGACCAGCTCCCGATCGGCAATCGTAGGTCACAAGAATATCAAACCTGTTGAAATCCACTCGCCTCTTGTGAGGGTTTCACCGTTGAAGTCGTTCGTACAGTGTGAGGACATGAATCGTGAGCTGTGAACTTTTACACCCTGCGATTTGGTCGTACAGTTTGAGCTGCGGCTGAGGGAAAGTATTGAAAAGATTGCACAGTGTACACCTAGTATTAGTCACCCTCACTTTTTTATATAAAATCAAACACCTGAACAGGACCATGAACGCTTGCACTGATCACGAGTTCCTAAAAATATATTGTTTCCATCCATTTCGTATTTTCTCTTCTTTTGTTTTCAGATAATCCAAAAACTTGAGGGTAGTTATTGTGTCTCCATGGTAACTGTTTAACATTCCGCCATAGAAATACATAAACACACACCCCCACCATCGCGATGTCACTGCAAAATATCACCATCCAACCTGGTTCCCCCCCATTAACATAAAACATGCACAGGGCTGCGTTCACGTGACATTACGACTCTCTGGAATGCCCGATGTGGTGGAAACAGCTGGTACATATCTGCGGAACACGCCTGAGGTAAACGAGATTTATAATGACGAGAGGAGCTTGACCTTTAGCTTTAGAGCCAGAACGACATTTGTTCAGACCAATGTGTTCATCAGAGTCTCATCACACAGAGGCCGGGGTCAAGCTCCACAGCACCACACACATTTTATAGCAGGAGTCACACCTCATATTCACCGCGCTTCCCTCCACACCACAGTCGCTCCGGAAAATGGAAATGGGCTTTTGCACGAAGCAGCTGGATTTTTCTATGAATGTTTTTACAACAGCGTGTGCAAAACAGAAGTGGGGCTCTTTGTCACATATCTGTTACTATTGTGTCACGTCTGTGGATGTGTGTCTGCTTTTCTATTATTTCTATCATTCATTTTTACATACACATTTCAATAATTATGCCACTTCCGCAGATAAGTTGCAAAAATAGCAAGAAATGTTTCACATAATGAAACCTCTCTTGCTATTTTTGCTGCTTATCTTGAATTTATTATTACCGTTTATAAGAAGGATTATTGTGATATTTGTGAGTTCATTAACCAGAGAGAATCCATCTTAGCCCCTGCTGCTGTGACAGGGCCCGACAGGTGGTGGGCGACAGATCATAACCGAAACCATAAACCAATAAAGAACCATGAACGAAAAGAAACAAACAAACAAAACAAAAAAAATGTAAATCATTTTTTTCGTTCTCATTCTGGTCTATTTTGTACAATCATAAATGACTTTTGTGCCTTCATTAACATTATTATTAGTTTGTACGACCATAAACGGAAAAAAAAATATCCATCCATCCATCCATCTTCTCCCGCTTAATCCAGCTGGGTCGCGGGGGCAGCATGCTGCCCAATACTCATAGCACCTGACCCCCCCTATGAACCCCTCTGCAGGTGGTGAGCCCACAGGAGGGTGGACAACATGGTCCTTGATGTTAGTTCATAGGGGTGCGGGCATGTTTTAGGTTGATGGGGGAAACCGGAGCACCCGGAGGAAACCCATCCAGACACGGGGAGGAACATGCAAACTCCACACAGAAAGGCCCGGGCGACCCAGGGATCGAACCCGCAACCTTCTTGCTGTGAGGCCTGAGTGTTGCAGAATAAAAAATTCTAAATTATTCATTCCCATTTTGCTTATTTTGATACGATCATAAATTATAAACGTCTGTGCCTTCTTTTTCATTATTTTTAGTTACTATGACCATAATACAATACAAAAAAGAAACACACTGGGTTAAAATTCGATTTAGTTTGCATAGTATGTCATTTAGTTTGCTATATGTAAATATTTGTCAAATTCCATGATCAATGTACATAAGAAACCACATCATTTTTGAAACTGTCATGAACAGGGGTGGGTTAATATACTTTTTTTCCTTCATGCTCCTAATCGAGAAATGTAGGTTTTTTTTTTTTTGGTTTGTTTACAATGTGTATGTAGTGTGTGTATGATTATTGTTTCTCTCTTGGCACAAACTCAAAATAAAAACAGATCAATCCATTAATCATGTCAATAAAGCACTGAGATTTGTGCAGAAGTCAAAGGTGAAGTGTCCAAATCAACCAGAACAAACACAGCGACACCGACAGACGTACTTCAGCCTTTCCCGGATTTATAGACTTTTTTAGGGTGGAAGTCATAAAAAAGCTGTGTGCACATTTTGGCAACGGAGGTGTGATTGTTTGCCATTTATTCCGATTCATTCAGACCGAACACGGACAGAAGAAGACGACGATAAAAACATTTCCAGCACCAAAATGTCTGCTTGTTCTGTGTGTGTTTGTCAGAATCGATATTCTACCGGCGGACTAAAGTTTTAAAGTTTTACTCGCTGATCGCACAAGGATCTGGCAGTCGGACGCCCTTTGTCAACGTCGGCTTGTTGAGGAAATATTTGCGATCTTTTGATGATAATCCTGTCACAGAGTTTGACAAGCTGCCGAGTTCTGCCGTACTTCTGTTGCCAAAATGTGTGTGCAACCGAGCCTACGTCATCACTATTTACTCACACTAAAAGGGTCTATACCGACTGTTTTGTTTGTGGCTGTGCATTTGGGGACAGAGAAGCTTTACTTTCAACTGAGTGGAACTAAACTTTGATTTTTCCGCTTTCGTGAAGCATCGACCATTCAAATTCATATAGTCGCCATGACTGTCTGCGTTTTCCGACCGCTTTCAGTGACAGCCTAGACTAATAATGTGTAAAACTGAATTCAGAGTGACAAACATATCAATCTAGGTTAGCCAAGAGTGTACGGAGCAAGACGGTTTGATAAACCACTCTGACACCACCGTTTTAATTTCGGAAAGACTGTTTATTTATTTACTTTGGTGCATCTTTAATGCTGACAGTGAGTTCAACATCATTATAACAAACTGAACCCTGCTCCCCTGTCGCTTCAACCTAATCCGACACGAGGAGGAAGGCGTTTTTAGATATTAATACAGTTTAAAGAGGTTTGTCAGAGCTGTGCAGGCCCCAGGGACGAGAAGGTAGATGAACCAAGTGCCTACAGCCTGTGTCATTATTTATAAACCCTTCCGTGTCTTATGTGCATTAGTGTCGAATACAAAATGCACTGCTTCTTCTCCTCAGGACAAACTCAGTGAATATAAATGAACATGTTTGAGACAGAATCACCAAAATACAAGCAAAGGGGGAGGAGGAAGTGGAGTGTACGATCACACATTTGAAACATGTTGTAATGTTGTTCCCTCATCAAAAACATGCCAAAAAGAGGTTGTAGATGTCATCCATGCCTGTTTGAGTGATTTAGTGATCTCTCCCGGGCTCTATTTCTCATAGTTAAGAGTACGATCCTACCCAAAGCTCAGCCCACAAGCCCTCATCACCCATGCTCTTTTCTGTTTACGATACAAGACAATACACTACAACTTCACAAACCTGATGCGATGTGCAGCAGTTTCATTAGCAGACTTCATTGTAAAGTGATAGCACTTTGAAGGGATGTAACTTAGCATGGAGAGCAAAGAGAGGGAAAACTCAGAGTATCATAAAACAAAAGTGAAAGTTAAACTACCCATATGAATCAGTGAATATAGCATTTTCTAGTGATCTAAATATGTACTGTTAGCAATTAATACTCCATAAAAGTACAGAATGTCCCTAAAAATTTGA
The DNA here is from genome assembly GCA_030686955.1 of Odontamblyopus rebecca. NCBI lineage: Eukaryota > Metazoa > Chordata > Actinopteri > Gobiiformes > Gobiidae > Odontamblyopus > Odontamblyopus rebecca. Next base: position 34,237,905 of record CM060664.1, read on the forward strand.
CAGTTCTTTTTCAAATAACGTCAAATTTTCGAAGAATGTATAGAAACAGATCAAGATTCTATATTCAATGTTTTATTTTTGTTCTGTTTTCAGACTGAGCCGTTCACTCCCAAAGAGAAGTCATTGTGCGTCTTGGAATCTGCTCGCACACAGTCACCCGAGACTGTGCAGCCTTTAATGCAAAATTTGGAAAAAAAACTTCACCAACTGGCAAACAAATTTGGTGCTTATGCAGGGCTACAGGATCTGGTAGACCAGCATCAACATCAGAAGAGAAGGTCGAGCAAGTTCGTGAAAAACTCTTGCGAAGCCCCAAGAAGTCTGTAAGGTGAACAAGTCTGGAAACCCATATTAACACAGAAATCTTGACCTTTTTGCTTGTCATCTGCTTTTAAAGCCTGAAGGAGCTGCAAACTGTAGGGTTTCATTTCCAATCGTTTCCTCAGGATACGCCAAACCATCATTCGCTGCACAGTCTTGGGTGACTGTGTGCGAGCAGATTCAAATACGCAAAATGTCTTTAACCTGAAAACAGAACAAAAATAAATCATACAATTTAAAATCTTGGTCTCTTTCTGTACATTCTGTGAAAATTTGAAGTTATTTCAACAAAAACTGCCAAAATGATTGGGCTGCGAAATAATGTCAGGTTTTTTAAGACACCTTGTACAGTAAAATGCCCCTCTTTAAGAATCACAAAGCTCTAAACTACAGGGATAAATGTTCTTTGAGCCTCATACAAACAGATGCATTTTGAGAAATTGAGACTGAGTGGCCCACAGCACAGATGAGAACTGAGAACCGTCTCATTCTTTTCCCCCATCTCATTATTCTGAGTGGAGCTGTTGAAAATGGTTTGGATAAGAGATGTCACATTGAAGCTTTTTTCCCCGTTGTCGTTTTGTTACAAAGAGACTGAAGCTTGGTGGTAAATAGCCATGAAATGGGACACATTTCCACAAGACGAGATACGAGACAAGATTTTAACAAATGTCTAACATATGAATTGTGTGATTGTGATTCAGTTTCCAATTTTGGATTGACAATTTGAGATTTTCTTTTTTTTTATTATTCATTTTTCTGCCGTTCTAGTTATGCTTTTTGTGGAACGATAAGAGTCGTAACTCACCAACTTCAAACCATGTGTCACAAGATCTGGTCCCATCCCTAATGTGACCCCGCCAATGGTTATGATGATTCTTTCATTTTTACTTATTTTGGTGAGATAAAAATTATAGTTTTGCACCAATCAAGAACCAATTTGCAAAGAAAAGTTGAACAATTTTTTTTTTAAATTACAGGACGTAGAGAGTATTATTTTATTATTATTTTTTTTTTCACACTATAGGGAGAATTGACTCACTTGTTTAGTTCAGCTTTATGTGGGACTGTAATCTTTAGACTCATACGTTTAGTTCAGCTTTGTGGGGGGTGGAGGGGAAATGTGGGATTGTTCTTTTTTAATCACTGTAAAGCGCTTTGTGTTGCATTTTTGTATGAAAAGCGCTCGATAAATACATTGTGATTGACTGACTGAGGCTCGCAGTTATAGGCGTGAATTTGGAGCCGAGTTCCATATTGTGCTGACCCCAGGCGGTGGAGAGGGCGGAGTTTTACGCACAGCATCTTATGGCTCCATTGGCACAAGCCGCTTCTAAATTGAAATGTACTTTTGAAATCCTGGCATTTACCCTGGTCAGCCTGTAAATACGGTACATACAAGCCTGTTCTGCTGGTTAGTTTCAAGCTACAAAATAATTCTTAATTAGTCACAGTAATACCGTATACCCCAGAAAAATACTAAGGTTTGACGGTATCAAATTTTGAACACCGCCCAACCCTAATAGAAACAGATCAAGATTGTATATTTAATGTTTTATTTTTGTTCTTTGAGCCGTTGACTCCCAAAGAGAAGTCATTTTGTGTCTTAGAATCTGCTCACCCAAGACTGTGCAGACATCAATGCAAAATTTGGAAAAACTTCACCAACAGGCAAAGAAAGTCCCATAATAAACTTATGATGTTCAACATCTAAACCGTTCCTTTTCATTGAGTTAGACTTAGTAGTTTTCAAGAGAATTGCTTTTTATGGCCATTTTTTAGCACACCCTGTATTATGACATGCACCTTACAGAGTCTCAGTATTCTCAGTATTCAGTTGTATTTAATGTCACAGTAGTTAACTAAACATTGAGCAGATTTAGTTGTTTGTGTTCGTCACAGGAGTCCAAGTTTTAAGCTGTGGCAGGTGCTGATTTCGTAACTCGCTATTGTGACTAAAAACAGCGTCTGCCACTCACAGCTGTTCTCTGAGAGCGCGTTCTCCATTTGTCATCTCCAAACCACCACCAGAGCCTCTCAGCCTTTACTTAAACGCACTCTCCCTCCTCTCTTTTCGGCATTTTCACTAGTGTCCACTCTCCTCCTCCTCCTCAGCAGCGGAACGAGCAGCCTCCTCCCCCTCTCCTCCTCTTCGCCTCCACAGATTTAGCTCTGCAGTCGCTCTACATTTAAAGTGGATGTGAATTCTCATTATCTTCCTCCGCTCCTCTGTCCGTCTCAGACCCACTCTCTTCCTCCTCCACTCTATTTCCCCTGTCTCTCTCCATTCTCGCTCCTACTTCCATCCTCTCTTTAGCTTTCTCCCCTCTCTCTTTTATCTCCGTGGTTTTTCCCAGTCCCCTCTCTCTTCATTCTCTCAGCACCACACTCCCTCTCTCTCCTCATTTTCACTCTCTTTCCCTTTCTCCTCCCTCTCTCTCTCTTCCTCGGAGTAGTTCTCCATGGTTCTCTCCGGTCCCCTTCGCCTCCCTCCGTTCTCCCTGTCCTCTCTCCACGTCTGTCTCCCCTGCTGTCCCTCTCGCTTTCTGTTTGTAATTCCAGTGGTTCACCCTCCTCCTCTCTCTCCATTCTCCCCTTCTACTCCCCCTTTCTCTCAGTCTCCCTCTCTCTTTCAGGGTGTAGTTCTCCTTCTCCTCTCTCTTCCTGGGCACATTATCCCTCAGTCCTCCTCCTTCTCACCCCCTATCCTCTCTCTCCCCCTCTCACCTCTCTCTCCATCTCTCTCGGCATCGCTTTTCCCTCTCTCCTCTCCTTCCTCTCTCTCTCTCCTCCCTCTCTCTCTCTTGCTCACCTCCTCTCTTCCCTTTCTCTATCTTTCTTTCCCCCTCTCCCTCTTTCTTACTGGCCACAGTACCCTCAGTCCCCTCTCTTCTTCTCCCCTCTCTCCCACTCTCTTAACTCTCTCTCTCTTTTGTTCCCCTCCTCTCCTTCATCTCTCTTTCCCCCTCTCTCCTCTCTCTCTCTCTCTGTTGCTCCCCTCCTTTCTTCCCTTTCTCTCTCTCCTCTCTCTTTCTTCCTGGCCACAGTACCCTCAGCCCCCTCCTCTCCCTCTTTCCATCCCTCCCCCCTCTTCCTCTCTTCCATTTCTCTCTCTTTCCACCTCTCTCTTTCTTTTCCCCTATCCCTCTCTCTTCCTGTCCACAGTACCCTCAGTCCCCTCTCTTCTTCTCCCCTCTCCCACTCTCCTAATTCTCTCTCTTTCCCCCTCTCTCCTCGCTCTCTCTTCCTGGTCACAGTACCCTCAGCCACCCCTCTCTTCTTCTCCCCGCTCCCTCTCTCTTTCTCCCTCTCTCCTCTCTCTCTTCCTGGGCACAGTGGTCTCAGTCCCCTCCTCTCTCTCTTCCACACCCCTCTCCTCTCTCTTGTCCCCCCTCTCCCTCTCTGTTCCTGGCCTCAGTCCCCTCCTCTCTCTCTTCCCCCCTCTCCTCTCTCTCTTCCCCCCTCTCCTCTCTGTTCCAGGGCACTGTCACCTCCCCTCTCTTTCTTTCCCCTCTCTCCTCTTTCTTTCGCTCTCTCCTCTTTCTTTCGCTCTCTCCTCTCTGTTCCTGTGCAGCGTCCCCTCCGGCTCCTCTTTCCCCCTCTCCTCTCTCCTCTCTCAGTTCGTGGGCCCCGTCCCCTCCGGGTCCTCTTTCCCCCTCTCCTCTCTCTTGTTCTCTCTCTCCGTTCATGGGCCCCGTCCCCTCCGGCACCTCTTTCCTCCTGACACTCTCTCAGACGCAGAGTCACAAACCACATTAACCTTTCTCTGCTCAAATCAATGTCTTCTGTTAATTTGTGCTAATTTGGCTGCACTTAGTTGGGATCCGGGGCTCCTTTCCCTTTGTGGAGAACGTTCAAATGTCTGTTTGAAGCCCACGGGAACACAGGCCCTGACATTAGGCTGTTTATTTATGTCATTTTTTTAAAAGCAGTGGTTTGGGTTTAATTTTTCACTTTGACAACATGTGTGGTTAACAAAGAGCTTTGTTTTGAAAGGGCAGAGGGTTTATTCAACAGCTGTAGGTGTGGGCACAGGGGAAACCATCAGGTGTCTCCCAAGAAGAGCTTCTTGGGAGACACCTGATGGTCTCACGTTTGGGTTTCCAGTTCCTACGACTAAATCCAGTAGTTTTAAAGGGCCCATATTACCCATATTATTTTCTGATGTTGAAATGTTGTTTCCTCATCATAAACATAAACACCTTTGTTTCGTTCACATGTTTCACACTCAGTTCTTCCCTCAAACAGAAAACACTCTGTTCCAGGTCTAAACCAGGTCTAAACCAGGTCTAAACCAGGTCTAAACCAGGACTAAACCAGGACTAAACCAGGACTGAACCAGGACTGACTGGCCTGGTCGCACTTGGTGGACATCCTGCTTTGCGGATTCGGGGTTATTCCTGGTTTAGTCCTTGTGTAGTTATGGTTTAGTTCTGGCTGAGTCCTGGTGTAGTCCTGGTTTAGTTCTAGTGTAGTCCTGGTTTAGTTGTGGTTTAGTCCTGGTTCAGAAATGGTTCGGTCCTTGTTCAGTCCTGGTTTAGTCCTAGTTCAGTCTTGGTTTAGTCCTGATTCAGTCCTGGGTTAGTCCAGGTTCAGTTCTGGTTCAGCCCTGGTTTAGTCCTGGTTTAGTCCTTCTGTAGTTCGGGTTCAGTCCTGGTTCAGTCCTGGTTTAGTCCTGGTTCAGTCCTGGTTTAGTCCTGGTTTAGTCCGGGTTCAGTCTTGGTTCAGTCCTGGTTTAGTCCTGGTTTAGTCCGGGTTCAGTCCGGGTTCAGTCCTGGTTTAGTCCTGGTTTAGTCCGGGTTCAGTCCTGGTTCAGTCCGTATGTGGTGGAAAAGTCCGGAGTCTCGATTGATCTTTCTTCTGCTCAATAAATAATGCTTTTTTGACGGTATTTTTGACCCTCAAGTTGCGTCAGTGAATTCATATTCGTGCTGAAGAAAGTGGAATCCTAACTTTTCATTTTGTGATTGTAAATCTTGATGTCATAACTTTTCAATTCGTATTCTGATGGATAAAATACACACAACACATTTTACGTACGACTGGACTCATTCGAGAGTTTACAGATATTTATTTTATGCTCAACTACAGCCAAATATGCACACGGATATTTCTGAAAGCTTTTGTACTGCATAGACTAATAATAAAGACTTACTCAAACATGTGTGAATGAAACAAAACTCAACTCCAGGCCTGTTTCTGATGAGGAAAGTACATTATAACACGGTTTAAAGCTCACAAGAGTTCATTTTGTGAAATATATAACTGTTAAACCTAAACAGTTTCTCCCTGATCTAAATCTTTACTAAATAAACTTCAGCACCAGTCATGAGTCAGTGCTAGTTCAGCCTCTGCAGCTCGGGGAGGGAGTTCTGCATTGACTATGAGTGCAGAACTCCACTCGGAAACTCACTTTGGTGCAGAATTGCTCGGGAATCCATTCTGTTTTTCAGATTTTCTAAGGTGGTAAAAATTAGGTACAGTCCGGGTTCAGTCGTGATTGTAGTTTCTTTTTCAAACCAGTGAGAGTCCCATATATTTCCTACAATAGCACACAGTGTACGGTGGCAGAGTGGTTAGCATTCCTGGCTCACAGCGAGACGGACCGCGGTCGCTCACGGCTCCTGACAGGACTTATTGAAGCAGGGACAGTAAAGAGTACTTTTGGTTCAGTACATGCAGTCTCCTTCCTTGTACTTTTATGTTCTCTCCTCTGTGGATCTATGTGTTTTTTATGTTCTGTATTAAAGCCTCAGCTACTCGCCGGCGCCTCCTGAAGGTGACATGATGCCATCCATAATGCATTGTGCCCACAGCAGTGGTGAGAATAAGAAATGCCTAGTCACACCGAGCAGCAGGTTTGTAGCGAATTCAGGAAAAGAATTACTTATTCCAATGCAGGGTGTCGCCTGACAGGGCATCAGGGTTAAAACAAAACCAGATCCTCAAGCCTTTATTGAATCGTGTGTTTGTTTTGTTCATAGGCAAACTAAAAATCCTCCATTGCTGGTCACATCTGAGTAAGTACTGGTTAATTTTGTTTACAAAGAAGCATTAATATTTGCACAGCCCTTGTTGGGATGTTTGCTTCGTGGATCAACTTCTCCGTCGGGACTCGGGGGATCAAGACACGAATACATTTGAAAAGGAAACAGTTTGATCTTAGTGAATGGGAAAAATAGTGAAAAATACATCAGTTCTGGAGGTTTTTTCCTTCATCCATCAATACAACTGTGATGGAGGACACAAAAACTGAATTATATGGTGGAATTAGCTGTTTAAAGATGACGCACTGCGCTTGTGTCTGCTCTATAGTTATAATCCATGACACCCGTGGATCATAATGTTATAATTTGCACATTTTAAATCACAATATTCATCTAAAATGACTTAAGAAATAAAATAAATGAGTCGGCTGATTTCTGCGTTAGAAAAATGAGGGTTCCACGCTGATATTCCAACATGCCTCTATTTAGATTGACGTCTAATTGTGGGAGTAGCGGCATAAACATTATTTTTCAAGCATCCCCCGACTATGACTTTTTTTTTTTTTCAGAATAGTGGAGCTTTAAAAAAGAGCACAGGTCAACCTACGAGAAAACACCTAATCTAAAATGGAGGCTGCATGGGCCCTTTGTGGTTCATTAAGTTCATCATGTCATTATGTCATCAAGATCTGCTGAAAAACGCCACAGAGCCTAAATCAAGTTCATTGCGCCAGCTCAATGAGAAGACTTTATTACTCTCCTCTCCTAAAGTGGTAAATCTAAAGTGCAGCATTGCTATTAACCCAGTTTGAGGTGTTCTTTAAAAGTAAAAAGGCGAGATCGTTCCGCACATGTGTCTGTTACATCCACACAGCGCACACAGATTGAATTGAATCAGCAAATTAGCGATAGTGACTCTACTTCCTGTGGACTTTATCTCCAATCTTTTATGCTTTAAAAATCATGCATCTGAAGTATTGCACCACATTTCACAAATAATAATAACACAGTTTGTAGAGCTCTGATCTTTGAACACTTCAGAGTCTCTCTTCAGAGTAACTTTATACCCTGTGGTCCCGTCGGACTTCGATCGAATTTCCCTGCTCTACCACCTACCTATTAATTGATCTGTTGCATTCAGCACCATGGACAGCGAGAGACATGCCTGGGTAGACTATCACAACTCTCTCTCTCAAAAAAAATGGCGTGTTGGAATAGCAGCATGTCTAAACAGAGACATGTCATAATGAAGGGAAGTTGGGAATAGGCAGACCTCCGAACTGAGGTGGCCAGTGAGAGCTGACTTCACCGTAAATGTCATCACACCAAAGCGCCAGGAAGTTGTCAATACATCCGAAGAATAGCTGCACATCACAGTAGTGAGTCGCGGATTTTAAAAAATTTGTATCAAAATGACTACACAATGCTGCAGAACCCTACGTTATCCTATCATCAATTATAAATATAAAACTGGAGAATGAAGTAAGTACAGAGCAGTGGCCGTATGTCAGTGAAAAAGGAGGTTGCGTCTTGAAAATAAGCAACTAAAGATTGCTCAGACATGCACGAATCACTCCAAATACAACTTTGGGTGAATAAATGGCAAGGAGAAATAGCTATAATATGGTTAAAAGCTCTGAAAAATCAAATTCTGCATAATAGGTCTTTACTTTAACTGTTAGATAGCAGATTTGTTGACCTAGTTTATGGTTCATGTATCTGTAAATACTGATTTCATCAACATGAAACAAAAACTATCAGAAAAATAAATGCCTTTTCTATTTGAATAAACAAAAGGCACATCAATCTAATCTGTCCTGTTAGTTTTTTTTTTTTTTTACAGTATCAGTATTTTGTTTGAACACTTTTCTGTAACTCAAAAGTAAAACAAATAAACAGGGTGTTCCAAAAATGCTGACATTTCGCAGGCCAATAATTTTGACAATTCTTGTTGAAATAACCTTTTCACAGAATGTATAGAAACTAGGGCTGTCAGCGTTAAAGCGTTAACTCATGATTAATCACAAAAAATATCAGTTTTTTTTTTTTTTTTAAAACACAGATTAATCACATACTTTGACAGCACATGTTCCTCTATGGAAAGTGCGGATGGTGACCTGAAAGGCGGCGCAGGTTATTAGGTCAGTGATCAGGTCTGTCCCTCCGTGACTTTGGATAAAACTAAGGTAGTTTGTTTCTTCCAATGTTGATGTTGTTCTACCAGATTCTTTAGCCCTGCATAAACAGCCTTCTTTACATTTTTCATCCAAATTGAGAAGTTTTTCCAAATTTTGCATTGAAGGCTGCACAGTCCTGGGTCAGTGTGAGCGAGCAGATTCCAAGACGCAAAATGACTTCTCTTTGGGAGTGAACGGCTCAACCTGAAAACTAGGGCTATCAACGCTAACGAGTTAATTACGATTAGATTAATGCAATCCATAACACGATATTTTCTATTTTTTAGTCATGATTAAAGTTCGCCAGCCTTTTGTCTCTTCTGACGTGGTGATCAGCTCTGGTTCAGGCCGGGCTCAGATGAGTTGGAGCGGGAAGTAGTGTTTGGTGCTTTCCCCGGGAAAAAACAAGTACACAGAGAACGGACTACTCAGAATAAATTCTAATGAACCAAATTGGGTTCGCGCTACTGTCCATATGCTTTGCACCACCGTAGATCTTCGAGCATGGAGAACCGGAGCAGCCTGGACCTGTAGTCCACAGCACGTTATTGCTTTCGCCACATGGATCCAACACCCAGGGGATGGCACAGAACTGCTCTGCCCCAGTCCACTGCACACTGGTCCTGCTCGTCCCGGAACCAGCACATGAACGGAGCCTCTGGACTGATCTGACCAACGCACTCGAAGGATGGAACAAGACCAAGGACCAGATCCCCGGGCCCGTTCTGAGGGGCCCCAGGCCCATCTTGAGGGGCTCCAGGCCCGTCCTGAGGGGCTGCACTCTGCGGTGATGCTCCCAGGTCTTTTTTGCTGTTACCCGAACCCAGAGCTTCTGCTCCGGGCTCATGTGCAGTGAGCTGTGTACAAAGTTCTAGGAACAGAGGTACGGGGAACGTCAGGCTGACCCCAAAATGGGCGGATAATGGATAAGCATTGATGAACCATCAATCAGAAACGTTGTTCGTTTGGCGGTGTGAAAGCGGACCACACTGGAGCCTATAGGCTACATAATGACAATTTTGTTGCCTGTTGCGGACCAAATAATCGAACTAGCTTTGTGAAAACACCATAAGTTAGCACCTCCAAGCTAAACACCCCGGTGCAGTGACCGGAGAGTCCCAGCCAAGAGCCTCAGATCAGACAAACTACCATTTCAGACCTGTCGATGATCACACGTGAAAGAACATAACAAGAAATAAAAAATAGAATTGCTTTACGTTATGGGTTTAAAGCTGTCTTGAAATGCAAAATAACGCAATTTTAAACATGCAATTCAATATGTGATTAATCACGATTAACTGGAATTTCTGAGATTAATCGCGATTAAAAAAATATCATTTGACAGCCCTACTGAAAACAACAAAAATAAAAAATTAAATTTGAGGTTATTTCAAAAAGAATTCCCCAAATTATTGGCCTGCAAAATTATGTAAATTCCTTGGGACGCCCTGTACATTTAAACATTTCTAAAAAGAAAGTACGGTTTGAACTTTCCAACCCAAACTGTCACAAACTGGAGACATTATATAACGAACGCTGTCAGAATGAACGGATTCCAAATGAGTTTTAATTAATTTTCACTGCAACATCCCTGAACTCTGAGTGCCCTTATACTTCAAATAAACACCATTTGTTACCTGCTATCTGTGTCCCAAAATAAGAAAAACTTGTACCACTAAAGCAGCAAATGTGTTTTACTCCTCTTGGTTTAGAAGTGATTTTCTTCATTACAAAGTGTATAATTTGGATTCTGGATGAAGCCGGGTGTGTCATTTAATTATGGCCCATGCTAAGAGAGAATTTCCGCCATTTTGGTCCTGCGGTTAGCATAGCCTCATCGTTGCGGTTCTGCACTGGGGCTAATGGACCTCATCAGAACAGAATGATACTGAGCTGTTAGCGAGCACAGACACAAGGCATGATGGGAAATGAGCAAGTGATGAGATGGGGAATAGCATGGAAGACAAGGCTGTTTTAGTTAGAAATGGGTTTTACAGAATTGGAATGTGTAAAATCATTAGTTTTAGTGGATGGATTTGGATTAATCGGGTGAAAGTGTTTCACAGTTGAAGTGAAGCAGCAGAGGCCACTGTGACCTCCTGGAATCATAAGATTCCATCTGACACTTTTGTCACTGTTGAGTTATTCATATATTCTTGTTCCTGTGCCCACTGTACACTAGATACATTTTTATAGAGTTTGGTGCTTTTTGAGGATTTTCTGATCAAAATGAGATGTACTTTGAAGATTCACTATAAGGTTATGAGGCTATCAAGCTGAGCCAATTAAACACAGAATAGATTTAAATCGTCCAGTCACAGTCAGCTGCTTTGAAATGTTCTTTGACATGTGCGTCCTTGTTCTGTTACAGAAGATGCCATTTTTTGGTATAAAAAAGGACATTTCAGCCCAAATTTCAAATCCATTTTATGTACTTGGAGTCATTATGAATGACAAACATAAAATCAATGGAGTTGAAGTTTTAAAGTTTCCTAAAGAAGACTATTTCAAGTTTAGGGAGCATAGAAAACAAACAAACAAACACGGTATGTGGCCAAAGCCTGATCCCGTCAGATCTCAGAAGCTCAGCAGGGCTGGGCCTGGTTAGTAGTTGGATGGGAAACACTGGGAATTCCAGACGCCAGTGGCAAAAAAAACTGTTGTTGTGTCCTTAGGCAAGACACTTCACCCACATTGCCTAGTATGAAAGCGGTGTGTGTGAGTGATGATGGTGGTCAGAGGGACTGATGTATCAGTAGTTTGGCAGTGTTTACGTTTGACAGTGTCTGACCGTAGACCGTCACGACGTGAGAGCTAATGTGAGAGCTAAAGCCATAAGTATATAAGCGATCTGAGCATGTAAACACTGCTGAACTACTGAAAAAGTGCTGGATTCATGCGTGGCCATCACCTGGCGGCAGTGCGCACTCATATGACCGGAGAGAAAATAGTACCAAGCAATTATGAGGTATGACTTTTTTGTGGTTAACGTTTTGTGATGCAAATGTATCACTCTTTTGAACACATTGTTTTGAGAAGAAAAACACTTTATTTTCATGACTCCAGCCAACTTGCCGGACACTTTCATCAGCACTGAACTTGAGGAAGACCTTGGCTCACCGGACGTTGTCGGGAGGTAAGTCAGTGTTGATGCACGACACTGTTGAAGGGGACGTACAGATTCATGTAAAAAAAAAAAAAAAAACTATCCCTTTAAGATAAACTATCTGGACCAGACTCACAACTTTGATTTATTTGACTTTTTTTTTTTTTTATTAACACTGATTTGGGTCATTTTTAGTTTGTATATTATTGGGTTACAGTATATTGGAGAAGTGCAGATTCAAGGTCCCAAGCCCCAAACAGCACTCTTGTTTTTATATACCATCTCTTCACATTCATACCCCCTGATACATACTGTGAAGTGTTTTGCCCAAGGACATAACAGCAGTATGGTCTGAGCTGGGGCCAAATCCTCTGGTTTGTGGGCTTACACCCTATTGTCCCCATGGAGCCATCAAAGCCAGGGCAGATGCACAGCAGTCGACTGTAGTGTTACCATGGGGCCCCGGCCTCAGATCCATCCTCATTAGTTTCCCATGATGAGTTTAACGAGCAGGGCTTTGGGAGAGTCCTGCCCCAGCACAGCGACTCCTCTCTGGGCTTCTCTGGCAGCTATCTATCATCCAGCCCGCCCAAAAACACACAAAACTGGAAAGGATTAGAGAACAACTGGGGACACTGAAGAGGGGCTGAAAAGAGATGAAAAGATGGGAGTAAAATTGGATAATATAGAGTAAAAAAGTGACTGTTGTGTTAAAAATGCAATGTTTCAAATGTGCTGGTGTCTCTTTTCTCTGTTCCTGATTCATGTGCCTATATTACGCTATTGTTTGATTTACGTTATAATCGTTTCCTCATTGCAAACAGACCTGGAGTTGTGTTTTGTTTCATTCACACATGTTCAACACCCAAACGCTGCAGATTTAGGTTGTTTTTTTTTCCCTACAGAAAACATTCTGTTCCGCCTCGTAATGTCATGTGGTAATACAAGAAGCGCTCCACTGTGTTTTTAAACTTCATACAACTTCACTAGAATCATTTAGATGATTTCAGCCCTGGAATTGCTCTACTGAACAAATGGCTGTTAACTTGGAGCAGTTAACTTATATAAATGTGTGGTTAAGATTCCTGATAAGAAACCTTACATTATCACCACTATCCTATACTTGCAAAATATCATTTATTAAATGTATATCAAATTTAATGATATATGAGTCAATGACGTATTTTCAACAGGCAAATTTTAAAATAGAAAAAAAAAAAGTTTCTATTGAACTTTTTCAAATATTTACAGTATCAGGTGCATAAATCTAGGTTTAACATTTATATTAAGCATTTTCTGTGTTTTTTATGTACATGAATTGGCAACGACTTTAAAAAATGTCATGTGGTGTGACTGAGAATAACCTTAAAATAGTTTATTTTCTAAAACAGGGTTGGGATATTAATCTAAGTTCTGAGTAATATGAAGTGTATAGAAACAAACTGTTGGTGTTTCTTTTGATTTTTAATGCATATTGATATTTTCTTTTGCTGTCCAATATGACAGTCACCTGCTTGTGTTTAAAGAACAAACTACTACTCTGTAAAATGGATCACATGGAGAAAAATGCCTAAAGAATCCCATTCACTGTTATTCACTGTCAAACTCCAGTCAGAGAATTCCTGCTGTTATTAGTCGCACCACATGATGCACGGTCGCACCACATGACATTTGAACACTTTAAGTACAAAAAAAAACATGCAGAATAACTCATGATTCCTGAAAAAAGAAATTTGGTTCCATGGATATCAGAGGTACAACAAAAATGTGCTGAATTATTATGAAATGTGAACCTTTTTAACTCAGGAAATTGCAACTCGACAGAAAATTTAGGTGCCATGTCTTTGACCCTTATACAAATATTTCTTTGCTTTTGAAAATTCTTCATGGTGCTGCTTCCCCTCTGAAGGGTTTTGTCTCGTTGTCTCGTCTTGGGTAACACGCTCATCCTCTAGAGAGTGCACTGCTCTCTAATGTAAGACTGAAACTCACCAAATCTGCTTTTTTTGTAGACAAGTTTGTACACATTATGGATGAGTTTGATTTTGATTTGAATGATCAGAAGAATGTGTGTCTGTGTGTATGTTGGTTCTTGATACAGGATTCAATTCAATTTCAATTCAATTTATTTTGTAGCGCCCAAAATCGCAACAACAGTTGCCTCTAAGGGCGTTCCAAGATATCGATGAGTAAAACATACACACAGACATATCAAAACAGGAAAAAAAAACAACATTCATGTAAAGCAGCAAATGAAACATTGTCCAGTCATCCCCTGTCCTTAGACCCTCCTTCTCAGCAAGGAAAAACTCCAAAAAACCCAGGGTCCTGGGAAAAAGAAGAAACCTCGGGGAGAACTACAGTGAAGGAGAGATCCACTCAAATGGACGGACAGGCTATAGATGTCCAGGCGTGTGGGCCAGTTCGGTATGGCCACAGCTACCCAGGAGATAGGATGGAAGGGGTGCATGTGGTTGCGTGCCTGGTATATGTTGTTTTAAAATTAGTATTTCAACACTAACCAGAAGTAATCTGTTTTAATGTATTTTTGATCAATGTATTTACAATTTATCTACAGGTGTAAATATGCATCTATATATAACCTGTACCAGCATCTTTCCCATGACTTCTGTCTTGGTTGTTGTGCACTGTCCCTGTGCAAATAAAAACCAGAACATACTATTCCATACCAACATCACAAGGTGGAACGGAGCATTTTGAGTTTTGCAGATGTAGACAGGCTAATAATAAGGATTACTCAAGCTTGTGTGAATGAAACAAAACACAACTTCAGGTCTGTTTTTGAGGTAAAAACATGGCTTATGCATGTGTAGGACCTTTAAATGCCATTTTATGAGAAATATGCAAAAGATAAATTCACAAATGTTGAAACGCATTATTAATATTAGCTAATCTGCGTTATACCTTTATCCAAACACTACATAATCAGCGATAATTAAGCGTAGTTATGGTAGGTGTGCTGGCGGTAGGGGGTCACTAACAACATTCAGGTTAGTCAGAGGCCCAGACACTAAAGGCCGCCACACACAACAGGAGAATTTCCCTGATTTTGGCTGCTGCTTGAGGTCGGGGCGGCTTGACCTGACTTTTTGTCTCCGTGTGCTATTTTGAAGCGCTGCGCTCCTCGTGTGTGTGGTGTCAGCGTGACTCTGAGCTACTTTGTCAGATGGTAACCACCAAACATCAGCAACGCTACGGTAACAGCCGATATAACAGAGCTCAGGAACTAGAGAAAATAATGAGAAGACTTCATTACTCACGTTTTGTAAAGCTGTGCATTCAAACTGCAGCATCTCATCCATGTTATCCATAGAAATCGTCCTCCGCAAATAATGATTAATCCAGTTTGAGGCGTTTTAAAAAAGATGCAGATTTGCGATAGTGACTCTACTTCCTGTGGACTAAACTTCAAGTGCAGAGCTCTGATCTTTGAACATTTCAGAGTCTCAAAGTGACTCATTTTACTGTAGACAGGAAACAGCTGACACGATTGAGCTCACAGCTTTATAGCCTGTTTTACGCAGTCGTATCCCGCTGCAGTCTTTTTTCAATCAGAGTTTAAGTCTCATAAGATTCTCCTCTTGTCTGTGGTGTGCACTTTTTGTCGCACGTTTAAAAATTGTTTAAGACCAAAAAACCCTGTAGTGTGTGGAGGCCTTAAAGTGGATATTTACTGGATATAGTGAAAAAGTCAAATGGAGCAGAGGAGTAGAGATACACGCTGCAGTTCCGATACCAATGTCGATATTATAGTTTCGCCAGTGCGGAGACTGAAAACGACATTTATTTTCTTGAAACACAAATAAATTAAGACAAAATTGGTCCAATCGTGTTATGTAGCTGTTATTTATCTCTGAAAATAACTGCAGAACAATTTTGTAAAAGGTTTAAATTTTGTAAAATAAAAGTTCAAACATTCTGAGACTTTCTGTGCCAATTACAACCAGTAAATAGTCTTATTAAATCAATGTATGTGTGCAGGAGGTTTATGGAACTGATATTTGGAAGCCGATATGTTTATCAGATCAGGCAGGTGGGGCAAAGGAGAAAGTCAGATAAAGCAGAGGATACAGAAAAGAAAAAAGAGGGTCCAGTGTTTTGGAGGTAGTGGAAAAGGTGTGGAGAAGTTTAAATCCTGCCAACTTTTCTCTTATAAGCATGACTGTGCGAGACCGGCAGCCATGTTTTCATCAGTCTTCCACAAGGAAACTATGACGACGGGGCTTTGAGGCTGAGCGGTGAAGGAGTAAAGCACCGAATCTGGAAGTGCCGTGAACTGGTAAATAAATCCAACACTTTCTTGCTGAAACAATGAAGCAGAAAATTCCAAATTTAAGGATATCTCTGGCGACCACAAGAATATTTTAAATCTGTCCAGAAACATCACTCTTACAGACCGAATAGTGACAACACAGTCCCTAAGGGCAGACTCTGCTCTACTGCTCGTATATAATGTACATTTAAAGTTAACGCATTCAGAATCCAGCTACACTTGGCCTGAGGCTGCAGCCCAAATCAACAGAGGGGAGAATATAAGTCTGGATTTGGTACGTCTCCTCTGGGAACAAAAAATCCACAAACTTTACACTTCTCTACACCACAGACCAATAATATGACCCCCGATGGAGAACTGATCGTAACCAAAATCTACTCAAAGTAAAGTGATAATGAGGGGTTAACTCTGAGTTGCCCTTAGATTCATGTATAGTCCCTCCATCCCCGCCCACTTCTCTACTTATTTGCAATTGCGACAGCGAAGATTAAGTTCTGCAGTTGTGAGCTTCTGTTATTAACCCTCCTGTTATGTTCATTTGTCAAGAACAACAATGCTGTTCCCGGGTCAATTTGACAGAATGACGTCTGAAACCAAAAAAATCCTAACAAGCATTGTTAATATTTCATTACTAACTTCATTACTATCTATTCTATCAATATCCAGTGCACTTGTGTTCCTTACCTCTGACAGGTAATGATTCAATTTTGATAATTCACTCGTTTTTCATAAAAAAATAAATAAATACATTTAAACTGAATGTTTCACCACTTAGTTACTTTTGAAAGACCAACATATAAAAGACAATAGTTTTACACTGAAACATAACATTTAAATTTTGTTTTACATATATGCACTGTTTGTGAACCGCAAATGAACAAGATCTCAATACAACAAACAAGCAATCGCACCACATCCCCTACAACCACCAACACACACACCACATCCCCTACAACCACCAACACACACACCACATCCCCTACAACCACCAACACATCCCCAACAAACACTATGTGTGTGTGTGTGATTGGGGGTGAAATATGTCTCACAGTTGCAAAGAAAGAAATAGTCTGACATTTTTGACCCCCCTTTACCTCGAGTTTGACTGCCGGGTCAAATTGACCCGAACAGTTTCTATGTGATATAATCCTGCAGGAGGTGGTTACAAATATGTGAGATGAACCATTTTCATATTATATGTTGATTACACTAATTAAGGCAAGAAGAAGTTTCATACTGAAAAAAAATACTTTTAACTATTTTTTCTAGATCTTCAAACTTTAAAACAGGTCAATTTGACCCGTAACATAAGAGGAGGGTTAATTCGTTTTCGATCAGTATTGTGGTTTACAATGAGAAAAATGTAAAATGTTCTACCTATGTGTATTAAATCCCAATGTATCTTCTGTAAATGATGCTTTTGTTTGTCCTTAAAACCATCTTTCTTATAAAATCTTACATAGCAAAAAAAAAGTTGTGGTCTTAAATCATGAATTCCCTCACTGAGCTGTAGAGGCACTGTAGAGCACTCAATCATGATAGGCTTTTCAGGTTTAAAGCACCGTAAAATACCACATAACAGCTGCGGCATTTATTTATTTCAATCACTTAACAGACCAGGCATTTATTTGAGACCAGGCAGCAATTTAAATTTAAATTCTTTTAACCAGTATGACTATAATTTAGGCGACTTTCTATACAGACGTAGGCGAGTTCATTTGAAATGTTACAACAAAATATCTACGGAGCGGAGAGTTTCCCACATTTGAAAGCGACTTCTGAATTACAGAAAGTCATTAAAACCCTCCCACAACATGCAGACATTTCTTAGACGCAGTGAGTGTGGAGCAGCAGAGTGAGAACGTTTATCCACTGCTTCAGGGCACAAGGAGTGAGCTGTTTTTTTCAGCGCTTATAATTTTTCCAAATGAGTGTGGTTTTAAGTATGGTTTGTGTAGACACAACGCGAGCATCAGTCCTGTGTCCTGTTGTTGCAGCACGACTTCTGTCTTCAGCTCGTACATTAGACTCGCCATTTATTTGGAACCAGCGCTTATTTATCAAAATATACACCTGCACCCAGCGTTTAAAGGGAACCCAGTGGTTAATTTCAGCATTTAAACTGACAACCCATGTGAGGCTCATTCTGCTTTCTAATTGGAGAATCGTCTTGAACCAAAACACCACATGACAACATAAACAAGTTGGCCATCGTGTCCAGTGTATCAGTAACTAAGAATAAGTTAGAATTACAGTTGCTATCAGTAAAAGAAAGATTTGATTTGAACCAAGCCTCAGAAAGGTCATGTTAAAGGTGCCCTATGTAACTTTTCTGGCACAAGTCCAGCACCTGGTTGTGTCCATGGAGATATGCCTGTGACATTCCTTTCCCTGGAATGTACCACAGTATGGCATTAAACGTGCTTCACTAGCAAGGGCCACACCAACAACACATGTGTGAAGAGAAAGAGTATTATAGGGAGATGAGGTGGGTTGGCTGGGTTGAGACTCAGGGTGGGGGTTCGGTCTCAAACCTTATATGGCCCAGCAGGAATGGGACCCCCCTCGTAGTCGTCTTATGTCTGGAAGTGAACAGATCGGGGATGGGAGGTTGGGGTCGAGTTATTCGGGACAAACTGGGTTGCTGGGATAGGCTGCTACAAATAGGCTTCTGGGAAATTGAGGTGTGGTAGAAGTGAGCTGTGATTCGCTGGAGGGCGGTTGAAGCCTGGTCCTGCTCCTGAACCTAAGTTAATCATATTAACTACATTTATTATTTAATTATAGGTATATCTACATTAAAACAATACCTTGACAAATATGCTTTGTACTGTAAGTGGGACCTGCAAATCGGGTTGATGCTTCTCTCCATGGAAACATTTAATATCAAACTGTGAAAAACTCCAGGCAAAGGTATAGCATGGTTATGGATCCTCCATACTAAAAGTAACACAATGCACCTTTAATGAAATGTGAAACTTTTAACCTGAAATGGGTGAGCACAGACTGTACTTTGTGATCAAACCGGGACGTTTAATGATCTGGATCACGATGAGGTTGAGAAGGGGCTCTCGGCTCTCGGGCTGTGCAGGTGATACTGATTGGACCAGAATTTCGCCTGAAGTGGAAGTCAGAATATCTCACGTTTTATTCTAGTGTGAATTTGACAGACTGGAGCAGAGAACAAGACCACAAAGCCAAGACCTCTGTCTGAGGAGAGAGCAGAGAGCAGGCTGACCGCTCCCTTCTGTTTCATCTGGTGCTTCATTTCATATGATGTGACAGCGGAGCTGGGACATCACTGTTAGAAGCAGAATGTATTTAAAACAAGGACAATGCACAGAAAACATCAGACTCATAGAGAAAAGATGCTCTGTGCCAGATTTAGCTACATCTGCTGTCCTTGAGCAGGTACAAAATACATTAAGGAAAAGTATTTACACGTTAAAAAATACTCAAATTCATTGTCATCAACATCCTCCAAAATACAATTCATCAACACCACCATCAAGTCAAACACATTTACATCTACACAACGCAGTCAGTCAGAATGTTTAAATGTTTGAAGAAGTTTGAAGAAGTCTAATGCTGTTCATAATCTTCCAAACCTGCATTTTCTGTCACATTTTCTGTTACATTGCACTTTAGATTCTACCTCGTCATGGGGCCTGAACCTGGCGTTTTCTTTTAGTTCATGAATGTCCTAAACATCATGCATTGTGTCATAAAAACAGCTTTTTAAGGATGAAATAAAAATGTTTGCATGAGAACAACGAAGAGGCAATTCAGGACAGTTTTTTTTCTCGGTCATGGTTCAAAATTGAGGTACGGGGACAGAGAAATTACAGAGAAATTACAGCATCCCAATACTGCCAGCTCAGCCTCTGTTATCTTGGGCTATGTCATCAAAGGTAAAATACTCCCTACAGTGGAAGCATAGCCACACTGGACTGGACTAGACTAGACTGGAATGGCCATTATGGTCTTGAAAGAGCTTGTTTCCAGGTCCCATAGATAAACTTGTCCTGTGTTAGAACCCCAGCGTCATACCCATAGGCCGTGTATATGAATGGGCTGAGCATTAGCCGCCGCGTGTCAAAAAGGAAGTACGTCAGGAGGCTCCTCTGGCTCCTTCTGAATCTGGATCCAATTGATTCACATTGGGATCTTGTGGCCCTTCTCTCTGTAACTGCTTCAATGAGCTTCGTGATTTTGGTTTTAAAATGTTCCTACATGGCCCCTGCACTGCCCTACATGATCCTGATCTTTTTTTCTCTCGCTATTTTGTACGCCAGATTCACTCCTGTACCCGGTGGCATCGCAAGCCTCATTTGAGCGGCGCTGAATGCTATGGGTGACTCTTCGTCCACTTTTTTATACCGTGTATGATCAAAGCGCTTCTTACAACTTGTCGACCATTTCAATTTGTTCTACAAATTGAAACTTACTGTTCAACAACCTATAGACTAAATAGTAGATGTGAACATATACTGAATTTTAGTTATTGCATGTCATTGATAAACAGCACATTACATTTAAGTCATCAGTGCATCTGTAGTGTAGGGGAAAAAAAAAAAAAAAATAAAAAAAAAAACCCAAACTAACCGTACAGCTTTCTCATTGCAATAGAACATTACTTCACACAGCTTTTTAAGTTCACTGCAGGTGAATAGGAAAAACTTAAACTTAGAGTCAAAGGCTAAATCAGGCTTGGAGGTATCAACATTATCCTTCTGTACGATCTGTCAAAATTGTGTTAAATACACAGTTGGAAAGTTTGGTGTAGGCAGGTGTTCCTTTAAGGGGTGATTTAGTTTAGTTTAAGATTCCCATTAGCAACTGAAATATCAGTAATTATTCTTCCTGGGGTCTCCTCAAATTCATTACATCCATTTTATTGTATAACATACAAACTTCACACACAGAAACCTTAACAGGCCTTAAGGCCTTTGAAATGACAATGTCCCATTTGATTCTATGGAGGCAAGTTGATAAAAAAAAAAAAAAAAAAAAAAAATTCTTTCTGAACTTTCATGATGAGACTAAACTGACCAAACATAATGTATTTAGATCACCATGCTACCTTTTATTGTTTTGAAAATGCTATATTTGCCAAAAATATTATATTAACAACTTTCACTTTAATTTTTGATGCTCTGAATCCCCCCTCCCTTTGCCACAGAGCGCTGTCACAACACATTCAACTACTGCACGTCACGTCAGGTTTGTTGTGAACAGTTTTGAATCACGCTTTTGTATTTTAATTGAGAATTGTTGTGTGGGAGGCTCGTGGGCTGAACAGTGGAAGTTTTACAGCTAACCATAAGGAGGGTTTGATTAAGGCCTGGGCGACATCGCTAAATTACTCAAACATGCATGGATGACATCTCACACCTCTGTCATGTGTCATGTTTTGGTGAGGGAACAGCATTATAATATGGTAGAAAATTATAAAAAATGTAAGGCCCTCTTAAGCTTTGTATTTTTCTGATAATTGCAGCTGTACTGTGAATCCCTTGGTCATTTATCCTGTCAGATCTGTTACACTGTCCTTATTACTGTTGCACATCGACAGTTTATCTACAGACTGACCAAAGCTGCGGCGCTTCTCCAGACATGTTTTTTTTTTTTTTTTATGGACTGAGCCCTGCTTCTGTGGTTTGCCTAAAAATGTTATTTCTTCCACTGTTTAACAAGAATTCTTCGGATGCATTTTACATCACAGTAGTTGGTATTACACACTTGTCGGAGCTGACTCTACACCATGTGAATTTCAAACCGGCTGCTTAACTCAAAGATAACATTGTTTGCGTTAATTAAAGAAATTCTGGCTGCTTTCCACGCTCTTTCCTGCCCTTAACCATAAATCATTTCAAGACGCAATAAAGATAATTAAGTTATTCTGTTGCTTTTTCCTGAAAACACTTGTAAGATATACAAAGATAAGTTTAATGCCATACTGTGGAACATTCCAGGCAAATCAGTAACATCTTCATGGAGTTAAAGGGCCTATGTTATGCCATTTTAAAATCCTCATCACAAACATACCTGGAGTTCTGTTTTGTTTCATTCATAAATTTAACCCATAAATCGTGCATATTTAGGTTTGGTTTTTCAAATAGAAGAAAAACTCCTCTTTGTTCAACCTTGTGATGTCATGTGGTAATACAGAAAGTGGTCCATTGTGTTTTTAAACTTCATACACGTTCACTAGAATCAGCTGAAGAAGTTCAGCCCTGAAATTGCCAATCTCTACTGATCAAAAGATGCTGTAGCTGTTAACTTGACATGACAAGGTGGAACAGGCCATTTTGAGCTTCGGAGATGTAGACAGACCTTTAATAAAGTGTTTCTCAGACATGTGTGAATGAAACAAAACACAACTTAGTAAGATTTTGACGCGGTTACAGCATTCTAAACTGGCTTAAAGGGACCGTTCTGAATTTTGGACATAGAGGTCCAAGAGGTTGCTGGTGCTAGGCTAGTGCATGTCAATGGCCATAGTCATCCTGCCACTAAAAACAGTTTTATCCACTCCACAGTGCCAATCAAAACAATGGCAAATCTATTATTACCCCTGACTATTGATGTAAATATCTGTGTTGACAGAATAATGTTTGAAATAAAACTAACCTTGCATCACATGAATCGTCGCATGTTGAGGAACTATTTTCTCATATATCAGTCCGCCGCTGCTGAGCTTACTATAAGGAAGTACAACTCGCTGCTGCTGCTAAGACATAAATCCTTCAAATGCAAGGATGGTTTTACTTCTAAAATTTTTAGAGCTGCAACTATCGAATATTTTTGGAATCGAGTATTCTGTCGATTATATCATCGATTAATCGAGTAATCGGATAAATCACACTTTTTTGTTTTTATACAACTATATCAATAGTGTGTAACGCAACATGAAAGGCCTCTTAAAATGAGCAAGCAATTGCTGTTATTCCTCACAAAAAAGGTTTTTATTTAAAGTCAACATTTTTTTTAAACAAGTGTAAAACCTTTGGCTTATTGGCTTATAAGACAGGAGTTTTCTAAGTGACAACGTTAATCCTTTAACTAGCCTAATTAATAAGCTAAATATAGAACTAGCGAACACATAAGTGTTCGTAAACATCGGTAAAATATTTCCTTTCTCTGATATTGGAATTATTGATGCCAGCGGTTCTAGATTAAATCAGATTTTTGGTAAAAGTAGAACAACGAACTAGACGTTTCTGATGTGGGAAACACCGAGTGTGTGCGTGTGTCTGTGTATACGTGAGGAAGGGAGCGATTTGAGTGAGATCATTTGCTCTCTTGCTGCTCATTATGCCTCGTTACTATCGACTCATAACACAGGTTACAAATAATTACAAATACTGTACATTCTAATAGGCGTTACTTTTCATTTCAGTTAGCAATCGTAAAAGTATATTACCTCGTAGATTCTCCGACTCCGCTTAGAGAAGTACAGTTCACATGAGGATGCTTTCGCTTTAAGTGCTGCAGCATTGAAGACGTACTGTTGTGGTACATCAGGTTGGCTTTGCCAGTGCACACTGGCAGCGGCCACATCATTATCTGCCATTTCCACACCGTGGAATAAATCGCGCCGCTTCAAATCTTTGACATGTACGTCATTGATAACTGTCCGTGTGAAACAGTGATCCCAGACTGGCGCAGCAGTCTACAAAGGAGGAGTGATACGATAGCAGAGACATTTTAAATAAATTGACTTTGGTGACATGAATTAAACGAAGCCTCGAGGCAAAGAATTTGCCCCGAATATTTTTTGTAATCGAATTATCCGAGTTACTCGAGTAATCGTTTCAGCCCTAAAAATTTTTCTATGGACACAGACTTCACATGGACAGTCTGGAGTTCTAATAGTTTTGCCTCGGGTCTGTGGAGTGGGTAAGACTGTTTTTAGTGGCAGGACGACTATGGCCATTGACATGCACTAGTCTAGCACCAGCAACCTCTGCAAATACAAGGACTGGATGGAATATTTAAAAAAAACTGCGTGCACACGTCTACAACACTCTGGCTCATGAGGAAATGAGGCCCTATGTCCAACATTCCAAACTGTCCCTTTAAAGTTCACAAGAAACGATTTTGCGTAATAAAGGACCTTGAATTGACGCAAATTTTGAAACATCCAGGAGTTAAAACGAAAACAATTCAACTTACTTGTCTTTTTGAAGCCAGCGTTCCACTATGAACCTGATCGCTTCATCAGGGCTTGTGTAGGTGACTGCTACTCCACCCAGATGTAGAGGTGGGACGTTTTAGTGATTTCACCAAAATAGACCTCAGGCAACCTTTGTGCATGTTAAGTATTAAAAATAACTGTGGAATGAGCTTCTCCTGTACCTGTTGTTAAATCTCGCCTTAAATGCACTTGCTCACTTTGGCCTTCGACACATTTTGAGATGGTGACATTTTTATTATTGATTTCTTTTTTATTGTTTTATGCAGAGTGTTTTAATATTGTAGCACTTGGTTCAGCTTGGTTGTTTTTAAAGTGCACCTTCTGTTTGACAGAGGGGTGAAGGAGGCTGTGTGTCAAAGCTCTTTGAGACTGGCCCTAAACAGGATGTATTAACTGGGCTGAGAGTTTGATTCCCAGGGAAGTTGATTGCATAGTTGCTTGTTATTGCATTTCCTTTTAAAGTGTGCTCAATGTTCCAGCAAACTTCCAGGCTGAAGTAACACTTGGCACGATGAAAATTCACACTGAACTAGGACTAAATCTGGTACTAAACTGGGACTAAAACATCTAAATCTAATCTAAATCGGGATTAAACCAGGAAGAGTATGAATGCACTCTTTTACTTTGTCCATAAGATCAGCGACCCATATAGACCGTTCTCAGGATGGTCTCAGTACAGTTCGCTAAAAAGTCCATGGTACGGTTCACTTAATCTCTGCAGTGTGAACACAAAGAGCCCTGGGTTTTCTTCGCCTTTTGCAATTTATTGTAAATCTGGGTTAGACCTGGTCTAGACCTGGATTAGACTTGGTTTAGTGGTCGTTGTTCTGGTCAATGCCAATGCAAATACAAATACAAAAAATAAAGATCAAGACTTTGCAATACCTGGACGAGGTGTGAACAGAAAGGGGACTGGTCAGTGTGCGAAATACGGAGGGGTGCGGGGGGCCCGACCCCCCTTTTTAAGGGGTGTGATTAACGCATCACACCCCCTAAAAAGACTTAAAAGCATAATTTTGTAAACAGGAACGAAAACAATTTGTACGAATCTTTGGAGGAGGTGAGCCAAAGCACAGCACATCTGCGCACCAATGCCCTCGCACGAGGAAAACACGAAACAAAGTCTGCTTCAAAACATACGGAGAATCCACAAGAAGGACCGCGGTCAGCAACTTCTCTTCCCCACGCCACCACCACATCCACAAACCACAGACTGTATATACGGTCTATGCCACAAACACATGGAGGAGCTCACATCACAGCAGGACCCCCACCCGCCCCACCATGCAGTAGAGACCCCATGCCGATGGACCCACCCTCTCCGACAAAACCACCAGCTCCACCACCACGCGACCCGCAAACAGCGCTGTGCGACGACGCTATGGCCGCAGCCCGGCAGGTGCGAACGCAGAACCCCAGGCAACCGCGTCTGAGCACGGCACGGGCCGAAACTCCCAGCGCGAGTGCCCTGGGTACAGCAGGTGTTGGAGCGACAAACACAGTCTAACTAATCTGCCACCAGTTATTGTCTTGAAAACCATAGTCCTTGACAAGTGCACTGACTGCGTGTCGATACCGAACATTTATTCACTCGTTTGCTTACATTGTAATACACAACTTTGCATAGGCTTCTGCATATTGAAAATGTATATCTGTATTGCTCAACAATTCGGAGATGGGGACCCCCGAATACTGACGGGTATTTCACACACTGGGACTGGTGCCCCATCAAAGCTCAAGTGGACCAGAACGAGAACCCGGTCCTCAATCCACAATGTGACCACAAACGAGTTATTTTTCTGCTGGTTCACTTTCTGGTCCATTTACAGAGGACTTTGTTTGGGTCACTTAAAGAGGACAAAGTGTGAAAAAACATAAACCATTTATTACTGCACAAATTTGGGCATCAATAATATAAATTTACAATGGTAATAGCAATTTAATGAACCAAATTTTTGCTATTCAGCCCAATTCATATAATTCAGAAATCTCTTGGTGAGCTACATGGAAAAGGGTTTGAGAGCTACTGGTAACTCCCGAGCTACAGGTTGGAGGCCCCTGCTGTAGAGACTTTGGGCCTGAATACATTTTAATAGGAAGTGTAAAAATCTACCATCATGGGAATCAAACTGGCTACCCTCCTGTTAATAAACAAAACTTAACCCACTACACCACCTCCATCCCTGCTATCTGCCCAGTTTATTCTACAAGATTGTTTCTCCAACCTCACTTTCCTTGAGGACAATGCTTTATTACTTCTCGGTTTCTTTTAATTCCTTGGCGTTAACATGACACACGTACCTGCACCATCCAATCACCATTACACTCGGCTCCACCACCATGTTGCAGTTATTAAATCCTCTCCAACACATGTGTCATTCTGGATTGAAATGAAAAACCTCTCAAGTGTTGATTGTCTTGTCTCTGAGCCGGTGAGTTTGTGCAGTTCATTTTGCCAAACGCTGATGTAGGCCCCACGCGCCGCTGTTAACTAATGGCTCCACCGTAAGTTAATGAGCAGGAAAGAAAATTGAATTAGAGCCAGAGTCTGGAAGCTCTTCACTCGCAAAATCTCCTCTCTCAAATCTTCACTGCTATTAAACGGAAAACAACAAGTTTACGTGAAGTGTCTGAGGGTCTGAGGGAGCGCATGGTTTAGTGGAGGTTTAAATGGAATGAGAAAAATAAAAAGGTTAGAGGTAGAGTTTCCATCACTGGTTTTAAGAGGTGGGTAGAGTTGCCAAAAATTGTAGTAAGCAGCCAAGTGAAAGTACAAAGATGTAGTACAAGAAATGACTAAGATTTAAAAAAGTATTTAAGAAAAGTACTATTCAAGTCAGAGTAGGTCTAACTATTGGGATGTAATGTGTCATTTATACTTTTAAGTTGATTTTGGAAGGATAAAATATTAAATAATGCACAAAATCTGGTATTTGCAAACCACTACATAGACCACTAAATGGAAAAGCCGACTCATATCTGAGGGAAAGGTGCAGTGTAACAAAGAGGCCAGTTTGTTATCTATAAGTAACACGCGATACCTTCACTACACTTTAAAATACAACACATTTGACAGCACATGGCACTTTAAACTATGGCTGTCAAACAGTTATTTTTTTAATCGCATATTGAATTGCATGTTTAAAATTGTGTTATTTTGCATCGCAAGACAGTTTTAAAGCCATAATGTAAAGCAATTTGAACTCATTTAGCAATCGCTGTAGTTATTTTCTTTTTTAAATTCAAATAAACAGTTCAAAAGTCCAGACGCCCTCTGTTTCTCTATCACAGCGGTAAGTTTACTGAAACACGGCGCTGAAACAGCCAGAGGAGCTGCTTACGGATGTGTAGAAGGGACGAAAACTCTAACTGCAAGTAAAAAAAAAAAAAAAGCGTTTTTAGAAGGGGCAAAAGGCTGGCCAACTCTAATTGCGATAAAAAAAAAAAAGTGTTATGGATTGTATTAATCCAGTCGCGATTAACGTGTTAACACTGACAGCCCTACTTTAATTCAATTCAATTCAATTTATTTTTGTAGCGCCCAAAATCGCAACAACAGTAACCTCTAAGGGCGTTCCAAGATATGGATGAGTAAAACATACACACAGACATATCAATACAGGAATAAACAACATTCATGTAAAGCAGCAAATGAAATATTGTCCAGTCATCCCCTGTCCTTAGAGTCTAAGGCTTAGACCCTCCTTCTCAGCAAGGAAAAACTCCAAAAAACATTTTAAACATATCTGCACTCGGTAATTGGTATTAAAATTTATTATCTTTCCTTTTACCACTTTTAATCCTGATTCACAGTGGCACATTAATTGGCAGGTGCTGGGCCCTGAAGGAAAAGGAGACATTATTAATCAATCAATTACCTTTTAAACTGAGTAGTGCAACATACAGGACTGTGCAAAAGTTTGAGGCAGGAGTGGAAAAAATGCTGTAAACTAGGAATGCCTTCAAAAATGGAAGTGTTGATCATTTATTTTCATCAAACAACAAATGCAGTGAATGAAAAAAAGAGAAATCTAAAATCAAATCAAAATCAGTTCTTCTAGGTTTTACTTGCAGACAGTTTGTGAAGGAACTGGGCTGGTCGCTGTTCCAAACATGTTGAAGATCTAAACTCAGATGTTGTGTGGATAGAGCTTCCTCACATCCTTCTGTCTCTTCATGTTAATCCCAGACTCACTCCATGATGTTGAGGTCAGGGCTCCAGACCATCACCAACACAACTCTTCTTTTACTTTATGCTCAAGAGAGTTCTGAATTATTTTTTTCTTTTGTTCGCTCACTTTGCATTTTGTAAATTGATAAGAACAAACAATCATTATGTATATTTTTGAAAGCATTCTTTGTTTACAGCATTTTTTAACACCTGCCTAAAACTGTATAGATGGTGCAATATATTGGTTTTGGAATGTTTTAAGAGTTGATATGTGTGTTAGTGTTTTTTATTGTGTTTTATAGTTCTTAATTACTTTTTCTGCCTTGTACTTACCTCCTTTTCTTCTGTCCAGGTTCTAAAAGAGGGGTAGTGGGATAGTTTTATTTAGTGTATGGTTTTAGGGGTTTTATGTATATCGTTGAGGTTGTATTAGTTATTTAGTTTTATGGTTGTTTTATGGAGTTTTAGGGCAATATTTTAAGGTAATGTAAATTTTTACCTATTGTATAACTGTTGTTTTAGCCATTGTAGTTTTACCCAGTCAGACAGACCAGATAAAAGGCATTTCTACACATCTTTCTGTGTTCTGCTGCTGGAGAGGAAACTGCTGCTTCCCTCCAAATTGCAGCTTGCACTTTTTGAAACATGCACTTTTTTTGTAACTATTGAAAAGTAAGAAAATGTGTGGACTACATTTTCATGGCTTTGTCTGTGTTTTTAACCTCTCTCACTGAACCCCAACCCCAAGTCCAATGCCAGAGGTGGTTGAATACTGTCAGAAGCCAAAAAAAAAACAGCACAGATCAGTGTTGCCTCGGCGGAGATCTCACCCAAAAGACTCGACTGCCAACTCCACTGGCGGCGAGCAGCTAGTAGCCACCAGAAGCAGCAAGTGAGGATCGGCTACTGACGGTGAAGAACAACAGAAACTGAAAGTTGTTGAAAGAAAATGGTTCCGGACTGTATTATTTTTTTTTTTTTAGCATTTTCAAAAAATATAATTCACTTGTAAATAAATGGGATTAGGCGATCGAGTCTTTTAAGCTTTGGCATGCGCAGTGGGAAATCAACAAGCTAATGCTAAGGCTGCTAATAAAGTTATTTTATAACACTTCCAGACACTAATGAGTGAGCCAGGCAGAGCGTTTTGTTTGTTAGAGTTGTGGCTGTTGTAAAATTGGTTAAAAAGTGATGTTAACAGGAGAATGCTGGACAAAATCTGGACTATTCTGGACTCTCCCACCCCTCCATGAGGTGCTGGCCAATCAGAGGAGCTCTTTCAGCCATAGACTGCGGCTGCCGCGCTGCTCCACTGAGAGACACAGGAAATCTTTTCTGCCTGTCGCCATCAAACTGTTGAACGCTGCACTTTAACTCACAAACTACTCAATCCTTTTCATCCTATTCCCGGCTCACACATGTATATAGTCATAAATATGTCACTGATGTAAATAATTTCCCAGAGAGAGCTATTTTATCTTTTATCTTATTGTATTTAGCTTATTTTTTAACTTGTTCGATGTGCATGCTATTGGTCGGTTGCATCTGTAACAAAGAAAATTTCCCCTCGGGGATGAATTAAAGTAATTCTGATTCTGATTCTGATTAAGCTTCTTCTGTGCAAATTGGCATTTTATGTGGAAGCTAAAAACTTGCCACACTGCCACAGCGAGATCTCCACAGAGGCAACACTGATCTGTGCCGTTTTTTGGCTTCTGACAGTATTCTACCACCTCTAGCCATGGCATTTAGTTCCCCTTTAGGTTTATAAGCAAAAGGACCACCGTGTCATTTTTTTGGAAGGTAGGGTCTACCATTGTCTCTGTGCATTGCTTGAAATGTACCACACTATGGAAAGAAAATAATCAACTCCAAGCTGCAAACAGACGCAACCAGGCCAAGTTGCTGATCAGATCTGTGCAGATTTCACTCATAGTAAGAATAAATGTTTTTCAACTCTTTATTTCTTTACTTTTACAATAAACACACTGGCAATTGAATAAATTGAGGATATGAGTTAAATGCCAAATTATAAAACATTAGAAGCATTAACATCTCCATGGGGATAGGAAGATGCACCAAAAAAGCTATAGAACAATTTTAAATCTAGCACCAACAAAGCCAAACAAGCCAAACAAAGTCTAACTACTCTGCCAATGGTCAAATAAAACACAAAAGTCTTTACAACCATAACTAATGCATTTCTGAATTATTAAGTATGTCTTTAGTTGCAGATTATCTAAACTTTGACATAGCCATACACACATTTTCACAAAAGGCAAAGACCGTGAAACAGTCCATGAGAATCTGAAGAAAAACTCAGCAATGATTCAAGTGAGTAACCAAAAGCTGCATAAATTAGTCCAACATTATTGAGAAATGAAAGCCTTCAAAACGGATTAGACAGTATAATGTGCAGTGTCAGTCCCTGCTCTGCGCTTTACACCAGCGGGACGAGCTTGTATTGAAAATGATGATTGTTTCCGAACAGTGCGGTCTTTCTTTTCTCGAGGATTCTTGTGGGTTTTGTCTGGTCTGATAGAGTCAACAGCGGTGCCACCAGAGGCACAGAATTAGCTTGTATTAAGAGGAATGCTTTGGCAACGTCAGAGTAACTGGAGCCATCTGTTAGAAAGAATAGCGCTCTGATTCGCCGCAAAAGACGAGATGTTCTACACGACATCTTCAGTCATTAGAGAATACATAAAACCCATCAGAGGGGAGAGCCAAAGTGGAGGTGTGCTGGAAGAGGGATGGACTAACTGCAGAGGTGTAGGATTTGAGAGAGTTTTTAAAGAAAATGTACTTCTATGGGAATTTGAGCGATATATTGTACAGTATAACAGTACTCTTAGCGGTAAAAGTTTTGGTTAGTAGGGGTCTCCAACCTTTTTCCTCTGTGAACTCCATTTATGAAACAAAAATGCGTATATAATTCAGAAATTTCTTGGCAAGCTGTGATATATCTTTATTTAGTTTAGTTTGAATCTGGTCCAGGTTTAGTTAGATCCAATTTTGATGTGGTTCATGGACCAACGCAACTCTATCCGAGATGTACTGTAAGAAAATATGATCTACAAATGAACGGTACTTCAGCCTGGAAATGAGTCATTATTTGAACTATATCATTACCTGTGTATGTGGCAGTCGATCTATAAAAGCGTTCCCTTTCCCACTGCTCGATCAACACTCTCAGGTAGTATTCCAGGTTTAATGCTAAGTTCAGGATTCGATAAGGTCTGTAGCACTGATTACTCTCTTTTATTTAGTGCTTGCTGCCACAGGCCCTCGTTGTTTAGCTGCGGCATTTGGGAACCACCCATCATGCCGGCTAGTGGGCAGGCTGGCTGTTTGGTGACTAATACAGGTGTGTGTGTGTGTGTGTGTGTGAGATATTATACCACTAATAGACCTCCAAATAATCGCTTAGTTGTACATTTGGGGGTAATGTGCATTAGGGTAGTTCAAAATATGATGGCGTAAGTAAAAGTTTTCTAAATTTTGTCAGATCACATTTTGCCTTGTTCCTACTGACATTGTGAACATCTGTACCACAAATGGAGCCAATAGGACGCCAGTGAAGGTTGGGACGCTTTTTCACAATTTTTAATGTCCTACATAAGAATGAGTAACTTTCACAGAAACAGAAACTTGAACAAGACAAGATGAACAATACAAAGATAAGTATGTTCATTAATAATCTCTCCCAGTCTCACTGTGCTTATGCTCCATATATTAGAACATTAGAACAGTTCAAACACTATATTCACGTATGATGACTTTGTCCTCTTTGATACTTTGTCTCAGTTTCCTTGTACAACGCAGAGCAAAAATTGCTTTTTGATCTTCATTTCGCACAAATCAACACAGACATTCACATGGACAGTCTGGAGTTCTAATAGTTTTGCCTCAGGTGCACTGTGGACTGTTTTTAGTGGCAGGACGACTATGGCCATTGACATGCACTAGCCTAGCACCAGCAACCTCTCCAAATACAAGGACTGGATGGAAGATTTCAAAAAGTGTCTCCACACGTCTCTGGCTCACGAGGAAATGAGGCCCTATGTCCAAAATTCTGAACTGTCCCTTTAACAATTTCAAAATTGTGAAAATGTGTGCCACCCCTAAATGTGCAGAAAATGACTTTTGGTACAGATGCTTATGATATCAACTGGAACAAGGCAAAAAGCGATCTGGCAAAATTTGGTGAAAATTAAATTTATGAACCAGCCTAATGTGCATTTTACTTTATAGGCCTTGAGCCATTGAGTTGAGTGCACTGTCGCCGCTTTGCCTTGTTTTCCTGTGTACCGGCTTGTTTTCCGGAGATTTGAACTCAGACTAGATTTACAAACAAACTGTCTTTGGAACCAAGAGTCAGTCAGTGAACTGTGAACCCAATTGTCCTAACTCATGGAAACATTACTGTCACACTGGACTAATTGTAGGGAAGATGTATGAATAAAATGTATAGTTTTGATATATGTGAATTATGCCTCTGTTCATCAACAATGAACCTATGAGCCTTTTATATGAGCTGGTCCTGGGTCAACCCCCAGGTGGCCTGATGGTTCTTTTTCTTTATTAGGTGTTATGTTAATTATTGGTTCATCCAGTAGTTACTATAAGACATTAAGGTCAACCAATTAAAGCTAGAACAAATTAAAACCTTATGGAACTCAATGATATAATAAAAAAAAAATAAAAAATCAACGACAGTTATAACCTTGTAACCATGTTTGCTATCTTGGAGAAAGTTAATTACAGTATTTCTCGACTGCCTTTACCTTTTTGATCAAGACGATACTATTGTCATATTGTTTATCTTACAAAGTTGTGAATAAAATCAATCAAAAAGGTAGAAGCACTTTTTATATCTTAATCTTAGTGTGTAAAGTAATTTCAAATGACAACAGAGCTTCGGGGTTAAATAACATCATCATTTTCAAACTATTGTCAAAACAAAGGGCAAAGCAGCAAAGCCGCTCTTCAGGTTGTTTTGTTGCTTTAATTAATTTATCAACAAGAATATAAAATTATGCACAAAATGAATTACTAATGTAAAAAACATGTTTTTTTAATTTTTATATATGTTTATTATATAAATTTGCTTTTATTTATTCACTACACGTAAAATGTAAAAAAATAAATGGTCCTCTCTACACACTGTACTTTTCCAGTACTCTGCTCAACATATACACAGAGTCATAATGAAAAGTTACACAATGAAGCTTTAAATCCACTCTGCAGCTACAGCTAATTAGTCACTTTCGCGTCTGTTCACGTCCCAAATTTATTTCACACAAAAACTAAAACAAAATTATAATTCATAGTAATACACAAAATACAGTGGGGAGAAACGACTGAAATAAGTGCACTGAGTCTGCACTGAGTCTGCAGCAGCTGTTGCGAGGAGCAGAGGTTCCTGGGGGCTATGCAAATGTCCAAATCGTAGCCTGTCGAGAAAAGGCAAACTCGCCTGGGCGCCGCGCACGGAGCCCTTTATTATTATGCGATTCCAGACATCAGTCGGAGCTCCCGGTAAAGTTTCCGCAGAGACGAGATGCAAACATCCTTGAGAAACGAGGAGCAAGTGGATTCTTCCTCTCCCGACAGAACTGAGACTCACTGACAGGTGCAGAGGCAGATGGACAGGCGAGGTTTAACGCTATACAACTGTTTATCTACAGAATGTGCCTCTGAAAGTTTAAAGTTGAGCTCATTATTTAGGTAGTGTATATAAGATTTATTGTCAATGCTTTCATAAACCTCAAACTGTTTCCCAGGCTATGAAGTTTTGTTTGTTAATTTAGAAAACAATTAGACCAATGTAAAAGCCGTTTATGGTATTGGTAATGTTTGAATTACTTTGTGTACGAATTGTGCTGTACAAATAAACTTGCCTTTCCAAATGTTTTAATATAACAGCCAATGGCATCTTAGTTTAAAGGCACACTACAGATTTTTCTGGTGGGTTGTCTGCCTATTTCTTGTCTCAGGTGGTGTTGTTGCTTCGTCTGGAATGTTCCACATGAGCACGGGCACTGAATCTATTATTCTAACTTGCATTTATTCAAACTCTGTTGCTAGTAAAATATTCTGACCTGACATGCATCTTGGCCTGTGGTATCTCGGTGTGCTTGTTTCCATGGAGATAGGTATGTTTAATGCCATGTTGTGGAAGATAGACAAATGAAATAAAATAAAAAAAACATTGAAATAAGTTCAGTTGCAGACAGAGCGGCCGTGCAAAAAGGAACACAATAATGACATACAGAAAATACAATTAAAATGCACATTCGTCTACACATATAGTAATTCAATAACTTATAAAGCTAGTAAAATACAATATATAAATACAAATAATAAATAGAATATGGTTCGTGTACCATTCGTTCTTTTGAATTTCAGTTAAGAATGAAAAACAGTAAAACGGGAAAACCGTTTAATTCCTTTATTCTGTTTTAGTGCCAAACAAAAAGAAAATCAGATTTCGACCTCTATTTCCAATATTTAATTTAAAGTTTACTTCAAATAACACCAGTCAAAAAACAGTCTCAGTCTCCTATTTCACCTTTGATATTTTATTTTCTCTGGTTTATTTTTCCCAGAAGATCTGCTGCTCAGTGCGCCGCCTGTGAATTCAGTGTCAACCATGATTAGTTCTATGGAGTCAACGGAACAAAGGAGAGTTTATCGCTGCTCCCGGTTTCTCATCATGGAGTTCAACAAATACTTTCTAGGACACAAAAGTAAATGTGTCGCCATAAAAGAAGAGGACACGTTTTCCCACAAAACTGCAATGATTTTTCAGGCAAGTCCTTTTAGCAGCAGAACTTCCGAAATGTTCTTAATTGAAATTCAAAAGAACGAATGTTACACAGACAACTATATAGCCTATCATTAGCCTAATAGCTAGTTGTAGTAGTCATATTTTAATGTTTTCGGAAAGCAAGAATTTATTATATTTTATTGTAATAGAAAGTTCAACCAGATGTGTGAGCAAGTTTCCAAAAAAAGAGGAGACTAAAGCACAATTTGGCCAAAAAAGGACTTAGGCAAATATGCTATGCTACGTATATATATTTTCAATCCAGTTAAAGGAGAAAGCAGGATATGGCCCTCTTAGTCTTGAG
This sequence comes from Odontamblyopus rebecca, assembly GCA_030686955.1. Lineage (NCBI taxonomy): Eukaryota > Metazoa > Chordata > Actinopteri > Gobiiformes > Gobiidae > Odontamblyopus > Odontamblyopus rebecca. Next base: position 34,273,297 of record CM060664.1, read on the forward strand.
TGGAAAGATGGACGGAAGCAGCCTTTTCTCAGGACTGTGTTATGGTGGTAACTTTGATAATGATCTTATTGAGGATGTTGCGATGGGCGAGACTGAGGGAACCAAGCCAGGCTGCGATACTGAATGTGAGGGTGGATTTTATGAAGCAATTGTAGAAAACAGCAAGAAATGACTGGTGGACCTGCAGTTTGCAAAGTTTACAGAAAAAGAAGAGGCGCTGTTTACATTTTGAGTAGATGTGATCTTTCTTTCCGTATCCATGGAGACTGTGCAAGAGGCCACCTATGGAGTTAGCCATGGACTTTTGTGATGCTACAGGCTTATTACACCATATGTGGCAGCAAAGACCTTCCAGAGGAAATACTGAGGGAATGAACCATTTAATCACCAACCAAAACAACAGAGCGGAGTAAGAACAAGATATTTCTCTCTCAATTTTATGTATTGAGTTGAAAAGTGAGTTTGTGATCACTTACGGTGCCAAGATATTTGTATTTGTGAGTGATGGAGTGGCCATGAGGGAAAATAACATCCATTTCTTTTGTCTTGGATGCATTTAAATCCAGACAGTTACTCCTACACCAAAGTGAGAAAGTGTTGATTTCAGCCTTCAGCAGTCCATCTGTGTTGGCGGTGTCCGTGATTACTGTCGTCTGAGTATTTGATGTGTTATTTTTGGGGGAAGTGAAGAGAGAGCGGAGAGATTACTGAACCCTGAGGGAGTCCGGTGGATATCGTCCTGACAGAGCGGAGATGTCCAGCCACCCTGAGCCTCTGATCCCTCACCATGTGGACAAAGAGGATCCAGAGGACGGCGAACGGGGGGAAGTCAGTTTGCGTCCCGTGAGATGCGGTAGCAGGGTGTTTAAATGGTTTTGAAAAGTCCACAAAACCAGGCTGACACAGGATTTGGGCTTTTCCAGGTGAGTGATGGCTCCATGCAGCAAGGTCAGCACCATCCACCCCATACGACTGGTATAAAAACTGCAGGTCAGAATACGCACTGATATCGACCTGCGGCTGGGCCTCTCAAAGCTCCCCATGACCAGTGACTCCAGAACTCATCCTTCTACGCCCATTGAGCAGATTTATTTCTTTACTAAGTCGGTTTTTAATAAGTTTGCCTTCCACTTTCTTTCCTACTAAGTTTAAACGCTGCTTTATTTTCATTCAGGATAGTTGTCAGTGGTTGTCCAGGGGTTATGGTTTGAAAATGCTTTAACTTTTAGAGGGGATCGGCATGATTTCGCAGACAGTGATGTATGATGTCCTCCTCCTCTAAACTGCTCCCCTCTGTGAGCTCATCCCACAGTGTGCAGTCAGAACAGTCCTGTAGTTTCTCCTGAACTTCCCTGTTCCAGTGTTTGACTGCTTCATAACTCTTTTTGTAGTTTAGTGCAGTATGACGAGACTAAGTGAACAATAGTACGGTATACAGGACTTTTCTTATAAGCTCTGTATGCATCTTTTATGTTACCATGACATCACCCCTGCTACCAGGAACCTCGATGCCATTTTCGACTCTCATCTCAACTTCCACCTTCACATCAAAAACGTTGCCCAATCCTGTTTCCTCTGCACCTCCGCACAATTAGCAAAATCAAAACTATCCACTCCCGCCCTGATCTTGAAAAAGTCATCCACGCACTCGTCTTCTCCCGTCTAAACTATTGCAACTCCCTCCTCTCCAGCCTTGACTCCAAATCCATCTCCTGCCTCCAGCTGGTTCAGGATGCAGCAGCTCGGCTCCTCAAGGTTTTAACAGACATCAACACATTACCCTGTTTTAGTTTCGCCTGTGGGTTTTAGAACTGATTTGAAGATTTTACTGTTCACGTTTAAAGCTCGTTTAGGTCCCTCTTCAAGTTACATTTCAGAATTTTTAGCCCTGTACGAGCCTCCCGCAGCCTTAGATCCTCAGGTAGGTCCCTGTGGCTGTTCTGAAGTCCAGGCTGTGGACGAAGGTGACGGAGCCTTTTCAGTCCAGGGCCTCGACTCTGGAACGACCTGCCTGAGGAGATGAGGCTGCACCATCAGTATCATCACTTCTTAATACCTATTTTTATTGGCTGGCCTTCCTTTAACTGGTTTTAGTTCTTTTTATTCCCTACATCTTTTTAGTTGATCTCTTTTATTTATTTATTAGAATTAATCTGATTTGTTGCATCATAAATAAAGTTGTATTTCTTCTTCTTCTTCTTCTTCTTCTTCTTCTTATTATTATTATTATTATTATTATTATTATTATTATGACAGAGGTGAATTACAAAGCAAAAGCATCTTTATGACAACAAGCATGCTGTGGACAGTCCTCTGGAAAAGTTACACAGAGCACCTTTAAGTAGCAGGACCAGTAAGAGCACATTTTACATACAGAATTTACTCAAAATCTGCTTGCAACTGTTGAAAGAAGCACAATACTTTATAAAGTAGTTTATATTTAAATCCAGCCCTTTAATATATTCTGTGAACATCTGTTTTCTGTTGTTATCTGCTCTCTCGCCTTGAGCTAAAAACATGTTTTCATTTGTCAAATCCATGTTATAGTGTTCGCTGACATCCCTAACACCTGCGCCGAGACTCTGCAGTAGGGGAGTAACATTTTTAATGAAGAGGAAACAAACTCAACTGTGACACTGTTTTATGCCTCATTCTTAGCAGTTTTTGACAAGGATTTTTTACTTTGTTTCAGTCACAGTCTTTGACTTAAAGCAGGGGTGTCCAAACTTTTTTCATCAAGGGCCACATTAAAACAAAGACCAGTGCGAGGGCCGATTGAGGGTTATAGTCTGGTCGTCAAAACAGTAATTCAAATCTGTGCATTGCAGGTTTAAATGACCCACTAGACCTTTGTTTATGCTTAGACCCTCAAAACAACACACGAAATTTGCTTGATCAAGGTAGATTTCAAAAACATGCAGTCAAAAGTGCTACTTCTGTGTAGATCAGTGTAGATCTGTGATCACTAATGTTATGCTTTTATATAAATGTAAATATTGTACATCATTATTGTGTTTTATTGTGCTTGTCATTGACAGTTTGTCTATTGTGTGAAGTTGTCTTATGTTATTTCTATCTCACTGACTTGCCAGGGACTACAGATGTAAAGTAGTCTTTGGGCTAGTTTTGGCATATTTGCAAGTATTTGTTCATGAATATGCATTGTCCCTTTAAATAAAACTAAAAAAAAACAAAAAAAAAACTTGCAGTAGTATGGGCCAATTCACCTGGAAGCCTGAGGGCCAAAACAATTACTCTGAGGGCCACATTTGGGCCCCGGGCCATAGTTTGGACATTCCTGGCTTAAAGTATGGTTAGATTTAGCCAAGATTTTGTCAGATTTATATTTGTAAATCTTTTTTTACTTACTATCTTTTTTATTGTATTGTATTTAATCTTTAATCTTCCAGGTAGATTGATTAAAAACATTTCTCATTAACAACGATCTGATCTTTTCAACAAGAACCACATTTAGTTGTTTTTTATTAAATGAAAATGTGCTAATTTTGCGGACAACTTCATAGCAGTTTTAATCAACCAGAAGAAACATTTAATATTATTTATTTTAACTATCATCTATTGTATTACATTCCTTGGACGTTGAGTTGAGTCAGGTTTGGGGCTCTGGGATTGCAAAATAAATTTTTTCTTTAGTCTCTTGCTATTTCAGCCAACAAAAATGTATTAAATGTCTCATTAAAATTTAAAAATGTCAGTTTTTCATCCCATGTTTTTAATTGAATTTGACCCAGCAATATGACATTTGCAAAAACTATGAAGAAATATTTTTGCCTGTGTTCACATTGGATAATAACTGATGACCTCTCATGCTAAACACATATAAATACACTCTCTCTCCCCTTTGTCATCTGGTCATTTCACCTTGACAATCGCAGCAGCAGAACTAACATCCTCCTCAACCCCACCATCTCCTCCTCTTCACCACCACAAAGGAGATATAGTCCTAGGAAATCTCTCATAGTCTCATTATTTTTTATGACAAACATTTCTGCATAATATAGTCCAGATAAAATACTTTTCAGTTAGCCATCACCACACCCGACTGAAATTTGAAAACAAAACAAAGCCTCTTGAATTTCCTTAAAGTTGTAATTTTGATTCATGACTTTGTTGTTTTGTTTGAGCCCCAGTCTTGTCTGATTGCTCACAGTTGGTGCGCCGAGAGGAAATGTTGCCGGTGGTTCATTAATTTTAGAGGAAAGATCAACAAGTTCTGTCTGAGGCGGAGCGGCGTTGTGAATAAAACGGTGTGGATGGAGAGGGCAGAGAAAGCAAAGTGGAAGTGTTGTTTCGCTGTTGGAGACTCCCTGGACTCGACGCACAAATCAATGCCTCAAAAATAATTTAAAACCCAAAACAGCCCACGTAACTGCGTTTTAGATTGACTTTCTCATTATGGTTATAGGAAAGTTACTATGGTTACGGTTGTGTTGTGTTTTACTGCATTTGACCCATCTATCCTAACCTGATTTAACTTAGAATTAGCGATTCTTTTTGCCGGGCAGGAGTGTTTGTTTACCAGCTTTACGTGATGGTGCGGTGACATCTTCGGCTGCCTTCTCCAGGACTGCATACCATGAGTGTGATGAGGTGTATGCTCCCTCATCACGGTTCATGCTCCTCGGATCTGGTTTGCAGATCTCGACGGCCTCTCTGATCCAGCCCTGGCATTTGTTGCTTTCAGCTCATATGACGTTGGTATATTTCCAGTCTGTTATGCGGTTTTGTCTCTTGATATGACTGACAAAAGAATAGCTCATTCCAAATTTAAAAGTTTGACATTGGAACAGCGTTAAAATAATCCGATAAAGACCCAGACTCTCGGGGATCTCCAGACCATGAGCTAATCTTGATAAGTGTCTAGTCGCCTTATTCTGTCCCACTTTTAGTTCTGACTTCTACTAACCTGTACTTATGCTTATGTTGGCACTCACGTTTCATTTGGAGAGATTTATGTCTTGTGATTCTCAACACTAAAATATGTTCATTTGCACCACCAAATCAACAATGCTTGGATGCTCTGGACGTGTTTAAAATGTGTTGGTAGTTTGTATATTTCTGTACATAGCTCGAGAGTATTTGCCTTATGTAAAATCACAGCCCTGGAAAGAGGGGGACAATTAATGGGTGCGCCTATGGCAACTTCCTGAATAAAAATTAGCTTTATTTTAGAAAAGATAAATTAGAACAGAGAAAACTAAAAAGGGCACCACGTGTAGTGCTGATCCACCCACCGTAAAATCGGCACCTTCGACTAATGCGTTGCTGTTGTGTCCTTAGGCAAGACACTTCACGCATTGTATCTGGCGCCTGAGTGGTTAATTGTGGTTGAATGGTTGCCCAGGATCCAGAATAGACACTTATCTTACTTACGGTATTTTACAAAGATATGAGTAAATCTCCCCGAGTTCAGATGTGCGTGATGGACAGGTGGATTAGCCAATCAGGGACAAGCACAGTCAAAACAAACATGGCTCACTTCCTTCAGTCTTCCCCAGGGCAACTGTAGCTACAAAAGAAGCCACAGACTGAAATAATAAAAGGAGTAATTTTATTTAAAGGTGTACGGCATAACTTTATCATCATATCTTAAGTGGAGGGTTCACCACCTGCTTCTCGACATGGAAATGTTATTGTGTTGTTGAATACAGATTAAACAGTAAACTGTATTTTTCAGACTATAAGGCACACTTAAAATCTTTTAATTTTCTCAAAAATTGACAGTGCGCCTTATGTATTAATTCCAGTTGTGTTTACTGATCTCGAACCAATTTAATGTGGTCCACGGTGCTAAAAAAAATGTTTTAGTACGACTTTATTAAGCAACGAAGCCACACTGCTGGATGGATTGTCAGAGCATCATGGCGACTGTAGTCAGGAGCCTCGCAGAGTAATACGTACTGTGCATAAAGAGCCCAAAATGGCCCCTGTTCAGAGACATGCTCACTCAGACGCCCAAGTGGAGCACACTAATTTGGTGTTTGCTATCATTTCGGGTGGATTAACCAAAGAACTCCAACCGCTAGATATTGGCGTCAACAGGTCACTCAAAGTTAAATTGCGAGCAGCGTGGGTTTGACGACAATGGATCGTGGATGTCTGGGCTAAGGTCTCAGTCTCACTTAATGCGCCTTATAATCCGGAGCGCCTTATGTATGAAAATAGACCCGTTTATTGATATTGCGCCTTATAATCTGGTGCACTTTATAGTCCGAAAAATATGGCACATTAAACCTTAAATATGATGAGGGAGACAAATGGGTTACAGGACTACGCTACCGTACAGTCGAGATCTGTGGAGAGTCACCCCTGTTCACAAAAGGGATGATGGTATTTTTGAGCCACAGAAAGCCCCATAATAAATAAATTCTAGATGGATGTGTTTAATGTTATACCATGGAGCATTCCAGGCAAGGCAAAAACATCTCCATTGAGACGAGCAGGTGGCGACGCTCTACCAGAAAAGTTGCGCAGTGCACCTTTAAATTGCAAGTACAGCAGAAGTACAGTAGTTGTCAACCCAAAGTGATACAAACTCTATAAAAACTCTGCTTCAAAATAAACTTTTCTTTTCTTAACAGTCAACATGCACATTTCCCTATGCAGTCTGAGACATTAAACAGAATGGCTTTTGCATCATTTCTTGTCTCCCCGCGCTCCGCCTCTGGTTAAACAGAGCTTGTTACTCTGCGTCTCTAAATGCTTTAATGTCATTCGCTCGTGGGCCGTATAATGACGCTGTTATTAAAGTAATGTAGAGAGAGTGTATATGATAAGCACATCAGCGCTAATGTTCATAATGGGACCTTATGGAGACATCAGGAGTGAAGACGAGGAGCGCAAATGAGGAAGCAAATGTAAAGGAAGAAATGCATTAGATAGATAGGGAACAAGAGGTTATTTAGGATATGGAAATATTGTGTTCTTTGTGTGTTTTGCAGAGTTTAGATGATGATGATTAATGTAATATCTGTACAAATTATGTTTAAAGTGAAAAAACGATAGGCATAAATACTTGTAATGAGTTTGTTATAAAGCTTAGTGTAGCTTCTTTTTCAAGAAACAGCAGCTCACAAGTAATAGTCATAAGTCATAATAAATGAATAAATTCAAAATAAGTAGCAAAACTTGCAAGAGACTGGTGTCAAATAAGCAATAACCATAACTATTCCATGATTAAGGTATAAAAACATATTCTAATGTAAACATGTCCTCCCTGACCATTCAAAATACTGTTATATATTTGTACACATGACAATTGTTTTAATCTGATTCTTTGGGTTTTGATCTAAATCAGTGTTCGACAACCTTAAATACTGAAAGAGCCATTTGGAGCGTCTCCCACAGAAAACCAAAAACCCGGAGCCACAAAACCCTTTGACTCTAAAATGAGGAAAACACTGCATATATTTTTTTTTACTTGTCTGCTCAGTGTAAAAGACTATAGTGTGCTGCATTTATGAAATCAATGAAATGCTACAGAGAATATCTGTCCATTCATATACGGTCTATGCGTACAACCTGCAGACGTCTCTGAATCTCTGAAAAGTTAAACATGAACCATCTCCAACATGATAGAAGCACAGAACAGACTCACCATCAGCAGAAAGAACACTGACAGAAGCCGAACACATCAGCACAAGGAGCGAGCTGTTTTTTTTTTTTTCAGAGCTTATAGTTTATACAAAGAATCATGTGGTTTTAAGTTTTGTTTCTGTAAAATGTAAACAAATGTGCGCAAAGCTGCATTAAACACATTATTACTCAATGTCTATTTGAGTCGTCTTCTTAGGAAATACAAATTCAAACTTAGATCATCCACCCACAGAGAACCAAAAATGTGTCTGCGTCTGTTTTCCGTCACCATTGTATCACATGTGGTACCTCGTGTACCAGTCTCATCAGCCTTGAAAGCAAATGCATCTGCCCACTTAGTATTAAATGTTCTGTTTTATTCAGAAACTTTTATTTTCTTGGATTTGTGAATCATTTACCTTCCAGGGGTCAAAAACTCAATAAATCCTGCTGCTGGTGTCGGTGCCAGAGTCCGGCTGCCAGATGTGTGTTGTATGTGTCGCACATTTTGAGTGACAAAAATCTTTAAAAACGTTTTATTTGAAAATTACAAGATTACCATTATCTACAAATTCAGAAGTACATTTAAAAATGAACAAAGTAAAATAAAAAGACATTGCAATTAAAAACTCATTATTTATTTTCTAAAGTCACAGGGAGCCACAGCAGAAGGATGAAAGAGCCACATACAGCTCTGGGTTACCGACCACTGAGCTAAATTAACGACCCATAATGACAGTTTTTGACAGGGCACAACAGTAATCATAAAGTCATAATTAAAACGCAATCAAAAGAAAAGACAGTTATGTGGAGTTCAGAGTAACAATGGATTTGGAAGTTTCTGTGAGTTTTGTTAGTTTTTAGTTAGTTTTTTTTTTTTTTTTTCATCCCTGGGTCTTAAACTCTCATCGGTGGAAAACAGCCTCTGGATGGACAAATTCTGAACAAATGAGAGATCATCTCATCATCTCCATCCCCAAGTCATATCCAAGAGCCAAGAGCATTTCTGTATTGTTACTTTTGTAGTTCAAATCGCCACAGCACAGAAGGAACTCTGCCCCAAAACACAAGCAGTAATTGAGCCCATAAATCTTAGGAAAGTATGATATAATTTAGGTCACAGCTGAAACTGCCCAATATCCTGTGTCCATCTGCCCTTTACTGAGAATCACCTGAAATTCATCTTTTGTTATAGCATTATCTGTCTTAATGCGGCTTGGCATTTGAAACAATTACAAACAAACAAAACTAACTTCATGTCCTCATTCACATATAAACATCTATAAATCTCCTCTTCGGTTTTGCTTTGCGGCTCTTAACTTCACTCAAGAGGAAGAGCTGTGCAGGATTAGCGACGCATGTACAACTTCAGATACTTTTACGCAAAATTATAAGCGACGGAATGGCAATAAACTTCTGCTCTGGGTGTAAATTGCGAAAGAAAATCACTGGAAAAGATGCACGACTGTGAGCGGGCGCGATTCTCCACTAATCTGATTTGTAACTTCCTCTGGCGGCGTCAATCTCCAAAGCTCAAACTGCTTTTTTCCACCTTGTGATGTCATGAAGTGGTAGTATTCAAGTTCACAGCTACCTTTTTTTTCAATAAAGACGGGCGGAAATGATCCAAATGGTTCTAGTGAAGGTGTGTGGAGTTTAAAAACACAGTGGAGCACAGGACATCACGAGGTGGAACAGTGTTTTTTGTCTGAGAGAAGAACTCAGCCTAAATATGCAAGATTTGTGCATTAAACACATGTGAATGAAACAAAACAGAAGGAAACATCAGAACATAAATCAGAAAATAGTATAATACAGGCCCTTTAAGACCTTCAAACAACAACAATGTATGACAAATTTTTATGTCTTCTGGTTTAATTTAAGATTCCAGTTTCCAACAACAGAAAATGTTCCTCAGAGGTCTTTATTTCACAGTGTAATTGTGATAAGATGGCATTTGAAGGGCCTGTGGGTGCTCGCTAATGAACAATAAAGGCGCCCGAGCGTTGCTTCCAGTGGATTGGCTCCGGTTGCACCTGTGTCCACGGCGACGGGGCAGAGCGCAGGTGGCAACAGCCGACTGAAAAGTTTAATTACTGATGAGACGAATCGGGGCGACGTTTAGTGAAATTCATCAGACCAACAAACGGCAGAGAGAACGTGACTACACTGCGCATGGAAAAAAAGAAAGAAATAATAATCAAAAAATAAAAAGTCAAGTTAAACGGTTTTATATTATACAAAATTGACTCTTGTGAGCTTTAAGCCATGTTATAATGTTGTTAAATCCTCATAAACGTACCTGGAGTTGTCTTAATTATTACTCTGGGTACTTCTCCAGAGCTCAAAATGCTCTGTTCCACCTTGTGATGTCATGAAGCGGTAGTCTTCAAGTTAAGAGTTACTTTTTACCTTTACTTCAGTAGAGATTGGCAATTCCAGGGCAGAAATTATCCAAATGATTCTAGTGAAGGTGTGTGGAGTTTAAACATAACATAGTGGAGCATTTCCTGTGCTACCACATGACATCACAAGGTGGAACAGAGCATTTTGAGCTAGACAGACTAAAAATAGAGAAGAACTCAGCCTAAACGTGCAGGATTTGTGTGTTAAACATGTGTGAATGAAAAATATATACAGCTCTGGAGAAAAAAATAAGAGACCACTGCATGTTTTTTTTTTCTTTCTGAAATCAGCGTCTCTACACGTGTGACGGCCGTTTCATTCCAGCAGAATTCAGCACAAACACACCTCATTCTGCTTCATGAGGCACTGATGATGAGATCACCTGAACCAACTCTGATTTAAGGAGGAAAAGGAGAAAAACCACTGCTGTGTTCATCATTTTTATTATTCCACCAGATATTGATTTCAATATTGATTGATTCCACCAAACATTAGCATTGTGTTGTTTGAAAATGATCTTGTTTTCTTCACATTATTTGAGGTCTGAAAACAGTTAAGCTTTTTTGTTGTTTTGACCATTTGTCATTTTCTGCAAATAAATGCTCTAAATGACAATATTTTTACTTGGAATTTGGGAGAAATGTTGTCAGTAGTTTACAGAATGAATCAAAAACACGAGAAACTGATCATTTTGGAGTGGTCCCTTATTTTTTTCCAGAGCAACTTCGACTTAAAGTAAAAGGTCATATTTTTATACAGCGCTTTTCCACTTTCAAGGCACTGAAAGCGATTTGCAACAAGGAACTGTTGAGACATTCATACACCAGTGTACACAGATACTGGGGGCGAGGTGAGTTAAGTGTCTTGCCCAAGGACACGACGACAGCGTCAGTCAGTCAGTGGACAAAACGCTCTACTACAAAAAGGACCTACTGCCGCCCCGGTGAGCTATCGCAACTACAGGGGAGAATACTCAAGCTGCTCTTCATAGAAATGTTATCGCCTTGCAGAATGTTCCACAGTGGGCATTAAACAAGTAAGAGGTCAGATCTGTGGAGAGGCAATACATTTTTTTTTTTTTAGCAGAATAGACAAATCTTTAATTGAATAAATGCAAAGTAGCCTGGACAGACACAAACACATCAAGTATGATTAGTTCCATGATGTGTTCTTTTCATGAACATACAGTAAAGTGGAGCGTTTAAAAAAAGAAATATATATATTAAAAAAAAAAAAAAATGCAATGATGGATAAACAAAATACCTCAGAAACTCAAATTTCACTTACTGATTAATTTGCAAAGTGCATCCATTTCTTAGCAGGTTTTGCTTTCTATTTTCAGACACACTCATGGTGCCAATAATCAACCAGCGCCCCCAGCAACTTCCCTCAGTCTCTCCCCTCCCTTCTTCCATCTGTCCTCCCGCTCCTCCATCTCTCTCACATAGGCAGATCTCTCTTGCTTTCCTTTTCTCTTTGTCTATCTACTTTTTCAGCCTCTCTCCCTCCCTTTTCTTGTTCTTGCCATCTATCATGTTTCTCGTCCTCTTGTCTGTCGCTCTCTCGTGGCTCATAGCCCCACCTCTTTGTCCTTCTCTGAATAAAAATTAATTCCGCTTTAAAAAGGCCGTGTAAAGACTTAATTCCTTAATGAAAATGATTATTCGGAATTAAGTTTAAAAGTAAGTGGGTGGTTTATTCCGATTTTAAAGCTGAATGAATTTATTCCTCGATCATGTAAACGTTTATTCTTCTTAAAAATAATTGCGGTCGTCACCCTTCGGACTTTCCTCCACGTCTCTTTGGATTTGTGAGCGGGATGTGGGAGTGGGCTGAGGTGTGGCAGCCTCAGACTCAGTTTGTCTTCTTCCTCCTTCTCCGACACTCTTCCCTTCTCCTCCTCAGCTCACAGACGTAAAGAGTGAGGAGAGAATTCTCCAGCTGCTGCTTCATTATCATCGGAACGACTGCGGAAAAAGTTTGGATCGCGTTTGTGTCGGCGGCGAAACGACAAACCGAGGTGACAGAAAAGCCGGGAGCAGCTGAAGTGTTTTCTTCACAAAGACGGAAATACGTTGGCGTCTCTGTCCAATCAGAACCCTTCCCCACCCCCAGACGTCGAGCGTAATTAAATAAAGGCGATTTAACGTGTTTTCCATGGAAACCTCGATTCAGAATTATTATTTCCATGTGAACTCGAAGGAGAATATTTGAATTCCGAACTATTTCATTCAGAACAATTTATTTGGAATGAAAAAAACGTAAACGTAAACGTGGCCATTCTCTCCTTCTTTTTCATTCTCCTTTCTCTTGCCCACCGTCTTTCCTCTATCTTCTTTCTTTCTTGCATCTCTTCCTTAGTATCGAAATTGAGTTTGAAATTTTAATATCGTGAACATTGCTGCCCCCACTTCATTTCTTCTCTTCTTTCTATTTTCCTATTTTTAATTTCTCTTCTCTCCTCCTCTTTCTCACCCTCCACCCTTTCCACCCCCAACTCTCTCTCATCCCTCTCTCATTCTATTCTATATTCACTCCCCTTATCTATCCATTTTTTTATCCATCTATCACGCCGTCTCTCCTCCTCCCTATCACTCCACCCATCTCTCCCTCGCCTCGACCCAATTACCGCCAATAATTACTCATAACCCTCAGCGCAGTTTCACGCCAAGAAAAAAAAAAAAAAAAAGAAAGAAAAGTGATTCGCCCGATTTAAACGTGTGATCCGACCGCAGAGATAAAAGCACTGATTGGTGTCATTAAAACTAGTTCACAGAAACCATCATGATCCAAGCCTGTTCAAACTGTTTTTGCCCCGCGCTGGGCCCCAAACAGCCCCATTACAAACACTTACCCTGCAGACGGAGGGCGGGATGCGGATCGATGTGGATAATGAAGAAAATTTTACAACATTTTGTCTGGAAAAAAGCAAAAATTGTATTCTTATGTGAAAAAATTAAGCCAAGAAATGTAACCGAGACTTGTTTAATGCACTACAAACTGAAATTATTATTATGAGTTCACTCACCTCTCCACAGGCTTGACCTGGTATCACTTTGTCTCTCGTCTCCATGGAGATGAGTTGCCACACTGTGGAGCTATTCATGCGGCATTGCTTTTGATGTCCAATGGTGTAGGTGACAGGCGGATAAACCAAAACAAACGTGGAGGTTTATAAGTAAAAATGAAGACAGATTTCTGCAGAATCAATAATTAAAGCACTAAACTCTGCAAATCTGAGGTTAAGCATCTTGTCCTGAGCGATACCGGAATATTTGAGGGATTTCCTACGCATTTAATATCCTACAGTAGTGTGAAAAAGTGCTGTAAACAAAGAATGCTTTCAAAAATATCAGTAAAAGAAAAATCCAAAGTCATTAAGAACTCTCTTCAGTGTAAAGAAGAAGTTGTGTTGGTGATGGTCTGGCCCCATCACCAAGCTCCATCCACACAAGATCTGGGCTTAGTTCTTCAACATGTTCGGAAACACCGACCGGCCCAGTTCCTTCACAAACTGTCTGCAAGTAAACCTAGAAGAACTGATGCTCTTCTGAAGGCAAAGCTCACACCGAAGATGGATTTGATTGAGATTTCTCTTTTGTTCATTCACTGCATTTTGTTGATTGATGAAAATAAATGATGAACACATTGAAGGCATTCCTAGTTTATATCATTTTTTCCACACCTGCCTAAAACTTTTGCACAGAAAATAGACTCTTTTGTATGGAAGATCATTTCCGTCAGTAAATAAAAAATAAAAGCCTCACAGAAAGTCATAATTATGAGTTTAAAAGTCATAATTATGAGTTTAAATTAGTTTAAATTATGAGTTTAAAAGTCATAATTACATGTTTTAAACACATCCCCTGTTTGGACTAAACCAGCTCCATGGACAGCGTCACATAGACACTTTGCACGTCGTCATTCATGTGGGATTTGTGTGGATTTCTGTTTCTTTCTTGTCTTTTTAAGACATTCACAAGTGAACAATGGAGCGATGTGGAGATGTCCGAACTCTCCAGGAAAATGGCCGACTGCTTCCATGAGCACATTCAGAGACTTTATAACTTGTAATTATGACGATTAACCTCATAATTATTACATTTAAACTCATAATTACAACTCTTAAACTCATAATTATAACTTTCTGTGAGGCTTTAATTTTTATTTACTGGTGGAAATAGGCTTCCATACTTTTGAGCTTTTCTCCATGTTATAATGATGTTACCTCCTCAAAAACCTACCTGGAGTTGTGTTTTGTTTCATTCACACATGTTTGAGTAATTATCTATATCTCCAAAGCTCAAAATGCTCTGTTCCACCTTATGATGTCATGATGTGGTAGTTTAAGTGAACAGCTCCTTTTACCTTTTGTTCATAGGCCCTAATTGCAGGATTGCCTCATGAGCTGTAGTACAAAGAAAAGAACATGTATTTGATAAATAAATATAATAAAATTTGCTTTACCAAACACATCTGAAGAATCATATAGGCCGAGTAGTATTACCCCAACTTTTCCACACTACACTAGGAAAGGCAAGGGAAGTTTGTTTGTACAGCACACTTAATTCAAAGTGCTTTACAGAATAAGAAAAATGTTAAAATCACAATACAAATAAAAAAAAAAGAATAATCAACATAAAAACAACCTTAAAAGAGTCACCACTACACGTACACAGCCAAGACTACTGTTTCTTGCTCCTACTTCTAAATCTGTAACATTCTTTTGATTATATTGGAGAGGAACAGCTCAAACTTCAGCTCAAATTTTAAATAATGTTTTGAGTGCAAATATCAGCAGAAGATAGAAAAATCCCTTTTTAATGACTGTTTGGCTTCAATGTTCTGTTCATTACTTTGTGAATAACGTAATATCGACAGTAATGAAATAATTTAAATATTTCTTCTATATTTTTCAGTGCAGTTTTAGTTTGCCTCAAGGATGAATTTGAAACTTTAGACAAACTTGATTTAAACTCTTGAACTAAAGTTACGCTAACTGAGTGGAGTTTGCACGTTCTGTCTGTGTCATCCAGGTAAGGTCCTGACGAAGACTAGCTCAAGATATGGAGAAAGTGCTCAAATGGGTCAAATGCAGAGGATAAAGTTCACTATGGCGACAGTAAAGTGTACGTTAACCTAGAGAAACACTATGTAACTTTTCTGGTGGAGGGTCCTGCTGCTTGTCTCCATGGAGATGTAATTGCTTTGACTAAAATATTTGAAAGTACAGCGTTGAAAATACAGTATCAGTCTTCATAGATACAAGCAAATGACACCACCAGGCCAAATTACAGGTCTGATCTGTGGAGAAGCAATCCCGCTCACAGAAAGAATGTATGTTTTTCAAGTAACAAACAGTGAACACATACAAATGTTTAATGCCACGCTGTGGAACAAAACAATGATATCACCTTGGAGACAAACCAGTGGTGGATGTTGCACCAGAAAAGTTAGACAGTGCAGCTTTCACTATTCAACAGCACTAAAACATAAGACAATACAAATATGAATCTAAAAAAATGTTCAAAAGGAGTAAAAAGATACTAATCGATGCTGAAACTAGTATCAAAACTAGAGATTAGACAAGTATTGGCTCAAAATAGACTAAAATTTTCAGTATCATGACAACACTCATGAGCTGTACTCAAATGTATGATGAGTCTAAAGTACTGAAGTTTGTCCCTTCACAGATTGATCATGGGGTGGTAAGTCATACTGAGGGGTCCATGTTATTTCTGTGCTCTGTCCTTCAGCTCAGTTTGAGTCAAAACAAGGAGATCCATCAATCCGGTGACGAGGATGTTCTACTTTACAAAAACAGATAAGGACATAATGACATGGTTTATCTGCTCACCAAGTGCGCAGAGTAAACAGGATACAGATTCAGTTCAGTTCATTTTGTACAGCCCCAAAATCATAACAGCAGCAGAACATAGGGCTTAACAATATTGTTGATTTAACCTACAGAAAGTTAGAAACTCAAACAGTGAAACTGGCCAATAACAGACTTGCAGATTAATCAACTTCCAAAGGGTACAAGCAAATGGACAACTGTCCCATAGCGCCCTCTGTCATAGATGCTTTTTCTCAGCAAGGAAAAAGTAAAAAACACAGGTAGAGCATTAATAAAACCAGTGTGGTCTTAGACAGACAAGCTTAAAGACAAACTGTGGGGCATCCATCCATTTTCATGTGCTTATCCGGGACCGGGTCACGGGGGCAGGAGTCTAAGGAGGGACTCTCAGACTTCCTCCACCCCAGACACTTCCTCCAGTTCCTCCGGAGGGACCCTGAGGTGTTCCTAGGCCCAGAGACAGTCCCTCCAGAGTGTCCTGGTCTTCCCCGGGGCCTCCTTCTGGTGGGACATGCCTGGAACACCTCCTGAGGGAGGCGTCCAGGAGGCTTCAGAACAGATGCCCGAGCCTCCTCAGCTGCTCCTCTCGACATGGAGGAGCAGCGGCTCTACTCCGAGCTCCTCCCATATGACTGAGCCCCTCATCCTAGCCCACACCGGTTCCACTGGGAACCAAAATGCTCACTGGTGAGCGACCCGCGTTCATACCACTTAAGTGAGCCATGCATCATCAAGAGAGTATGGATTTGTCACCAAATATAAACAAGGCCATTTGAAATAACAGTCATGGATTGCATCATTGACACCAGCGAGCATTTGTACTCTTACAAATCATTATTAATCTGCGCCAAACTCTGCTGCAACATCTGCTGTGGAGAAAGCAGCAGCGACGACGCCGAGTCCAACAATGTAACCTTACCAGGCAAACATGGATATTTGCAAGACGAACGGTACGTAATATTTTGTGGACTTAAAACTTTTCTTGTCACATGTGAACATCTTACAACGGCATGTCCGGATGTGCCGTCCATGTGATGTTCGTTTATTTTACCATGTGTGACCTGGATGAGCCTGCTGGCGTCTACTGTGTCATCACGGTTCACACAGAAAAAACTACTTTTCAGTTCCCGAACGCGCTGATTTTTGACATGAACATGTCTGTCGGTTCAGGATTAGGTGTTGGAACCGGCACAGTTCTCTGCCTGAAAACGCTATAAGGGAGCGCCCGGCCACTCTGCAGAGGAAACTCATTTCGACCGCTTGGATCCGCAATCTTGTCCTTTCAGTCATTACCCAAAGCTCATGACCATAGGTACCATAGGGACTGTGGAGCATTCCAAGCAAATCAATAGCATGTTCATGGAGCAGAGCAGATGTCAGACCCTCCACCAGAAAAGTTACATAGAGCACCTTTAAGAGTGTGTTTGAGCAGTGATTGATTGAGCAGTAAAATCGCTGGGGTTGATAATGGTGATGAAAACAAGGTACAATCAAATGTCTGTTTCAGTTTCATTTAAATTAAACACAGAAAAGTCTAACATTTATTGTGTTTTTATAATTATTACTTTGGTGGGGTAATACTTGTGGTAAATATCTAGTGTTACATCAATCAAGTGGCATTTATGTAAAAAAAAAGTTAATATACAAAAATACAGAAAGTAGCTGAAAGGAATAAATCTACTTATGTTATTATCACTGAAAATGACGTTCACTAAGATTCATATTTTTTCCTAAAACCCTAAATTGAATTATGTTTAATAATGCTTTAGTGAAATAAGTAATCTAACCTGTCGTGCACTTTAAACCAAATCAGCACCTCCCTAAGTGCCATTAAGGGCCTGTTCATTACCGTTTCATGAGATTTGAATTTTGGCTGAGATCCCTCCCTGTGGCGTTCCTCCCTCCTCCCTCACATCTGCCACCATCCAAAATAGGTCTCCTTGTTTTCTACTCCGGTACAGCCCAGTCGAGGATTGGGACCTGGCACTGGACCCGCTAACTTTGTTTCCTCTTGACTTTCAGCGCACTTTTCCTCTCCGTCCATCCGTCCTAAATCCGCTCGGCTGGACTTGGATTGATTTTACATTTTCCTGAGATAAATGCGCGTTGTGTGCTGTATGTCACTGGCCCCAGCCCCTGTCTTTTGCCCCGGTAGACCCCATTCATCACGAGGGGGGAATAGCAGCGAGCTAATGTGGTTGTTACTGAGCGCGCCCGACCTTAGTTTGACCTTTAGCGCGCAGACGCCGCGTGCAAAGTAATGATTTCAATTTCCACTATAGTCTCAGTGGAGCAGTCCTCATAGATTCACATTTGGCTTGATTATTATTAAACCCAAGCTCATGGAAGATTATAGGAGTCGCACACAAGTTCAGTGAGATGGAGGTTTAGCAGCTCTAAGGAACATAACTCCGTTTTACATTGCTGTGTGAGAGGCTTGTCCAGTGGGGCTTCTAATAATACACATGAATCTAAATTATAGGCGCTATAGGCCAGTTCTACTCAAACTTTTCACAGCAGGTACAGTGGCAACAGTGTTAAAAATAAAACAACAACATATACCATAAGGAAATGTCTTAAAATAAAAAGAGAGTGTTTGAATTCAAAGCATTTTCACCCATTGAAGACCACGACCCCTACTGTGACATGCTGCTGATTATCTACACTGTACTTGAACCCTTGAGCAAGACATTCACTCATCTTTCCTAACGATGAATGTTGTATTTGAGTGACTGACCAGGGGTGGAGATGGGGAAACGTTCTCCTGACTGAAGAATGGAGGACAAATGATCATATTCATGAGTAGTGTTGGGAGTAACAGTTATACTAAATACTAAATATTTTAATAAAATACAACACTAAATACAATACTAAATTCAATCAATCAGTCAATTAAATACTGTCCCACTTTAACTGTATGTTTTAATGGTACTTAATTTATTCATGTTGTTGTAAGACGGCCTTGGGTGACCAGAAAGACGCCTAATAAATAAAATGTGTTATTATTAGTAATGTACGGCATTCCAGAAAAAAAAAAAAGTAATATTTTACTTGGTACAAATGTCAGTAACACGTTTTTAATCTGGATTGAAGTGGTGGGTTTTTTGTTTTTCTTCATACAATTTCGCTAAAAACACTGAGATCAGCAGTGGTGAAATGTCCGAACAGATCAGAACAGATGCATAAAGTCATTGTGAATCACGTCAAATGTGTTACTAAATGTTGCCACAGGAGAATTTGTCCGATTTTGGCTGCGATTAGAGTGACCCGACTTTTGTCTTTGTGTTCGATTTTGAAGCTGCTGTTCCTCATATAAGTGTGACGTCATTGTCAGATCATAACCAACAATCAGCCACTCTATGGAAACAGCCGATAAAACAGAGCGTCAGGGGCAGAGGAGTGATGGACACAGAGACGCAAGATAGAAATAACAAAAATAATTATTCCTCACCTCTCGTAAAGTTGTAAATTTAAAGTGCAGCATCTCATCCACATTATCCATAGAATTTCTCAGCAAATGACGACATCCAGTCCACAAAACAGCACTGTTAATCCGGTTTGAGACGTTCTTTGAAAGTAAAAAGGTGAGATAGTTCCTCACGTGTGTCTGTTTACATCCTCAGAGCGCACGGCTTGAGGTGAAGCTGCAGATTAGTGATAGTGACTCTACTTCCTGTTCAGCTCAGTCAGATCCCACATCACCTTCCACTGGATGTGTGATGAGCTAAATGAGCATCATGAGCTACATTTAGATCGCCTAATCCATATTTCCAGTTATTTTGGTGAGTATAATTTAGAAGTAATGCAATAGTAGTGTAAGGCCATACATTTTATATAGAGTAATATTGTGATGTAACAAATTACTTTGAAATGACGGTAACAAGTAATAAACGCATTAAAGTTTTTAAGCAACTTGCCCGACACTGTTCATGAGGTTCAGCTTTCTGTTACATGCAACACTTTGAAGACCCACTTAAAAGATGCTATAGTTAGTCTGAAAATTCCTATAGCAGCAATCCTAATTTCTCATCATTCTGAAACCCAGGGACAACTGAGAATAAAATACCTCAACCATCAGGTCTTGCTTAAAAAATAGAAACATTTGTGGATTGTTATAAAAGTAAGGCTCATATTCATGTGTGAGAAGAACCAGGTTTGGAGTTAAATATAACATCGGTTTGGAGCTGTCAGCAGATCCCACAGGAGAGAGCTTCCGTTTTAATTGAAATAGTTATTTTTTTTGCAGAACGACAAAATGAGGTTATGTGGCGCGTCTGTAAAGTGCAGTGGTAAAAAGTGTTTCCAGTGGGTGTCTGAGTCTCCCACATTGTTCAGAGGTATGAGATATACCTGATAAAGCTCTTACCTCCACAAAAACATACCTGGAGTTGTGTTTTGTTTCATTCACGCATGTTTAAGTAACTCTTTATTATTAGTCTGTCTACAGCTCCAAGGTTCAAAATGCTCTGTTCCACCTCAAGATATCATGAACTCGTAGTTTTAAAGTAAACAGTTGCGTTTTATCTTCAGGTCGGTAGAGATGGGCAATTCCAGGACTGAAATCATCCAAATGATTCTGGTGAAGGTGTGTGGATTTGAAGAGGGTTTTCAGTTTGAGAGAACTCAGAAGATGCAGGCTTCATGTGTTAAACATGTGCGAATGAAACAAAACACAAGTCCGGGTAAGTTTCTGGTGTGGCAGAGCATTTGTCCTCTGATCCGAAGGTTGGCGGTTCGAATCCTGCTCTCGGCATAAAAAAAAAAGAAAAACATCACTGGGAGTGCGGTCAGATCTGGTCTGAGTCCAGCTCCCACAGATGAGTGCTGTTGTTGTGTCCTTGGGCAAGACACTTAACCTACCTTGGCCCTAGTGTCTGCGTACACTGGTGTGGTTGATTTGGTGAGTGATTTCTTGTTGTAAAGTGCTTTGCGCCTTGAAGGTTGAAAAGTGATACCTAAAAATGTCCCATTTATTATATTTATTTATTTTTATATTTACTTAATAATTTCATAACAGCAATGAAATTAATTATGGCAATATTTTATATATTTCACTTAATTTATTATTATTTTTTAAATATGACCTCTAACCACAGGCTATCAGGCTAATCAATGCACTCAATACAATCACATGAACATACTTTAACTGCACATAATTTTGTTACATGGTGGAATTGACAATAAAGTTCACTTTGACCTTGACTTAAAAAAAAAAAAAAGTATAAATTGCTCAGTAAATTCATGATTGTTAATCATGGTGGGGAGTACATTTTACTTAACAATGACAAGTAAATTGTACCTGATATCACAGCAGTAAAATATACTTAAAAAGTGCTGGTGGAAATTGATTTTTACTAGTAAAGTAAGTCTTTATTTATATAGCACCTTTCACAGATAAAAATCACATAGTGCTTTACAGTGCAAAGAGCAACATAGACTAGAACAGAGGAATAAACTAGAACAGATGAAAAAAAAACAAAACTCATACACATTTTTTTCCCAGTTGTCACAAACCTCACTTCCCCTCTTCTCTCCCTGTATGTTATGTGATCGTAGAGTTCATTTTCTTGTACGTGGACTAACCTGTCAACTCCCAACCTCCGCAGCCTCTTGTCTTCCTCCGGAGACGGCGTTCTGTCTCCCTCTCCTCGGTCAAAGAGCAGAGGGCCCTTTTTGACGCATGCTAACACACATATAATGAAGGAGGCGACGATAGTGCTAGTCTGCTTTTCACACACTGAAATGATAAAGAAATAATGGGGGCGCGATGCTGGCAGGAAGTCACCGAAAGTAACTCCAGAAAGAAGTGAAGAGCGGAGAAGAGGAGAGGAGAGGCTTGTTAGGCCACAGTCTGTCAATCACAAAGTTTGAGAGCTAATCAGAGCAGTGCAGTTCCCCTCTGCCCTGTATCATTAAGACAGAGTATGTTATCAAGCGAGCAAAGGATGCACACACATAATTAAAACATCTATCTCAAAGTGCAGCAGAAAATATTGTTTGTGATTAGTGGGAATAACTTTGTTACAATAAAGTTTGCTGCTCAATTAAAGATCCCATTTACGATATTTTCTGATCTATGTTCTAATGTTTCCTCATTAAAAACAAATTTCCAGTTTTGTTTTGTTCCATTCACTCATGTTTAATGCACAAACTCTGCATATTTAAGCTGAGTTCTTCTCTCAAATAGAAAACACTCCACCTTATGATGACATGTCGTAATACAGGAAGAGCTCCACTGTGTTTTTAAACTCCATACACCTTAACTAGAATCATTTAAATAATTTCAGCTCTTGAATTGCCACTCTCGCAGCAAAAAACGGAGTTAAAATTTCAGGGTAAAATATTTCATTTTTTTTTTACCACAAAGAGTGTTATTTTAACTATTTGAAAATTAAATGGGGGTTTGGGTTGGGGTTATTTGCCCAGGTTGATATGGCTGAAGTTAATTAATCTTCCCTAAAGGATGCTACACACTACAGGATTTTTCAGTCTTAAATGATTTTTAAATATGCAACAAAATGTGCACACCACAGACATGAGGGGAATCTTATGAGACTTAACATCTCCAATTGTCAGGATCTGTCTGCGAACCACAGGATGTAATGTTGTGAGTGCGACGGCGTCAGCCGTTTCCTGTCTACAGTAAAACGTGTCGCTTTGAGACTCTGAAGTGTTCAAAGATCAGAGCTCTGCACTTCCAGTTTAGATACAAGTCAAAACTGTCTTATTATTATTTGTTAAATGTGGTGCAGATACAGGATTTTGAAAGCATAAAAGACTGGAGATAAAGTCCACAGGAAATAGAGTTGGTATTGGTAATCTGCAGCTTCACCGCACGCTGTCTGTGTAAACAAACACATGTGAGGAAACACTGTCTTTTTACTTTCAAAGAACGCCTCAAACTGGATTCATAGCACATTTTTGTGGACTGGAGACATTATTTGCGCAGGACAATTTCTATGGCTATTGTGGATGAGATGCTGCACTTTAAATCTACCACTTTATGAGAGGTGAATAATAAAGTCTTTATTTTCGCTCTATCGAGTCTGTAAGTTGCGTCTCTGTGTTCTTCGCTCCTCTGCCCCTGACGCTCTGTTTTATCGGCTGTTACTGTAGCGTTGTTGATGTTTGGTGGTTCTGATCTGACACTGACTCCACACAAGGAGCAGCGGCATCAGAATCCCACACAGGAAGAAATCACAGCCAAAACCGGGCAAATTCTCCTGTAGTTTGTGGCGGCTTTTAGTGTTAACTTGGCTACTTCAAACTCCAGCGAGAGAAGACCCGTTTGAACCAGTTTTGTACATAATTTCATCTTAAAATAACTAAAATAAAGTGTAAAAATAACACCTCTGTGTGTTGTTTAGCTAAATCAGGATAACTCTACAAAGTGTTATCCGTTTACTCTCAAAACGTTAATATAACTCTTGATTTCGGGGTTAAACAGGAACTTTGGTCCAATGTTAAATTAACTCTCGGACATATGGACTCGTGTAAACTTAAGGTTAAAATGAATTCTGCGAGAGTCACTTTTAACACTCCACTTTTTGCTGTGACTGAACTGAAGGTAATAGGCAGCTGTTCATTTGAAAACTACCAATACATGACATCACAAGGTGGAACAGAGCATTTTGAGCTTTGGAGATGCAGACAGACTAATAATAAAGGGTCACTCAAACATGTGTGAATGAAACAAAACAATTCCAGATATGTTTTGATGATAGAACACCATTAAAACATGACTTTAAGCTCTCCAGAATCCAGTCTGTCTATTAAAGGACATTTCTATAAGGATTAACCATTTAAAACAGCAAATTTTAAATGTGAAAAGCACCCAAAATGTTGCAGAATAACTGAAAACCAATCAATAAAACTAAAAGGTGAGGAGTGCATGTATAATTGTGATTGCAAGTTTGAGCAAAGGGCCTTCATGATTATAAGAAGAGAGTAACTTGACTTTTACGTCTCATGGGCTAATTGAGCTTTCATTTCTCTTAATTCTCAGAAAAGGCCAACACAAACTGAGTAGACCAGGCAACCTTTTACTTTTAGCTGAAAAGTGTAATGAATGTGCCATTATTTCTTAACCTGAGCTTGAACCGCGCAGGGGAAAAAAACCTTGAGAACAGCAGCCTCAGCGCGTTCAGCCGCAACAAAGGTCAGTTAATAATTCAACAATGGCTCCCGGTTTGCCGCTGATGATTTACAAATGAAGTGATCACATTAAAACGACAGGAGAAGTGACAGGTGAAACCGCTCACAGCTAAATGTGTGGACAGGCATCAAACAGGAGTAAATTATGAACGTTTTCATCCAGAGAAACGGAAAAGGATTTGAATACGATTGGTACCAACATTCCCTGGGGATGTGGTGCTAACAAGATCCACTGCTCTGTTTAAAGCTCTGGTATGAACAAGTCCCACTCAAAAAACATTACCTAAACATGATTGCACGTATTGATCACCGGCTCATTTATTTTTATTTTTTCCCTTTTTTCTTAAGTTTTCAGACAATCTAAAATGTATTTGGTAATGTTTGTTAATGTGTCGCCATGGTAACTGCTGAACATTCAGCCATACATACACATGAAGCGTATATGGTGTCACTGCTAAGTATCAGTATCTTTATGGATGAAATATATGTCGGAGAGCTAAACCTAAAGTAAAATGCAGTTCAGTTTTCTTTTTTCTTTTACTGTCAAGCTGATCTCTGAACTGTGGAAGGTCTTTCTGTCTGTCAGTTGATTTCTTTCTTTGTTACATTTTCTCCCTGCAGGTTTCTGGGTGGAATACTTTTTTTGCATTAACCTGCATCATAATTCTCAAGCTATAGGTACTCCTGGCTAAGATCCTGAGTCAAATAATGTATGTGTAGTTGAGTTTTGTTTAAAATCTATAAATCAGCGACACTTTCACAAAGTTTGCCTTATAATGTTTCTTTATCTATTTATCAGCGGATCTTTTTCATGGCGATTTCCCCTGTGCCACTTTTGAATCTCCTGGGCTGACCGCCTCAGACAGAGCCCCTTTCCAGAGAAAATACTTTGAGAGAATGAACACAAGGGACTGCTGGATTGTGTGAACTTAACTGTTTTTCCCCTTATCCATGAAGACTGTGCAAGAGGCTAAGGTGCTATGGACCTGTGAGATAATACAGAGAAAATAGGTCAAGACCTTCCAGAGGAAATACTTAGAGGGAAGGGGCCATTTCATCACCAACCAAAACAACAGATCATAGTAAGAGCGAGGCCTTTCCTGGTGTGTTCACCTGGCGCCCCCTGCAGGCTGCTGTGATGCTGCAGGACACAGAGGATGGACACTTTTGTCTCTTCCTCTCCTCACAGATCTGCTGGGCCTATAACCTGACCAGTCCTCCTCTTCAGAGTCCTGCGCAGGTTCGGGTACCCGCAGATACCCGACAGGTGAACCGCAAATTTTAATGAAATGGGTGAAAAATGTTGTGTTGTGTCGGATGCAGGAGTGTGCAGGTCTAATCTGCGGTTTACAAAACATCATGTGCGAACAAAAAACAGGGCTGTGTTTTAGTGCAATGCAAACATTTTTACAAGATGATTAGATGTAAAATCCATATGTTTTTGCACGTGTGCATTCCCAGAAATCTCTGCCACTTTCATTTTCAAACCACACATGTGATGTCCTGCAGTTCAAAATGACCTCCAAGGAGCTAAAAAGAAAATTAGCGAGCGGACAGTACAAAGTTGTGGCTCGTTTTTGGCTCTCGGACTGATTTTCGGGTGTCGGTTTGTATTTACAGCGGGTCGGATCTGGTGCGGAATTTTATTTCAATTCTGTCAGAAAATGGGTCGGGTGCAGATTGAGGTATGACGAGTACGGGCGGGTGCAGTTTGTTAAAATCAGACCCGTGCAAGACTCTGCTCCTCTCTCCACTAAAGCAGTTTTTACATTTATGAATGTGGAAGTGTGTGGTTGGGACATGTGGGTGTGTGAGGTTTTTAGGCACTTTTTATGCACTGTACATAGTGTCTCTATATTTCTATCTTTTTACTATTTTATTATTTTATTACCTTTGCACTGAACAAGGAATGCACTTAATTTCGTTGTATTTGTTACAATGATAAATAAAGATATTCTTTTCTCTTAAACTGCACTGAGGCCTTTGACTAAGACACTAAGAAGTGCCATGTCAATGTTGCTGCAACAAGAATTTCCCTCTGAATTAAAAAAAAAAAAGTCTCTATCCAGGCACCTCCCCATAACATCCATCAATAATCATCTTTATTGTATAGCGCTATTGTGGTGGTGTTCATGAATCTACTTTTAATACCATCACAGTTGTTTTGTTGGTTATGTAAGTGAGTGTGTTTGTCAGTGTTTTGGAAGATCAATGTTCCAGTTCAGCTTTCCTTTTATAGATGCCATTTTGAGTACTAAGTTCTTTTTTTTTTTAGCAGTAAATTGTTTTGAATTCTTTTCACCACTCTGAAACCCATAGATTGTAAAATAAAGCAGCCGCTAAGCTCTCCCAGTGCGCTTTATTTTAGCATGAAATCAATTTGATGTGAATAATTCAGTTCACAGTTTCTAGTATCACTTTCCCCGTTGCACTGTGACATCTTTCCTCTGTACTCCAGATCTCATTTGTTCCTCTATAACCTGAATTTCAATTTGTGATTTGGTGGACAACACAGTTACTCGCACTATGAAGAGTCATTTAAGAGATCCCACTTGGATATCTGTTCTGTTTGAATTATAAGGTGGTGTAGAAGGATATGGCTGCTCACATTGGACTAACTACAGACGGTGCAAAGATCGTGACCTAAATACCGACGAGCAAAGGCTATCTGTTAATGAAAACAGCCAGCCCGGACTGGTTAAGTGGATTTTTAATGCTGCTGAAGCTTGATAAGAGGACAGCCATGTGAGAGGAAATTCAAATAAACGTTGAGGAAAAGTGACAGTGAATCTTATCTCCTGAATGCTGATTGGATGACGGGGGGGAAAGACCTCTGTTCTGCTGGAATTAACTTGAAATGAGTGCTTGTTCCGATTTATATGTGGAGATCGTATGGGTTTATTATTGTAACGGCATTTGTTCATTTAGACAGAAATGAAAAAAGGAAATTCAATATGGTTGGTAGAAAGATGAGACGCACAGACAGATGAAGAGATGATGGAAAATTATCATACGAGACACTTGTTTTCGATCCTGCATGGATTATTCAAGACAATACAGAAGCACACGTGGCTCTGAAGGAGGTTGGGAATATTGTCTCGTACACGTTGGGTTTCAAATGATATCGTACCATTATTAGGCCGTTATAATGTAATACAGATGGGGGCAGGCTAAAATGGATAGTGTTAATATGCAGTTTTTTGTTGTAATACAGTGAGTTTGAGAGTCTCGTCACTGAAAGCATTTATTAAGTTCAACATTTGTGCATTTGTGTTTTTGGATGGAAAACTGGCTCTCGTGCTGAAGTATAACATGGCATAGAATCTGAAATCACCACGGTGGGGGTGTTCTATATCTATTTCTAGGATGGAATATCTCTGTAGTTACCATGGTGACACAACACGCACAAAATGGAAATGAAAATCCAACCATGAGTATCATAGTGACCACAAGAGCCAATCATGATTGAGGTGGTTAAATGTGCCTATTCTTCGGGAAGAGGGCTTGAAATGAAACGCACAAGCTACAAATCAAATCTGTTGCTAAGTGTCCTCTGATTGGTCTGTTATTTCTGTTCATGTCTTGATTTAGGAACAAAATAAAGAAGTTAAAAATTCAGGATCATGTAGAGCGGGTTAATACGAACATTTTAAAGACCAAAATGACGAGGCCACAGCAGCAGGTCCAGAGAGACAAGAAGGAGCCAGAAGAGCCACCTGGAGCACTTCCTGTTTGCAACATGGTGGCTTACGCGTTAGTTATGTCCATTCATATATACGCTCTATGTTTGTGACAGTAATGTTATTAGAGGGGGACTTGTTTAACAGCTCAAAATCAGCTCACCTGTCGTAGTTCCAGCTAAATCACTTCTTTCTGTGGTAAAACAAAGCTCAGATTCAAGTATAATTTGAGTAACAGAGCTTCAGACCGAGCTGTGCCTACAGTTAGCATCACACCCCCAGGAAATGTTGACGACATCAGCTGCAAAGTATCAGTAAGTTCAAATCATATTCTAGAACCTGAGACAGTGCAGGAGCTCATACATAGATGCATGTCCAGCACCGTTACCATAGCAATTAAATACTCAAAATTATTTTATCTTTTGAGTGGGCAAAAGTTCTCAAAATAGCACATATACACAAGTAGATGAAACCCATGACGTAACACAAAGCCTTATCGTTATTTGTTTGGCTCCATAAACTTGCCCCTTTAATTTTATGGTTTAAAGTCCTTTCAGCTGACAACAATCAGTCTTTGGAATTGAATAATGGCTCCACTTTCTGAAGATACTGGAAGATGCTGACTCTTGTGCCAGTTAATATTTCATGTGAATGGACCCAGTAATTACAAATACATCAGCCATAAGTAACACAGCCACAAATCTGACATTTGAACAGCAATATTGTCTAATTCTAATAATAATAATAATAATAATAATAATAATAATAATAATAATGCATACATTTTATATAGCGCTTTTCTGGACACCCAGAGATGCTTTACAGAGCATTATTCATTCTAATTTTTAAAGACACTGTAGCCTTTACTACGGTGGCCAATGGGGGCCAAATGCACCGCAACAGCCCAAGGCATTTCAGTTAGAAAAAACAACTTCAAATACACTGAGCAAAAATATAAACACTTTTGTTTTTGCTCCCATTTTTTGTAAGCAGGACTCAAAGATGTAAAACTTTTTCCCTCCAATATTGTTCACAAATTTCTCTAAATCTGTGTTAGTGCATTTCTCCTTTGTCCTGATAATCCATCCCACCTCACAGGTTTGGCATATCAAGATGCTGATTAGAGCAGGATTAGAGCATAGATGTGCCTTAGGCTGGCCACAGTAAAAGGACACTCTGAAATGTGCAGTTTTATCACACGGCACAATGCCACACATGTCGCAAGTTTTGAGGGAGCGTGCAGTTGGCGCTGACTGCAGGAATGTCCACCAATGTTCATTTCTCTACCATAAGCTGTCTCCAAAGGCATTTCAGACAATTTGGCAGTACATCCAACCGGCCTCACAACCGCAGACCACGTGTAACCACACCAGCCCAGGACCTCCACATCCAGCATCTTCACCTCCAAGATCGGCTGAGACCAGCCACCCAGACAGCTGCTGCAACAATCAGTTTGCCTCACCAAAGAATTTCTGCACAAACTGTCAGAGATCTGCACCGGTGATACCGTGACGAGATCCTGAGGCCCATTGTTGTGTCATTCATCCGCAACCATCACCTCATGTTGCGGCAGGATAATGCACGGCCCCATGTTGCAAGGATCTGTACACAATTACTGGAAGCTGAAAACATCCCAGTTCTTGCATGACCAGCAAACTCACTGGACATGTCACCCACTGAGCATGTTCTGGATCATCCCAGTGCTCTGGATCGGCGTATACGTTTGTGTGTTCCAGTTCCTGCCAATATCCAGGAACTTCGCACAGCCATTGAAGAGGAGTGGACCAACATTCCACAGGCCACATCAACAACCTGATCAGCTCTATGTGAAGGAGATGTGTTGCACTGTGTGAGACAAATGGGGGTCACACCAGATACTGACTGGTTTTCTGACCCACAATAAAGCAAAACTGCACATTTCAGAGTGTCCTTTTACCAGCCTAAGACACACCGGTGCAATAATCCTGCTGTCTAATGTGCATCTTTGTTTGTCAAACCTGTGAGGTGGGATGGATTATCTGGACAAATGAGAAATGCACTAACACAGATTTAGACAAATCTGTGAACAATATTGGCGGGAAATGGTCTTTTGTGCATGTAGAAAAAGTTTTAGATCTTTGAGTCCAGCTCACGAAAAACGGGAGCAAAAAACAAAAGTGTTGCGTTTATATTTTTGTTCAGTGTACATAAAACAATGCAAATTCACAAACTCAAACAAACTTTAACTGAGGCACAAACAAAGAGCGTGGTGCCAATGAAAACAGACAAATGCATCATATTCAAACACGCTGCAAATAAACAATGCAAAGCACAAAACGATAAAACCCAAGAAAACACCTGCAAACGAAAAACGCTGCATAAAGAGTAACCACAAGGGTGCTCCAAACCAACAGGGGGCGCTCTCAGTGTAACAGTTCAATGAAGAGACACAATGGATGGAGAGAGAAAAAGGTTCTGCTTACGAGAGAGAAAACACAGAGCGAAAAGCCGGCTGAGAAATGTGTGTGCACTTTTAACTTTAGGAAATCATTACTAACACAAATACATTTTTAACTGCGTGTACAGCGGAGCTTTGAGCTAAAAGTTAAGGTAATAATCTGCAGCTAATGAGATGAAAAGTCTGCTCAAACTTTAATATTTTTCATCAAACACTAATTAATCTTTTTTCTTAGAGGAAAAGAAGCCAACAGAGTGATTTAATGAAGCTACAAGGAATATATATAGTACTGATATACTGTAAATATATACAACAGTAGCTCAGCGTGTCCAGTGATTCGAAAGCTGCTGGTTTGAATCCAACTCTTGACATAAATGTAGTTAATATGATTAATTTAGGTTCAGGAGCAGGACCACACCTCAACCTCCCTCGTCTCCCCTCCAGTGAATCACAGCTCACTTCTACCACACCTCAATTTCCCAGAAGCCTATTTGTAGCAGCCTATCCCGGCAACCAGTTTGTCCCGAATAACTCGACCCCATCCTCCCAACTCCGATCGGTTCACTTCCAGACATAAGACGCCTACAAGGGGGTCCAGTTCCTGCTGGGCCATGTGAAGATTGAGACTGAACCCCCACCCAGAGTCTCAACCCAGCCGACCCACCGCGTCTACATATAGTAAACGCTTTTCGCTTCCCACATGTGTTGTTGCCGTGGTCCTTGCTAGTGAAATATTGATTGAGCGATCAGATCCACTGGCCCACTGGTTGGCGGTGTCCTCGGGCAAAACACCTAACATTGATTTTAATGCATCGATGGTGGAAGAACGCTATATAAAAATGTAATGATTTACTGGGGCAAGATGGATTTTTCTCAAATTCATGAATTAAAAAAAAAAAAAGTCATGCACAGGCCCTTCAAATGTGACTTGCAGATGTGAGTCCTCTTTAGGGAGAGAGTCGGCGGTGGTGGCAGCTGTGACTTAGATCCTGTTAAAACTGACGCCGCTCCTTAAACTGTTTATTTGTGGAGATGTTCAGATGCTGGAAAAGATCAGTAACTCCAGGTCTCAACGCGAGGAGGTGAGGCAAAGTTCAACGACAACTCCCTCTAGACGACTGCATGATTTGGGGAAAATATGTTACGTGTCTGACAAGCATTGTGATTAGATTTGCGATTTATGTTTTAATATTAGGATTCTCTTCGAAGTTCAGTACAAGAGACGAAGAGTTATGACAAACTATTACAAGAATCACATTTTACAGCATCATTTACAGCAACTCGTTCGGTTTTTCACGTTTTAAGACAGCTAAAGATCAAGTATAGTGCATTTAAAGGGCTCGTATTATGCGATTTTCTGATCTATGTCGTAATATTGTTTCCTCAGCACATACGTAAAAAGAGTTCACACATGTTTAACACACAAACTCAAATATTTAGGTTCGTTCCACCTTGGGATGTCATGAAGAGCTCCACTGTGTTTTTCAACTCCCCACACGTTCACTAGAATCATTCGGATCATTTCAGCGCTCGAAATTCCAAGCTTTACTAAGCAAAAAGTCAAGGTCAAAGGTAGATGTTAACATGAAAACGACCACTTCATGACATCACAAGGTGGAACAGAGCGTTTTGAGTTATGGAGATGTAGACGGACTAAAAATGCAGGACGACTCAGAAATGTGTGAATGAATCAAAACACAATTCCAGTATGTTTCGGTGAAGTATGGACATTCTCACAGGACTTAAAGCTCACAAGAGTCCATTTTGCATAATACAGGAGTTTTAATATTCAACGCACAAATGTTCCAGGCTATACCTCAATCTGCTGTCACTGTAGCTTTAATCACTAAAGGGTTTTCATAAAGGCGTGTATGCAGTATGACCACCTTAGGTTCTGTCATCTCACTTTTAAATTGAATTAATCCTCTCCTCTCTCGCGCACTGATGAGGAATACTGATGAGTGTCGTGCTGCGTTCAGTGTCTAGAATAAGCTCGGTAAACTGCGGTGCTCTTTGATCACGCCCCACAGGTCAATGGGAACAGATGTATAGCTCTGCATCAACACGGGGCTCCCTGCGGGGGGAGCCAGCTGCGATCGCAAATATACAACTTCCCACAAAGAGCAAAAATAATAGAAAATTATTTGCAAATTATCATAATAATAGCTGCAATTGAGAGATAATTTGACTAATGTGGACCTCAAACTTAGTAAGTAAAAATAATGAAAGAGTCGATATTGCACAGAATTGTGTTAAGTGTATTGCTCAAGGGCACACAAGACTTATTTAACATTAACTTAGCTGAGTGCCTGACCCTATTGTCCCCCCTCTTTTCACACCTACATCTATCTTTTAATAAACCCCACAGGTCAAATAACGAAAAAAAAAAAATACTTAAAAAATACATAAAAGTAGATTATTTTACAGCCAACTGTTAAAGGCACACTACGTAACTTTCCCAGTGGAGGGCCTGCAACTTGCTTGTCTCCTTGGAGTTATAATTATTTCTTGGCCTGGAATGTTCTGCAGGATTTTTAACAATGAAAATATGCATAACTGAATTCGCAACTGAATACGTTTAATGCCATACTGTGGAACACTCCAGGCAAAGCAATAACATCTCCGTGGAAACAAGCAGGTGGCCTAACATCGAATAGTTGCCGCATGTAGAACCAGTGTGGTCTTTGCTCTTGCTCTGTTCAAATATTGACGCAGTGAGAGAGTTACAGACGGAGGGAGGAGAGTTTCAGCACCTGCCTCTGTCCCAGTCTCAACACAGATGGACTCGTCTGATAAACAAACAAACAAAAACAACACCACGATCAACAGCACTGGAGCAGAGGTACCGGAAAATACCAAGTAAGAGCTGGGGAGTTTATTTGTTTCAATCACTTAACAGACCAGGCTTTTATTTGAGGCCAGGCGGCAATTTGGGGCTCACAAAAATCTGGGAAAATCTGGTACTCAAATTCTTTTAACCAGTGTGACTATAATTTAGGCGACTTTCTACACAGATGTAGGCGAGTTCATTTGAAATGTTACAACAAAATATCGACAGAGTGGAGAGTTTCCAATCAATCAATCAATAATCACTTTATTTATCCCCAAGGGGCAATTAAAAGGCACAGAGAGTTGCAGTGTACAGTACAACAATATAAAATTTC
This sequence comes from Odontamblyopus rebecca, assembly GCA_030686955.1. Lineage (NCBI taxonomy): Eukaryota > Metazoa > Chordata > Actinopteri > Gobiiformes > Gobiidae > Odontamblyopus > Odontamblyopus rebecca. The sequence continues at coordinate 34,306,591 of CM060664.1, forward strand.
ACATAATAAATAAGCCACACACATACATTCATTCAGACGTGAGCGCATGTTTAAAGTGCTCTGATGTTGCAGAGCTGAGGAAGGGACGGCTTAGCATTCAGGAGCCGGACAACTGAAGGAACAAAGGTAGCGTTCCTCCTCGGGGTCCTACAGCGAACACAGCGCAGTCTGCGTCCTGATGGCGCCATTCAGATCTGGAGTGTAAGACATGTGAGGGGTCCCTGAGAATTTTGAGAGCCGCCCTCACAGCCTGTTGGTCACACAGGGCAGGAAGAGGTCTCACTGGTCGACCAATTATTTTAAAACAAACATTAGCTACTCTGATCGACTGAGACCTGTTATGAACACTGACAGAGCAGAACCAGCAAATCCCACATTTGAAAGCGACTCCTGAAATACAGAAAGTCATTCAAACCCTCCCACAACGTGCAGACATTTCTTTAGCGAAGATAAAACAAATGACAGACGCAGCGAGTGTGGAGCAGCAGAGTGAGAACATTCATCCACCGCATCAGGACACAAGGAGCGAGCTGTTTTTTTTCAGCGCTTATAGTTTATGCAAATGAGCCATGCGGTTTTAAGTTTGGTTTGTGTAGAGACGACGCGAGCATCAGTCTTGCGTCCTGTTGTTGCAGCACGACTCGCCGTTTATTTGGAACCAACGGTTATTTATCAAAATATACACCTGCACCCGGCGTTTAACTGAAACCCGGCTCTTATTTGATATTTTACGGGTTAAGTTACTACATATTTTGACAAATTTCGATGCAGATGTCTTCCACATTTGAGGGACACTTATAAATTAGAATCTGTGGTTGGATTTTCTCAAGTTTGGACAGAGGATCTTCTCAAGTATTGTCCGGTTCCAGTCCCTTCTGGATTCAAACAGAATGTCGAAAGGACTGGCTGGTCAAGCAAAGATTTCCACCATCACCCTCTACTGTTTTCTTATTGTTTGTAAAGCTTAAAGTTTGTAAAGTATCCCCAAGAAGCGCTATACAAGTCAGATATATTATTATTATTATATTTAATTGTCAGATTGGAGATTGGTTGATCTGGTTTCTGGTTAATATCGTCTCTTTTTTAGCATTCAAATGGTGTTGTATTTTATTTTCACCCTTTGGAGAGAGAGAAACCATGACATCTCAAAAGTACAAGCAGCAAAAGTAAAAGAAGAACAAAACTCTGGGACATATAAGTCAGTAAATCCATGTGACGCTAAGAGGTGGTTTTCTCTCCACAACAGCTAATTCTCCTGTCTTTTTTTCCAAACAAAACCAAAGACTATCACAGAGCACCGTAGCAGGTAATGACTCCCGGGCTAATCACTCGACAACTCAAGGACAGCCAGGAAGGGGAGAGGGCGAGAGGGAGGACAGAGCTGTCAGGAGGCGGCGCTGTGGAGGAGGGGATTTATTGTGTGACAAACGGAGAAAAGGAAATGCTAATTGTGTTTTTTTTAATGCTGCAGGCTGAGTCGGGGAAAAGAACAACTCCCAAATAAGGTGGATTATGTTACTTTCTGGTTGGAGGGTCCGTCACCTGCTTGTTTCTATGTCATTGATCTGCCGGAAATGTTCCGCAATATGACACAAAACAGTTCGACCTTACATTTATTCAATTACAGGTGGTTTTACAGCTCGAAAATACCTTAAAAAACAGGCATCCTGACTGTGAGCGGGGTCACCTCTCCGCAGATCTGACCTGTAACTTGGTCCCGTTTGGTCTCCATGAAGATAAATAGAGCTAATGCCATACTGTGAAACATTCCAGGCAAAGCGATAACATCTTCTCGGAGAAAAGCATTTGTCAGACCCTCCATCAGAAAAGTTACACAATGTTACAGGTTAGATCTATGGAGAGGCGTCTCAGTGTATTGTAAGAATGCCGTTGTGTTATGTGTGTTGATACCTCATAGCGTGTGATATTATATGTCCTGTTTAGCAGTGGGTGAATTGGTGTTGTTGAAAGGTAGATTCATGCATTGGTGTTTTTTCTGACTGTAGTGTACAGTCGTCCTTCACTATATTGCAGTTCACCTTTTATGGTCTCGCTGTTTCTCACATTTTTTTTGTGTGCAATTTCACATGCTTTTTTTTTTTTTTAACAGTGTATGACCATGCATTGTGTTCTGTGCTCTGATTGGCTAAGGGAGAACCCGCACATGGTGTTTAATTTTAAGTTGTAACTTAATGTTTAAAGTGCAAAATCACACCATAGTGTCTCTTAGCAGTGAAATTAAAATATACAAATATTTACAAGATTACAAAAATATACAGTGATTGACACCAATATGCAGTGGTAAAAAGTGCAAAAAACAGTGTACAAGTGTAAAATTCAAAATTACACCATTATACAGATATATACATGTCCATTCACTCACCGACACATCATACACATACACATATACTTGCATACATGCATACATACATACATACATACATGCATACATGCATACATACATACATGCATGCATACATACATGCATACATGCATACATGCATACATGCATACATACATACATTACATACATGCATACATACATACATACATACATGAAAAGCTACAACGCAAATTACGGACGCAGGAGGACCTATCCACATCAGCAGGAGTGAATGAACCACAAACAAACAGTACTTTTGGCCGCCAGCGCCGGCTTTTATTGACAACACCGGTGTGCGTAATGATGTGTCCCAATGTAAACACCTTTTACAACGCGCTCGAGCGCCCCCGGTTACCCCTCACCAAACAAGAACACACAATACAATAAATAACCCACAGACAATAAACCCTCCACCCAGTCACCACCACAATGAGCTAGCTCCCGACAAAGTTCCCCAAAGTTCTGAGCAGCCGCGCTGCAACAAGTGAGTAAAAGTAGCCGCAGGCTTTACTCACGATCACCGACTGTAGATGGGATGACGCCCAGCAGCTCCCGCAGAGAATTAATCCAAATGACGCGGTCAAAACGCAATAATCCCAAAAAAATATAATCCAAATCGACTCCACGGACAGGTAGCACTGGCACGACTCCAGAAAACGGCGTGTGACGTCACCCCACATGCGCGCCCCCGCGCGCGTCACCTGTCCAAATAAATACCCAGCACCGCTAGAGAGGCCGCAACCCCCAGTTCATGAGAAATAGCATTTATAAATGACATGTACCTTTATACAGGACCTTTATACAACAGCACAGAAGTAATTCCCCTGCTGATGGGAACAAAAAAACTGCCAGGACCTAGGTGGTCTGTACACCTGGAAGCCTTACCTGCAAAGTGGTTTATTGATTGGGTGCGTAATATTTAGAAAAAAAGGTGGATTCTGCGTAATCAAAGATCTGTTCATAAGAATCTTCTTACCCAGAAGAAAAAACAGCACCAACAACTACCCATAAGTACAGTATGTTCTTCAGTCTGCACCAGGGCCTTCAGGTGAAAATACTCCTCAGTTTAGATCACGGAGCCTGTCTGAAATGTATAAAGTGGGTGGTGAGGGGTTTTACAGCCAAAATAAAGCTGACTACATCGCTGATTTCACCGATTGCAGGTTATTTTTAGAACGCAACCCCCACGATAAATGAGACACCACTGTATTTTTGTTTTGTATGTTTCAGCATTTTACTTTTTTATTAGTATGGATATTATAAATCTTTCTAGAATGTGATGGTTTCATGCTCCCTGATGGGGGCAAGACAGTTTTCCCTACTGATAACATTGTACTTTACCATGAAATATCCAAAAGTAAAATTCACAAATGTTGAACCTGAACATTTCTATCAGAGTCTAGCCACAAGAACTCACTGTATGGCAACAAAAATCTGCTTTTTAATGGTATTCATTTTACCTGCCCCCATCTGTATTAAATAATGTCGGTCTATAGAACGCTGTGATGTCATTTAAAACCCACAAATTAATACTAGTGGAAATTGAATGAAAATTGAAACTTCAGCCATATCAATTCCAGCAAATAACCCCAACTCGAACCTCCATTTAACTTTCAAATGTTTAAATTTTAACCCTCTAGTTTTTGTGTATAAGTAACTGTTACTTCCTTATTTACTTACTAGATTCACTGTGTTCATGTGAGAGACAGAGCGGAGGACGGGTGGTGCAGGAAAAGCCCGAGGAATCAGAGGGAAGAGCAGCTGAAGCCGGAGGAGGAGAGAAAGGGAATGTGAAGGGATCCAGAGACACAGAGGGACCAACCACAGACTGACAGCCCCCACACAGCAGCAGGGATCAGGAGAAAAGGCGGCGGCAGTGGCCTAAAGAGGAGCTGCTGTGAGGCTTGGCACTCGGAGTGGAGGAGGCCACATGTGGTCGATCATATTTGGAAAAGTGTCTTAAAGGGCCCATATAACACTGTTTTCTGTTCTATGTTGTGGCGTTTCCTCATCAAAAACTGGAGTTGTGTTTTGTTTCATTCACACATGTTCTCTGTTCCACTTTGTTATATGATGCGGTCATACATGAAGTGCTCCACTGTGTTTTTAAACTCCATACACCTTCTTTAAATTGATCATTTCGGACCTGGAGTTAGTAATCTCTACTTAACAAAAGGTTAAAAGTAGCTGTTAAATTGAAAACCACTACATGACATCACAAGTTGAAACTAAGCATTTTGAGCTTTTGAACACAACTCCAAGCATGTTTTTGATGAGGGAACAGCATTAAAACATGTCTTAAAACTCACAAGCCAATTCACTGTAATATAAAACCCTTAAAATGGCAGTTTGCAGTGGTCCAACGTTATTCCTCTCATACTTATCACATTCTGATCCTAATTACTCACCACAATGGATGTATAAGCTTTCAGGCTGCAGAGAATTTTGCCAAGATGGTAAAGCCAAAAACGACTAGTATGCGAACCACTCACCTCCTGATTATCCAACAATACAACCTGTTAGAATTAGATGCAGACAGAGCGCCATATTTAGATTATTTTGACCTCAAGAGCTGCATAGACGATGTATCTGTGCTCTCGCAGGTTTTGCTCAAATATATGGAAAATATCTGCTATAGGGTCTTTAATTTTCAATAAAAATAAGAAAATATATCAAAAACAACATTTTGATTGATTTGATTTTCAACTGTTGACTTTATTTGAAAATACAAACTTTATTTTTGAAGCATGATTTAATATTTTGTGCGTTGGCCAAAGCAGAATAAAAGTAAAGGAGACCTGTGCAACGACCCCATTAACTGCTACACTAGTACTTTTAATTCATGAATTAATCATTGCCTTTATATAGCGCCTTTCAAGACACCCAAAGCGCTTTAAAGTTTTATTGTTCGTTCACTCCACACTCAGTGGTGGTAAGATACTATTGATGGAAGTGAAGCTGCCAATCTGCGCCATCAGCCCCTCCAACCACCACCATCACTCACACACCACTTTCTATTTAAGCAATGTGGGTGAAGTGTTTTGCCTAAGGACACGACCATGTTGTCCACCCTCCTGTGGGCTCACCACCTGCAGAGGGGTTCATAGGGGGGTCAGGTGCTATGAGTATTGGGCAGCAAGCTGCCCCCGCGACCCAGCCGGATTAAGCGGGAGAAGATGGATGGATGGATGGTCAACAACAGTTTTTGTGACTGGCGCCCCCCCTGTGGCACCTGGAATTCCCAGTGTTCTCCCAGCCAAGTACTAACCAGGCCCAGCCCTGCCCGGCCTTACAAAAAGGTGTCATATAATACTTATGTAAGGTCAGCATTTCTTTCATTTTTGAGCTTTCATAAATCAAATCTACCAGTGGTTTAGTTTCCAGCCTTCAAAACATAATCAGAAAACCCTTAACACTGTTTGGAATGTGCCAAAGACGTCCATTTTGTCTTCTTATGTACTTTAACTAGTTAATGTACTCAAGTGTATTCATCTTGTTGACGTGTTTTGGCTGCGAGCTGCGAGCCATCTTCACAACTCACTGATGTTGCTCAGCCTCCTAAATTGTCTAAATAAAGTGTTTTTTATTATCATTTTGGCATTGTAATCTGGAACCCGGCCCTGGATCAGTGGAAAAAAAATGGAAATGGATGGATGTTCATGGTATTCTAATCACTCATTTTCAGAAAAGACCATTCAAAACAGTTGAACTTCTTAGGTTCTTTTTTAAGACAATGTAGTCAAGTGTATTTACCGTGTTGACATGTTTCGGCTGCTGCTGCGTCTTCAGAACTGTCACTGTCACTTCACTACATTGTCATAAAAAAGAACCTGTGATGAATGGTCTTGTAAATTAGCATGGTCACAATATGAAAATTACTGATTACAACACCATGACAATCCACCCATTTCCATTTTCTTTCGCTTATCCGGGGGCAGGTTTATTTCGACAAGAGTATGTGATTTTCAACATTAGATCACAGTACTTTCTTTTTTATACGCCCGTTGTGTAAGACGGGACGTATTATGGTATGGCGCTGTCCGTCTGTCCGTCCGTCTGTCCGTCCGTCTGTCCGTCCATCTGTCCGTCCGTCTGTCCGTCCGTCTGTCCGTCCATCTGTCCGTCCGTCTGTCCGTCCGTCCGTCCGTCTGTCCGTCCGTCTGTCCGTCCGTCTGTCTGTCTGTGGACACTTCAAAGCTTTGAAGTCTTTGAAGCTTTGTCTTCATGAAAGATCTGAACTCTCTTCTCAAATGTTCTGCTGCTGAAAGCGAGAACAACCCACATTCTCTGCTTCTTTGAGCTTTGACACATTAAAGCTTTGTAGTGTCTTTAAGTTCTGTTGCTGCAATCTGATTGGTGGAATTCCGATTCTAGAATTCTATATACAATAATTCAAAGTACGGGCGTATTTTGCCCCGCTGGCGGAGCTCTTGTTATAACTATATCTGTGTAATCCCTCAGTGTTCCAGTAGGTTCCACAGTGGTTTATGGGCGTCTATGTGCTCTTTTCCTTGTCCTAAAGCTATTCAGGAAAGGTTCATTTATGTCCTGTGAATATGACTTTTTTTAAGCATTGATTCCTGCTCAAATCTAGTTTCTGTCCTAGTTTTAATATTGATAACTGTAAATAAATAATATATCCCGACTCCTCACTTGTCCACAGCTCTGTTCGTATTTTATAACTACAGTTAACTCACCCCCGGCACCCCCTGTGCTGTTTTCTGTCAATACTAAATCAAACTTTCATCACGTTGTCATTTTAAAAGACCTGAGCTGGCGAGTAAAACCTTTATGACAAACTGCGCATTCATTATTACTGACCAGTGCAGTTAAAGTACCCACTGTTTACAGCCATCTCCATTATTCATGTAGAGTTTCATTTATTTATCCGAGTGTTAGAGGGACACTCCTGAATGACCACGCGAGAAGAAGATGCCTTTTTGAATAAATTATGAGATGCAAAGTCGTAGTTTAAGTGGTTCGTCTGTTGCCTTTGTTGTATCCGCTTAATGCAATTTCAAGTAAGTTCAGAAGTTCAGCCATTATAAACAAATTAAAGGTGCGTTGTGTAATTTTTCTAGGTATTTTTAAGCAATTCAAGTAATTGGATAAATGTAAAGTAGAGCTGCAGAAGTTGACGGACCCCTAACCAAAAAAAAAAAAAAGTTACACAATGCACCTTTAAGTTCTTAAGACTCATTTCCCTGTGTGAATTGAGTGTTATTAACTCCCTTCCCTGTGAGAACATATACAGATAAAGAACATTTAATCTCAGTGTGAGTTAATTAGCTTGTTAATTATGAGGTATGATTAGATTAAGGAACATGGTGCCTATAGCTTGGGAAGTTATTAAGCAGAATTCAATTTATTTCTTCCACTTATTTCTGTAATGAGTTGCGGATGGTTCTTAATAACTAACTGGCTGTAGGGCTATGGGGTTTTCATAATGGGATTGTAATCATGATTTCCTTGTATGTACAGTACATTTACCCGTGTCTTTTTCTCTTTTCAACCTATAATTAAAATCCAATATAATTTTGCTTTGACTTTTTAGAGTGTTTGATTGCCTATCTGTTTTACCATCTGTGCTTGGTCCAAAGATAGTTTTATGGTGCTCCAGTCATTATAAAAGACATTTCTCTTTGTATGTTTGATTTTATGAACTATAACATCAACCTGCCCAGGGACGACAGGTGGAAATGAGCTCTAGAGCTACAACCTGGTACATGCATCTCTCCTGTTAAGCTTAATGTAGATCGTGCACTAAACTAAAACTAAACTAGAATATTATGATATCATACTCCTAGATGACAATTATGAGACAGATTTTCAATATAGCGACACGGTGGCTTCGTGGCTAACGCTCATGACTCACAGCAAGAGGGTTCGATCCCCGGGTCGCCTGGGCCTTTCTGTGTGGGGTTTGGATATTCTCCCCGTGTCTGGATGGGTTTCCTCCGGGCTCCGGTTTCCCCCATCAACTCAAAACATGCAGCACTAACATCAAGGACCATGACGTCCACCCTCCTGTGGGCTCACCACCCGCAGAGGGGTTCATAGGGGGGTCAGGTGCACAGGGGACTGGGTGGTGAAGAGCTGCCCCTGCGACCCAGGATAAAGTAGACAGACGGATACAGACGGACTTTCAATATAGATTACATTGTACTTTACCATAAAATATCCAAAAGGTAAATATAAATACTGTATGTTAGATTTAATCATTTTAGACTTAATCATTTTATCTATATACTGTATATGACTAGACCTGAGAGCTCACTGTTTTACAACAAATATCAGCAATTTAACAATATAAATTTTTGCTCCCTTCCATCTAGAATATTGTGAGTCAACAATTGGACTGTTGTGGTGAAGAAGGAGCTGAGTCGAAAGGTAAAGCTCCACGTTCCTACTCTCACCTATGGTCATGAGCTTTGAGTAATGAAAGGAAAAGATGGCAGATACGAGCGGACAAAATGAGTTTCCTGCACAGAGTGGCTGGGTGCTGCCTTAGAGATAAGGTGAGGGGCTCAGTTATACAGGAGAAGCTTGGAGTAGAGTCGCCGCTCCTCTACGTCAAAGGTGTTTAGTCGCACTGTAAGCCTTGATTTTGTCCAAAATATTGCGCTTTCTTCTCATAAAACATTTCTTTGCTCCTCATTATTGATCGCATGTTTCAAACATGATGAGTTTTTTCCACATTCACATTCCCTGTCTTGTCCCATGCGTCCACCTGCTCTCTCCTCTCTCCTCTCCGAGTTTGTTTTTTAGCTCCTCATTTTTGTTATTTTCCAGTTGATCCGGTGAGGTGTGGAATGCTGATCATATTACTGGTGTGCTCCTCCAGATGTTTTCACCAGCTTATGTGATTTATGGACAGTGGGGTTTTTGGCATCCACGTTGTCGTCCTCTGCTCCCTCTCACCTCCTTCTGTAGTTTGATGGGACTCCGACGCTAGAGTTGTGCAGAAGGGAATTTGGGAGTTATTACAAATACACTGCAATAAAAATTATGTGGGAATGCAGTAACAGTTCCCATAAAAGTTTTCTCCGTCCCCAGATTTCCCAAAGTGTATTTTGAATCTGGTTTTGCAGAAATATAAAGTTGTGTAATCCTCCAGCTAGGTACTCCTGAACCAAGCTCAAGATCTGGAGATGGGTCCATGGATGCTGTACAGTCATGAGCATGGGTTAAGTCAAATATCTCTTTATGCAGACAATTTCTTTACCTTAGAATGGTGAAGCGTAACAAACAACCTGGAGCTTTTGTTTCATTAATCCACTAACTCAGAGACAGCCTCAAAAATTATGTTTGTGTATCATAGATAGATATCATAGATCTGCATCATAGATAAAACTCTGGACTTCTCTTAGGCAGTTTTTAAGCCCAGAAACCATCACTACGCACACACATTCGGTTGTTATTGGATGTTATTTCCCACTGGTGACAGTAGAGGGAGCTCCAGTGCCAAATGCAGACATTATTTTAAGTTAGAAAAAGTGAAATACTTATCCGAAGGTAAAAGCATGCCTAAATTAAACCCACAAGAATGCATAATATTTATGCAGTATAAAAGCAGTCTTCTAGTATGATCATGTTTTACAGCAGCAGAAATGTGTGCTTCTTATAAAGCTCCATCTTTCTGTCTCAAGCACAATAAAACCCAGCGCTAAAAGCCTTTCTGCTGTCTGCTTTCATCCATCGCTCTTAATGTAAATTATACACGCTAAACACGTTCTGCATAATAGACATAATGTGGAAAAGCTGCACAAAGGTGCTTTTTTCAAATATGACTCTTGTGCTTTTCTTATCTCAGTATACACTCAATATAATGTGCCTTTACATTATTAATGTAATGCACCATGAACAATAATTATTAGAGCTATTTTAAAGCAGTTATATTGACTGAAAGCTTATGACAAATATGCAAATTATATTAGGCGATGTTGATAATAAATAGGTGAATAGATGACTGAAAGTTTACTGATCAGGATGTTCCACTTTAGATACTTCAGAGACACAATAGATGACACGCATATACATATATACACATATATACCTTTATGCTAATGAGAGCACAAATGGTCTATATAAATGTAGTACAGCAAATGTATTTTAAGAATGTGATATTGAAGAGAAACTGAGATGTCCATCACTGAGGGTCTTTGTCAGACAATTCAATTGCGTCTGTTTAAGTTAAACACAGATATATATAGGCCCATGCAGAGGGCTCACTGTGGCTTTTAGGACAGAGAGAGAACAACAAATCAACTAAATTAGTGATTTACAAAATCATGTTTTCAGCAAATAACACAATCAATAAATAAATAATAAAAAAGGATCAGTCCCTAATAAGACTTCTTATTACTGCATGTGTGTAATTGTGACTGTGTCGCTGTCTGTGGTGCTGAAATTAGTGTATTCCCTTTACTCAAAATATAAACCCTCATACAGATAGAATAGGAATAAATTAGGAAGTACTAGCCTGATTAAATTTTTTAGGCCTTCAACTTTTAATAGTTTGGAGTTTTTCAAATAACTATACAAAAACACAGATCGGACTAAAAAAATCTGTAACAGCTGTAATTTGCTCAAATACATTAAGAAAATCTAATATTTCTTACGTAAAATTTTTGATTTATTTCTTGGTGTTGGTGAGTGTTTCTTTCATCTTAAAACAATTATAAAGGAGTGGAATCTGGGGAATCTCACTTTTACTGGTAAATTTTAACCTTTTTTTTAACAATAAAATAATAATTAAAAAAAATTATACAAGCCCATATTGTGGACATGGCAATGAAAGATGTTTGTATTAACATGACTTTCAAATAAACATCTGAAATCTGAATGTGGCCTCATGAGACTGAAGGGAACAGGAAATGAGCTGTCGGAGCAGGTCTCTGATTTGGAGAGAAAAGGAAATTAAAGCAGAGCTCGACTGAGGAGACTTCATAAAGAACTGGTAACTACATACTATTTATCTTGTGAAGAGAAAAGTAAATTTTAAATATTACAACAATAGTTCTGCTGACCTCGACTGAGGATGTTGTTGGACGGTGGAAGGAATATTTTGAGGATCTCCTCAATCCCACCGTCACGTCTTCTGAGGTGGATGAGATCTGTCCTAAGTACCTTAAGTCTCTGGGTATTGTGGGGCTGTCTTGGCTGACATGCGTCTGCAACATCGCGTGGCGGTCGGGAACAGTACCTCTGGACTGGCAGACCGGGGTGGTGGTCCCTTTGTATAAAAAGGGGGACCGGAGGGTGTGTTCCAACTACAGAGGAATCACACTCCTCAGCCTCCCCGGTAAAGTCTATGTCAGGGGACTGGAGAGGACAGTTCGGCCGATAGTCGAACCTCGGATCCAAGAGGAGCAGTGTGGTTTTCGGCCTGGTCGTGGAACACTGGACCAGCTCTACACCCTCCATCACCTCTGTCACCAGTTCTGTTCATTGTATTTATGGACAGAATTTCTAGGCGCAGTCAGGGGCCGAAGGGGTTCCAGTTTGGAGACCACAGGTACTCATCTCTGCTTTTTGAGGACAATGTTGTCCTGTTGGTTTCATCGAACCAGGACCTGCAGCGCGCACTGGGGCGGTTTGCAGCCAAGTGTGAAGCGGCTGGGATGAGAATCAGCTGTTCAAAATCCGAGGCCATGGTTCTCGACCGGAAAAAGGTGGATTGTCCTCTCCGAGTGGGTGGGGAGTCTCTGCCTCAGGTGGAGGAGTTCAAGTATCTCGGGGTCTTGTTCATAGTGAGGGGAGGATGGAGCGTGAGATTGACAGGCGGATCGGTGCGGCGTCGGCAGTGATGCGGACGCTGTATCAGACCGTTGTGGTGAAGAGGGAGCTGAGCCTCGTTTTACCGGTCAATCTACGCTCCTACCCTCACCTATGGTCATGAGCTCTGGTACTGACCGAAAGGACGAGATACAAGCGGCTGAAAAGAGTTTCCTCCACAGAGTGGTCGAGTGCTCCCTTAGAGATAGGGTGAGGAGCTCGGTCACACGGGAGGAGCTCGGAGTAGAGCCGCTGCTCCTCCACATCGAGAGGAGCAGTTGAGGGGAGGGCATCTGTTCTACATGCCTCCTGGACACTTCAGGAGGTGTTCCGGGCAGGTCCCACTGGAAGGAGGCCCCGGAGAAGACCCAGGACACGCTGGAGGGACTATGACTCTGGGTCTGGGAACCTCGGGGTCCCCCTGGAGAAGCTGGAGGAAGAGTCTGGGGTGAGGAAGTTTGGGAGCCCCTGCTTAGACTGCTACCCCATAACCAGGCCACGGATAAGAGGAAGAAAATAGATGGATGGATTACAACAAGACTTTAAGGTACACAACGGGTAAGTTTTTGAATGAAATAAATATCAAAATAAGAACACATAAAAAGAAATACACATTAATAAATTATTATTATTATTATTATTATTATTGTGGGCAGGGACCGCAAACTGCCCCCGCCCACAGGAGGGTGGACATCATGGTCCTTGATGTTAGTGCTGCATGTTTTGGGTTCATGGGGGAAACCGGAGCCCGGAAGAAACCCATCCAGACACGAGGAGAACATGCAAACTCCAGAACTACAGAAAGGCCCAGGCGACCCGGGGATCAAACCCGCAACCTTCTTGCTGTGAGACATGAGTGTTGCAACTCAGCCACTGTGCCGCCTAGCTATACCATCAGCAAAACTCTGCAGTGGTTTTGGAGAGTTGTTAGAACTTCTTATAAGCTCTTTGTTGTGAATAATTAGGATGCTTGGGATAAATAAAGTAAATGAGGTAGAACTTTGGACCACTGCAAACTGTTTAAAATTCATTCTCATTTTGCTTATTTTGATACAATCCATGATAAACTTCTGTGCCTTCTTTATCATTAGCATTAGTTTGTACGACCATAGAAGAAAATATATTTGTGCATGTTTGTATATATGTGTTTATGAATATGTATATATGCAAGTATGTCTGTATGTATGTATGTATGTATGTATGTATGTATGTCTGTATGTATGTATGTCTGTCTGTCTGTATGTATGTATGTATGTATGTATGTATGTATGTCTGTATGTATGTATGTATGTATGTATGTATGTATGTATGTATGTATGTCTGTATGTATGTATGTATGTATGTCTGTATGTATGTATGTATGTATGTATGTATGTATGTATGTATGTATGTCTGTATGTATGTATGTATGTATGTCTGTATGTATGTATGTATGTATGTATGTATGTATGTATGTATGTATGTATGTCTGTATGTATGTATGTATGTATGTATGTATGTATGTCTGTATGTATGTATGTATGTATGTATGTCTGTATGTATGTATGTATGTATGTATGTATGTATGTATGTGTCAATGATGTGTTAAGGTAAAACAACTGGGGTAGGACACAATACAGTTTTTTTTACTTCAACAAACACATTTTTTTTAAAGCAAAAAAAAGTACTAGTTCTGTTTTTCCCTTTTTTAAAACAGTAAAAATCCGGTACATTTGAGTAACAGAGTTTCAGACAGAGCAGTGCATCCAGTTAGCTTCACACCTCTAATTAATGTTGATGACAGCTGCAAATTATAGTAAGTAACAGTGACTGGCTCATTGTGATGAACAATGAAAAAAGGAACAGATGATTAAAATAAAAAATAAATCAAATTAAAGTAAAAGGTGTGTATTTTGAACTCTTGTGTCATGTCTGCTTCCTGGAAACACTCTCGACTTCACCTTTATGGACTTATTAAAATCCCCTTTCCTCCATCAGCGTTGGATTTGTTCTCCTGCCCGACCCTGTCAACCTCCTCAGAACTGCTTCATTCTGATTCTTTCTGTTTTTTTTTTTCTCCCTAGTGTTATTAAAACTGCTTAAGATTCTTTAGTAATGAGACTTTTGCATAGAAATGACAAAAATAACTGATAGTCCATTACTGTCAGATACTGTAACTTAAGGAGGGACTTTTCTGGTACTTATCTCACTGGAAATGTCCCACAGTTTGGCATTAAACTTCCATTACGCTGTCATTAGTTACATTTTTTTTCTTGATAATAAATACCCTGACAAACAGTTGCCATAAATCTCACCTAAAACTCGGCCTGTTGGCATCAGCTCTCTTTGGAGATAGATATGTTTAATGCCAAACTGCGAGACATTCAATCAAAGTCCCCATGTGTGACAAGCAGGAGCTGGACCTTGCAAGAGCTTACTGCACCTTTAAGAATTGAAAAAAGTCCACAGCAATATCCAATCCAAACTCATTTGTGCTGCACACATTTTTGTAAGAAAATAACACAATTGAAGAGTGGTAAGTAAAGAGCAGTGGGCATGGGGTAGATTAGTATAATGAAGTATGACGATGATTCAAACATGCATGAACATACAGACATTACATATACTGTAGGTCTCCATCAATAAAAGAGTCCAACATTGAAACACGGTTACAAGTAAACAATCAGGGTGTTGCAAATGAGATGTACTTTCCTTAGTATCAGTATAAGTAGAAGCAGTAGCTGGTGTCGTTGTGATGGATTTTATTGCAGCTTTGTAGCTCTTTAGACAAATGGACTCCGCATTTGAAATACAAGGTTTATGAGGCATTAGAGCCAAGGTCCAGCTCTGAGCTCTTATTCACATAAGGACAGTAACAGGGTGACGGTCAGGACTACAATATGTCTATTCTACCAGAGACTACAATAGGTTCTTCAACAGGCTTCTTTCAGAAGACAACAACAAAAAGATTCCAAGAAAATGTGTAAAATATGTCCAATGTGAAACTAAGCTCAGTCACATCAAAACCAACTCTACAGAGAATAAGCCATGACGACATTGGCTAAACAGGACCTAAAGTGAACAGGACCCACCAGTGAACATCCAGGGAAGGGACATTGAGAGAGTGGACTCATACAAGTACCTGGGTGTTCATCTGAACAACAAACTGGACTGGACTCACCACACAGATGCACTGTACAGGAAGGGCCAGAGCAGGCTCTACCTCCTGAGGAGACTCAGGTCCTTTGGAGTGAAGGGGCCCCTCCTGAGGACCTTCTACGACTCTGTGGTGGCATCAGCCATCCTGTACGGTGTGGTCTGCTGGAGAAGCAGCATCACAGAGAGGGACAAGAGGAGACTGGACAAAGTCATCAGGAAGTCCAGCCCTGGGCTGTGCCTTGGATTCGGTGCAGGAGGTGGGGGACAGAAGGGTCCTGGCCAGATTCACTTCTATGCTGGACCTGGAGTCTCACCCTCTTCAGGGCCCTGTCTGCTCTGGAGAGCAGCTTCAGTGACAGACTGATCCACCCTCGCTGTGTGAAGGAGAGGTTCCGCAGGTCTTTCCTTCCTGCTGCTGTCAGACTTTACAATGAACACTGCTAACTCTGCTGCCTGTGCAATACTGGGACCATGTGCAATAATGTAAGATAGTAATTTATTGTATATATAGTTTTTAGATTGCAATTTATTGTATATATTGTCTTAAGATAGCAATTTATATGATACATAGTTTTATAATCCTTATCTTTATAGATCCTTATAGTGTTTGTCTATTTTTAACTTAACTGTACTTCTATTGCTGCAACTGTTTCTTGCTGTTCTCTTTACTGTGCGTTGCAACACTGAAATTTCCCCATTGTGGGACAAATAAAGGATATCTTATCTTATCTTATCTTAAAGTCAGATATAGCTTTTACTGTTAACATTTGTAATGTTGATTTATTTATATACAAAAAAAGTATTATTACATTACATATTACATGTATTATCTTAAAACAAAGCAAAAAAACATAGGACCTTATGCTGAGTTCTATTGAATGTCGGTAGTGGATAAATCCAAGTCAGTAACTCCTGACATTCGTTGTAAATGCACTGCAACAGTCGGGAAAATATGGACGCCTGTTAGATAATGATAGCTGCCGACAACAGTTATGGCAGTTTAAGTATTACATGTTCAAAAATCTGACTTGGTCTGGTCCATTGCACTTTCAGGAGGTGGAGGTTGGTTTTCCAGAAGAGAATGCAGCATGAGGCCCCATTTATTTATGCAATAATATAGAATTTTGGTTCTCAAGATGATTATCCAATCAGAAAGGTTCTGAGTTTTCAAATTGACATGGTCTATCTGTATGCACAGGAAAAAGGCAATATCTAGATAACTTAAAGTGACTTAAATTAAGAACATTTGACTTTATTTGAATAGATTCAACTTGACAAGTAAAATTATTTGCCAATGGAATAAGTGTTTTTTTCTTAATTCAAGCAACATTTGATTTTGTTTCTTATTTCAAGTGCAAAAGTTGCTGTTTTGCGTATCTTAAGTGTAGTAAGATGTATTTTCATATTTTAAGTACAAAAAGTCTTGTTCCATTGGCAGATCAAGTGAAATTTACTAAAATCATGAGAAAACTTTGTTAATTCAAGTCATCTTAACTTGGCTAGATTTGGTTTTTTGCAGTGTGAGATAAATAAATAAAAATATTTAGTAGGGATTTTTTAAATATACTGTATAATTCCCTATATATGGCTTAATATACTGTATAAAGCTATATATAAGATATTATTGCATGTATCTAAAATGAAAGAAGTAGTAAAAGTAAAGAAAAAAATAAATGAATGAGAGGGAGTGTTGTTTAAACATTCACTACCAAAACTGATGCCCTTGCGTGATTTGAACCACAGACCTTGCAGATACAGGCACCTGCTCTTCCACTCTACCACTTAACGTCAGCTCCCCCTCTCCTCTGGCCCTGCGCTTGTTGCCCCCGTTACCCCTGCCTGTCCGAAACTGTCCTTAATTCTCCCGGACTCCTGGTTCGGCCCTTCCCTCGGCCAGGCTCCGGTCTCATAATCAGCTCCGACGTTAGCGTTAGCAGCAGGGTGTTTATGGAGCATTTAGCATCAGTCGGGGCTCCTCTCTTTTCATTTAATTTGCTTTATCTGCCTGAGTCTGCGGCCCTCCGCTCACTTAAGGCCCTCTCTGTGATGTTTATGTCCTGGAGGCAGCAGGGAGGCCCATTACCACAGACTTTATCAAGCTGCAGAGTCGGCCAAATGCAGTTTACATTTGGCTCAGCAGCAGCAGAGCCAGGAGAGCGAAGAAGAATTCTGTGATAGAAGTATAGTAGTAGTAGTAGTAGTACGAGTAGCAGCAGCAGTAGGAGCAGTAGGAGTAGTATTCGTATTATTATTAGCAGCAATAGTAATAGTAGTCTTAGTATAATTATTATTATTAGTAGTAATAAAAAAAAAATTCATATTAGTAGCAACAGCTTTAGTACTAGTAGTAGAAATAATAGTAGTAGTAGTAGTAGTAGCAGCAGTAGTAGTAGTAGTCTTAGTATAATTATTATTAGTAGCAATAAAAATATTAGTATTAGTAGGAGTAGCAGTAGTAGTAGTAGTAGTAATATTAGTATTAGTAGCAACAGCTTTAGTACTAGTAGTAGAAATAATAATAATAGTAGTAGTAGTAGTAGTAGTAGTAGTAGCAGCAGCAGTAGTAGTAGTAGTAGTAGTAGTAGTGGTTCTGATGAGTTAATAGGTGTCTTCTTTACTCTATAAAACTAATGAAGAAATTGTTATTCATTGTGACAAGAAATTGTAAGAGTTAAAACACGAGTATATAACAGAATGGTGCCCCCTACAGGGAGGGAGGAGAGGACAGGCGGTGGCTCAGTGTGAAAGTCATCAGAGAAACTAACATGAGGTAATATCCATATAATTAGTGCATCACATAATTACTGTACTGTAAAGTCATTAGCTGTGCATAAAGATAATTACAGTAAAAGTACACTATTAAAAGATAAAACGGCTTAAATTCAAGCCTTTGTTTATTATTATTTATTTATTTGGTGAGAAGCTCTAGATTTGAGGTGTCCAAACTTTTTTTTTTTTCACAGATGGCTGCAGAGAAACATATTTGTAAACAGGAGGTACACAGCCCCTCTTTTAGACAGACATATGTTTCACAGAGCCACAGCACCTTTAAAAAGTCTTGGAACACTAACTTTAGGTCTCACAGTGCAATGTGATGAGATTACAGTGATAGAAATACTTGATGGTGCTGCCTGTAATCAACAGCAATTGGTCTGAGGGGTGTTTTTGGCTAGTAGCAGTAGTTTGGACATCCCTAGTCTAGATTATTGTTTATTTTTTACTCAAGTGTGTGTTTTGTCCGTATTTCAAGTATACTATTTGAGTCATACATTTCAGTTTGAAAATGACAAAATGATGTATTGTACCAAGTGTGGTACTCCAGCTGCAGTATGTCAGACAAAAGCCCTGCAGAGGATAGTTATGGGAGTTGAGAGGGTAATCAGAGTTTCCCTCCCCTCTGTTCAAGAACTTTTCTGGAGCCTCTGCAGGAGCAGGGCCCTGAACATTGTCAAGGACCAGTCTCACCCTATACACACTCAACACATAACACTGTGAACTGCTGCCATCAAATGACTCCAGAGCACCAGAGCAGAACCACCAGACTGATGAACAGCTTCCTCCCACCACCTATTAGGATGCTTAAGAGTTTATCCAGAATCTCTCATATATACTACTGCACCTCATGTACATCATGTATATTATATGTATTATATGTAGTGGGCAGAAGGGTAGAAGGGTTATACACAGGCATTTGGTCTTGGTGATGCTGCCACCCACTGGGGGTGCAAACAACAACTGCAAGTTTTCCGTCTCTATGTGCAGCAGAATTCCCCACCCAAAACGCTTGTGTAAACGCGGAATAAGAGTGAAAATGAAAATGCACTTTTGCGTTTTTGCTTCAGACGTTTCTGTGTAAACGTAGCCTCAGTCACTTTAACTGGCACTTTATACACAGACAATATTATGATCACTTTAAACTGCAACTGAAATAAGTTTGCTAACGGATCAGTCCCAGGGATGTGTGAATGAATGTGTTGGGGCAGGTGGGGTTGGCGTGGGTTCTTATATTTATTGATCCCGAGAGAAATGCAATTTCATCTTGCCCAAGTTGTATGACAGTAAAGATTGATTTGATTTAATTTGAAGAAAAACAAATATTCACAAGTACTCTGAACATGCATACTGCAACTAAAAACAAACATGTAAATCGGTTGATCTTGTGATGTAAATCTCTATAGCTTTTTCAAATGGCTGAAATGTTTCATATTAAAAAAAAAGCATCCACACAGCAGGTTTATCCATCTAGGTATTTAAAGTCGAGCATCAGTTTTTGACCCAAGTTCCAGAGATGATTTTCTGACACATTTTCCTGAGTTCCTGGCGGACCACATGAATGCAGCATTACTCTGTGTTCGTGCTTCGGAGCAAACACTGGTTTAAAAAATGCCTGGAGACGATGCGTGTGATGTTTTATGTTATCACACATGCCTCTCCCCGGCAGCCATCTTGATCTGGGACGATCCAAGCAGAAAATTATACACTTTTTTTCTTCAGTAGCTGCGGCGGAGGAGAGCAGATTTCGATCAGCCTCCTCTCCTCAGAGCCGGTATCAGAGACCTTTATATTCTTGTGTGTTTACAAAATGTCAGGTGTGGGCTCTATAGAAAATACAGCAGAGGAAATACTGTTTACTCCCCAGGTTCTGTGCAGAGCGGAATCTTCCTGTTTGTGAGTGAAAGTGCAAAGCTAAAAAAGATCACACCGTTTTTCTGGACAAAACTGGTCATGTAAACATTAAATATTAAGGCCATAAGCAGTAATGCCTTAGGTACAGGAGGGTTTCTGTTTTAAATTCCATCTGTACTCAGGCTTTTTTTCTATCCATGAGCAAGACACTTCTGCGTTTCAAAGGTGCAGAAATGGCAGTGGCTGAGGAGAAACTGAATAATGCATTATTAATATAATAGCTCTACTGTAAAACCTTTTAGCTAAAAACTGACTACAGTAGAAGAATACTGGATGTTTTACTTCATTCTGGATATTTTTCTTGCATTGGAAAAATGAGGAAAACATGCATTCTTACTCGGAGTGGGCTTGCATCTCCACAAACCTGACTTATTTGGCCCAGAAGAAAGCCTCCTCCCGCTTTCTACCATGGGAATGCTATTTCTTTGACTATAATATTCCACAGTATGGAGAATCTGACACTGTGGACGATGTTCCAAAGTATTTCTAATTCCAAGGAGTCATGCAGGTTCCTACTGAGAACAGGCCCATTCATTTGTGTCCTTTATAGTGGACATTGAGTTAACCAGTTGATCCATTAAGTGTTTTGAAAAGGACTTTTAATGGGATGACTAGGTTCCTCTGCCCAAATAGGGCTGGGGGATAAGTTAGTTAAAAAAAAGAAATTAAAAGAGAGTGTAAAAATGTTTTGAAACGGCTATAGAAGCTTGTCAGAAATGTTGGTCATCAAAAAAGTTGTTATTGTTAGGTTGTTAAAGGGCCTGTTCGGAATTTTGGACATAGGGCCTCATTTCCAAGTGAGCCAGTGTTATTTTAAATCTTCCATCCAGTCCTTGTGTTTGCAGAGGTTGCTGGTGCTAAGCTAGTGCATGTCAATGGTCATAGTTGTCCTGCCACTGAAAACAGTCTTACCCACTCCACAGAGCACCTGAGGAAAACTATTAGAACTCCAGACTGTCCATGTAAATGTCTGTGTCCATAGAATCATTAGAAGTAAAACCATCCTTGCATTTGAAGGATTTCTGTCTGAGCAGCAGCAGTGAGTTGTACTTCCTGATAGAAAGCTCGGCAGCGGTGGACTGATATATGAGAAAATAGTCCCTCAACATGTGACGATTCATGCGACACAAGGTTAGTTTTATTTCAAACATTATTCTATGGACACAGACGTTCACATGGACAGTCTGGAGTTCTAATAGTTTTCCCTCGGGTGCACTGTGGAGTGGGTCAGACTCTTTTTAGTGTCAGAACAACTATGGCCATTGACATGCACTAGCCTAGCACCAGCAACCTCTGCAAATACAAAGACTGGATGGAAGATTTAAAAAGTGTCTCCACACGTCTCCAACACTCTGGCTCACGAGGAAATGAGGCCCTATGTCCAAAATTCTGAACTGCCCCTTTAACTTCACATGGATTTAACACCAAACTGTCCTTGATGTACATCACAGAGGATAAAATTATAAATAAAATGAACAAAATCTAAATGCTAAGGTGTTTATTTACCTCCAAACAGAACAAATATATATTGCAATACACTTTTTGCAATATATATTTTTGTTCAGGTCCCAGGTTAAAGGTGCACTGTGTAACTTTTGTTGTGGAGGAAAGCAAGAATGTCTGTTTTCCAATGCATTTTTGAGCATAAACACACCCTTAATTGTATAAACACACGATACAGTCTAATGCCATACTGTAAAACATTCAAGGCAGATTTATAACACAGTCAGGAACAACCCTCTACCAGAAAAGTTACACAGTGCAGCTTTAAGTAATAATATTGCAATTGTATAAAAGAGATTGGACCCGGATTGCAGCGCATACAAAACAGACACATTACGTACTAAAAATAAAATATTCAGTTGCGTTCAGTTCAGTGCCTCATCATGTACTAAAAAGAGAGAGAAAAATCATATTTCAGTGTTGGATTTGGGTGATACGATCCGAGCCTTGGAGATATTAAACCCTGTATTCTCCCGCCTCCTCTTCCTCCTCCTCTTCCTCGCGTCGTGTGCTCCCCTGGTACAGATCTACATCATTTCTGTGCGTTTCTACAGACTGCACGTAATATGAGGCAGTGGCACTAAAGTGGATTACAATCATCAGGAGAAGGCCGTGAATCTGGGACACTGTTAGCCCGTAAATGTGAGGCTAAAGGGTCTCTGTGGGAGAATATAAGGGCTCCACAGACTACTGCTGTCCTATACTTTTATACATACATTTGGACTTTTACTGCCCCCTGCTGGTGACAATAGTTGGAGATCTGTGACTTATTTTGACTGATCTTGCAAAAAAAAAACATTTCATTTCAACAATAATAAATGGAACAAAATAGATTTCATGTCTCAGGCAAAATTATGAGGTGAAACAGTTTTGGTAATTATGGTCAAAATGTCATTATCAAAGCTAAGATTAATTCAAAATGCAATATGAAACTTTTCTGCTGGTGATATGGTTCAGTCTGGAATGTTCCACAATATGGATGTTAATTTCTTTAGCTCCATAGAGACATCACACCATTCTATAGGCTAATGCAGATAATACATTATGTTTTAAAATGTCAAGTCCAAGCACAATAAAGTAATCAAAAGGGAAATCTGAATATGGTGATGCCAAACCCTCAGATGGGGCAAGACAGATTACATTGTATTTGCCATGAAACATAGAAAAGGTAAATGCACAAATTTTAAAACCGACGAGACCCAAGAACTCATTGTATTACAACATAAATCAGTTTTAGCTGCCCTCATCTGTGGTCAACATTATTGGATTATAGAACAGTTAGTGGTCACATTTTTATATAGAATTTTCCCACCTGCAAGTTTAAAGAGGTTTACCTCAGGGAACCACTCACCTAATCACACAACAGTGTACACAGACACTGAAAGCAAAGTGGATTATGTGTCTTGCAATAGACACAACAGCAGCATTCATTCATGGAAGCTGGAATCACATTGTCAGTCTGCGGGTCAAACCAGTGAGGTATATGCAGTGGTGTAGTGGGGATTTTGTAAGTGGAGGTACGCGATTCGTGACATCACGGATGACTCCCAAATACACACAGGAGTCCTATAGATTGATAAAGGTGCCAGCCCAGTAAAAATCTGTAATATGTGATGTTTTTTACTCAGAATGGTGCTGAATCGTGTTATTAACATTAACACTGTTCATAATCACGTACAGAACGTAAATCATAGCGTCGATCCAGGGATAGGCTCCTTTTTTCTCTTCTACATCTTTCGTCCATATCGTGAACGGTGAAGCTCTCGGAGCTCCAACACCTCCACTGCTGAAGCTGTGAGAACTTTGGTTATTTGTGTGTGTCCCAGAAGAGACATCAATCCAGATGCTGGACTTTTGCGCCACATATGGACTGAACCAGAACTGAACTAGGACTAACCCAGGTCTAAACCAGAACTGAACCAGAACTAACCCAGGTCTAAACCAGAACTAACCCAGGTCTAAACCAGAAATGAACCAGGACTAAACCAGGCCTAAACCAGGACTAAGCCAGGACTAATCTTGGACTTGAGAGAGAACCCGAGTCCGAGGAGCAGAGTGTCTGCAAAGTGCAATCGGCTGCGCTTAGCCCCATGGAGCACTGAGCTCTGCGCTGGTCCTCCCACCTGCAGTCTACGCACCTCCTGGTTTAGCTCTGGTGTAGTCCTGGTTTATATGACCTGTGCAGGTTGTTTTCACGATTGCCAATAGCTCCAGTTTGACATTTAAGTTGTGGCTATTGTATATTTGTTATTTTTTTATATCTCACATCAGAAGTGGGAGGACAGCATACCCCCATGTGCCATGTCCAGTACACACCTGTGTACATGTCAAGAGTAGAATTAGAACCAACAACCTTTGGACCAGTGGACAAACGCTCAACAAACTGAGATACTGTTGTCCAGTACTGTGATGTAACCTGAAACCCAGCAATTCTAGATACATCTCAACCTTTTAATATGTGGTTTTAATACGCGTTTTCTCACTCTCACTACATCTTTATTTCGAAGCAGAGACACCGTATAAAAATTACAGGGATAC
Organism: Odontamblyopus rebecca; assembly: GCA_030686955.1. Taxonomy (NCBI): domain Eukaryota; kingdom Metazoa; phylum Chordata; class Actinopteri; order Gobiiformes; family Gobiidae; genus Odontamblyopus; species Odontamblyopus rebecca. The sequence continues at coordinate 34,330,616 of CM060664.1, forward strand.
TGAATGCCTTTCTTGTCCGTCTCTGTTCTCTTCGCCTCTCTATGTTTCGGATGTGACCACTGCTTGAACTTGCCTTGTACTTTTGAACATTCTTCAGCGATAGTTTGAACTCAGTGTGTCCAGACCAGCAATCAATATGAGAGTACAGCACCGCTCCAGCTGAGGCTCTCACTCCAGCTATGAAGAAAAACTCTAAAGTATTTTCAGCAAAGCAAAAAGTTCCAAGTGTCCTTTAATTTTTTAACCTCAAATTTGTTCATTGTTGCCTTATAATGTATGGGGTTAATGCCATTCAGTTGGACACTCCAGGCAAAGCAAGAACATTGAGAAAACAAGGAGCAGACACATTAATAGAAAAGTTACAGTAATTTGGTTTTATAGGTTAATAATTAGTCCATTAGTCCACCAACTATTTGTTTCCATGGAGATGTTGTTACTTTGCTGGAATGTTCCACAGTATGGCATTGGGAAACCAGACTTGTGGACACTTTTAGTGTATAATTGTCGTTTTTATAACTTATTATTTTGCTGGTAAATCTGTGGTGTCACCTGCCTCAGGACTACAGATGGAAATGAGCATTTTTGCTACAATCTGGCATATTTACACTGCAACATTGTAGATGTTCATTAATATGCACTGTCCCTATAAAATAAATAAATAAATAAATAAATAAATAAATAAATAAATAAATAAATATCCATGGAGACAAGTTGGTGATGCTACAAACTCAAGTTACAGGCAAAATCTGTAGAGAAAATGCAGTTTTTTCAAATTGCATAAAGGCAAGATACTGGCAGAACTTCATGGTTACTAATAAATACCATAATACCATTGAAAAGAAAAAGAAAATCTAAAAATATATTTATTGAAAAGGATTTGCAATGAATGAGATCTGCAATGAAGTAAAACCACTTCCCATTACTATACTAAAGCTAAAGGTATATTATTAATGCACAGTTTGATATCCACTTTTACCATTTAATCCATCAAAATTGTACTTACATTACCTTTCATTAAATCATTTCTCAAACCTGCAGTGGTCTGTCATTAAACTGTCACATTTTTGTAAAGCACTTTTCCCCTTTCAAGGCACTCAAAGCCTTAGCCTTAGCCTTAGCTCTGTTGATTTCCCGCTGTACAGGCCAAAGCCCAAAAGAGTCAATTGTCGACTCCAGCGGTGGAGAGAGCCCCGAGCCGCCAGAACCAACAAGTGAGTATCGACTAGTGACAGTGAAGAAGAAGATAAACTGAAAGTTGTTGAAAGAAAATGGTTCGGGAATGTATTTTTAGCATTTTCAAAAAATATAATTCACTTGTAAATAAATGGGATTAGAAACGACATCAGCGTTCGAGTCTTTTGGGCTTTGGCCTGTGCAGTGGGAAATCAACAAGGTAAAGGTAAGACTGTTTATAAAGTTGTTGTTTTTTTAAGTTTCCAGACACTAATGAGTGAACCAGGCAGAGCGTTTTGTTTGTTAGACTCGTGGCTGTTGTGAGATGTGTTAAAGTGGTGTGAAGCTTCATCAGTGTGAAACAAATTGCCGTTTTACGTGGAAGTTAAGAACGTGCCCATATCACTACACTAGTTTGTTGCCTTGACAGACTCACTACACAGCAAGTGATCTGTGCCGTTTTTTGGCTTCTGACAGAATCCCACCACCTCTAGCAACAGACTTTAGCTTCAAACGTGCCAGAGTTCCCATTTAAGTCTTGTTTTTGGCACTACGAGCTGGAGCTGGAGCCCTTGGATCTCAGAGCGAGCATGGGGATGTTAATTTGGAGGAGGTCCGAAATGTATTGTGGAGCCAGTCCATTCAAAGCTTTAAAAACAAATAATCAAATTTTAAAATCAATTCTCTATTTAACGGGTAAACAGTGGAGTTGGGCTAAGATATATGCTCTCTCTTTTTTGGAACCGGTGAGCAGTCTGGCAGCAGCATTTTGGACTAACTGTAATCTATTGATGGAGGATTGTGGGAGGCTTGAATATAGCGCGTTGCAGTAGTCCAGTTTATTGGCAACAAAAGTGCGTATGATTGTTTGTTTGTTGATAGTTATTGCGTGTTAGGACTGGTTTTGATTTGGCAATTTGCTGAAAAAAGCTGGTTTTAACAACATTTGAGATCGATTTAAATAGAGCTAAACACAAAGGCATACAGCATTTTCTCATTCACACGCCAGTATATGCAGACACGGAGGACAGGGTGGGTTAAGTGCCTTGCCCAAGAACACAACAACAGCATTCATCACCTGTGGGAGCCGTAATCTACCGTTCAGTTATGTCGAGAGCGGAATTTAAACCAAAAGCCTTCAGATTAGTGGACAAAACGCTCTTCAAACTGAGCCACCGTCTCTCCTCATTTCAGCTGTCAGTCAAACAGCATGACGTGGGTTTGTGTGGGGAGAAAGAATAAAGTTTGGTGAAGTTGAATTATCGAGGACAGGAGCTGCTGGGTTAGATTTACGAGCGTTATTCTGGAGAGGGCTGATGCAGATAGGGTCACACTGCCCTTTAGAAGATATCAGGCCATTCAAACACCAAACAGCCACAAATCAAAACAAAACAGGACACACTCAGGGGCACTGATAAAGATGATAAAGAGAAAAGTTAAGGTTCATTGAGTTTCGTTGGTGGTTCAGTTGGTGCAGACTTTCGCCCATTCACCAGATGGTTGGAGGTTAGGGGTTGCTGACTTGTCCTTGGGTCCTTTTGTTAAATTTTCCCACTAAATTTCACTTCGTTTAGAGAAAATATCGGTAAGGAAAATGTACATAGGTTTACACAGTGGGCACTTGTGGGCATCTTTTCACCAGTTCTTACAGCTCTCAATATGAAATGTCTATAGATAATAAGGAGTAAAAATATAATCTAATTGTACTAGGAGCAGGGGCTCTACTCCAAGATCCTCTTTTTAAAGGGAACAAACTATACCTGATCTTTTCTCCAGTTTCAAATATTCTTTTTTTTTTCTTTTTTTTTTAAGTCAAAATCTTACAGAAGCATGTTTTAGTTTAAATTGTTTTAAGAGCACGGTCACTCATAAGCCTTTTAGGTTTTAAGACCTTTCCTGCACTGTTCTGTTATTATTTTTTACCATTTGTGCCTATTTTTTTTATCCCTTTAAATGTTGGCTGCAAACACTAATAAAAAAATAAAAAAAATCTTCACCTTAGTTATACAAGTGTCAACTTATACGAGAATATTAAAACTTAAAGATGCACTCTGGATACACTGGAATAAAACCAATATCTAGATAAATTAAAATGACATATTAAGAACATTTGAGTAGATTCAACTTGACAAGTAAAATTATCTAAAAATGGAATAAGTGTTTTTTTTTTTTTTCCGTAATTCAAGCAACAAGTATAAAGTGTTGTTGTTTTTCTTATTTTAAGTGTAGTAAGATGTATTTTCATATTTTAAGTACAAAACCAGATCATTTTACTTGTGATGTGAAATTTACTCAAATCATGATAAAACTTTCTTAATTCTAATCATGTTAACTTGGCTAGATTTTGCTTTATTGCAGTGTAAGTGATACTGGAACATTACTGTTCTTAAGAATTGACTTGAAAAGTGAATAGTTATGTGATAGAAGTTTAATAATATCAAAATGCTCCTTCTTACATCTCTGCAAGCGGCCCAAAGAGGCTCAGACAAAAGAAACCATCAGCATTTATAGGTTATGATAATGAGTAGAATGGGCGTGTACACATGGACTCTTGGTACAGAGAATATCCCCTTAACGCCGAATGTCATAAATATGCAACAAACCGTTTGGATCAAAATAGAAGCCGAGATAGCGGCTGCATTCCCCCAATGTCGGTTCGTGCTGATGCAGAACCTTCTTAGAATCCTTTGGCAAGCAGTTGTTTCTAGCTGTCGCAAATTTGCAACATACACAAATTTCTATTTATTTTCCTTTGCTATAGTCAAATTAATAATCTCAACTTAAACACACACAAAACATTTTTATACATCTATATAAATTCTGGCGTTAAGGGGATATACATATACGGCAAAAGTACATATACGAAAAAAAGGAGGCTGTGGTACGTGCTCAAATAGAACAGGAAGTACTAAAGTTGTATAATCACTTAACAAAAACATAAACTCTTGTGGGCACTATAGACTCCTGACCATTGTTGCAAATCTAATGCATATCCGAAGCATGAGAAGAGGAACATTTCATATTTACAGTTTCGTCTCTTGCATGTCTCCATGGAGATGTTAGTGCTTTGCAGTGTTCAGCCTTATAGCATTTACCTTATCAATTATGTATTTCGATTACAGGTGTTTTATTGAAAAGAAAAAGGAGTCTCAGCTACTTACCTCCATAGAGATAGATACGTTTGATGCGTACTGTGGGCAATAATATCTCCAAGGGGACAAGACGTCTCCCTGAAAAGTTACACAATGCTTCTTCAACGCAGATGCCCTTAAGAGCTTGGAAAGCCTTTGTAAGTTTGCTCGGCCTTCGCCTTTGCCTCAGATGTAAATAGCTGTAAGTGAACGAGGTGAAATGCCTTTAAGTGAAAGTGAACGGCTCCGTGGAGACCGGCTCTTCTCATTCACAGGACGTAGTCATCAGTGCTAACCTTTACCTTAAAACTGCAAACACGAAAGCCACAGAGACTCCACCTTCAAAGAAAAGTCAAGATAAACTGAGCACTGTCTTTAATCTGTGGCTGGGAGACAATGATACTGTCTGATTTTCAAAAATAGAGGAGGAAATTGTTAAAGTGTCACTGTATTTTAGACTTGAAAGTTGAGATTTGAATGACAGGTGCGGGGCTGAGATGCTAATTTGAGCTACGAGGTTATATGTCACATTTTCTGGGGGAAATTTATGTTATAAAATCAGAGACCAAGAACAGAAAGGCAAGTTGAATAGGTGTGTTAACGTAACATCATAAAGAGCAGCATAAACAACATAAGTTTACCAAACTCTCCATCTCACTCCAAATCACTAAATCCATTGAATTCTTCATCCTCGTCACTTGTCACTTCTGAGCAACTCCAACTCCAGCTAAATCCAGCTTTTAGCCGGTGATTAGCTTTTTTGTTTTCTTCATTGCAGTTCAAGTTTCCTTCACTTTTCTCCAGTCAAACACAAGTTTCTCTTTCCCTTCAAATTATCTTTCTGCTGCTCGATTCCCGTTTTCAGATGCATATTTCACTACTTGCATCTTGTAATCTGATTAACAGTTTATCGCTGTGTGATAAAATATGTTCTGATGATAAATTAACATTAGTGAGTGGGATAAGTGTTAATGACCTGTATGTGTTAAATGCAGGTGAGTGCATAAATGATGAGAAGAAATGTCTCAAACTTCAAATTTCTTAGGTTCTTTTTTAAGACAGTGTAGTCAAGTGTATTTACCTTGTTGACATGTTTCGGCTGCTGGCTGAACTGTCACCGATGAAGATGTCTCACAGCAGCAGCCGAAACACGTCAACAAGGGAAATACACTTGACTACATTGTCTTAAAAAAGAACCTAGAAATGTCAAGTACTAAGAAGACACAATGAATATTTTTGGCGTCTCAAACGTCAGTAGCCATACATCCACTCATAACTGCTTGATACAACTAGCCCCACCCCCAAGAGAGCCTGAAGTCTGCTGAAATCCTATGAGACACTGACATGATGCCAGACGGGACAGCGGCTCTTTCTGCAGGAGACATGCACTGTAGAGCGAGAGGTGACAGTGGTACAGGAGTAAAAGGAGCAGTTAGCAGATAGTGGCACACAAGCCTAGAGCGCCCTCTTGCGACTGTCAGTGTGAAAATAAACACATACAATTATATGTTTTAATATTTAAGTTGAGTATAAGTCGCAGGACCACCCAAACCATGAAAAAAGTTAGATAGTCCAAAAAATATGGTCATTTTAAATATTAGGCCTACCTTGAGTGTCAGTTGTATCCTGGATTCCATGGTGTTTTGCTATCCTTGAGCAAGTAACATGATTGTTGTCTAGATTACATTATTGTATTTTTGCATGTTCTCTCTGTTGTCGGCATCCAGGGACTACAGCTGAACACTAGATTTGCAACTAAAATGGGCACATTTACGTTTATCTATTTGTCTTTATGGAAGACTGCCAGTGACCAGGGCTATTAGAAGATTTGAATTTAAACAAATAAAAATAAATCACAATTAATTTGTTTTGTTTAACTTGCCAACAAAATTATGCTCCTTGTGTATAAATTGGCCTTGCATTTTGGATGGAATTTTGTGTATGAGATGTTGGAATATTCATAACATCTCCATGGAGAAAAGCAGGTGACATATCCTCCACCAGAAAACTCATGTAGATTAACTTTAAATATACTCTGGCATGAAGTACAAGTACCATTTTTGCAGAGTTATGCCTTTATATGCAGTATATAACTGTCACACATAAGGCATTCGCTGTGATATATGTAAATATCCACTCTCCATCAGTGACTCAAGTGTTTTATTGTGATTTAAAGTGACTCAAGTGTTTTATTGTGATTTAAACCAGGTCAAAACCCCTCACTCCACTTTACAACCCATAAAACCAGTGAGGACCTTTGGAAGAGCCACAGTGGGACTCTATGGCTCCAGAGACCAACGGTTAGCTCAACTACAGTCCACTTTATGTGTTCACAGGCGCGAGGCCCTACAGGCCACTGTAGGTATGACAGTAAACAGCTCTACCTTACATTTATTCAGTTACAAGTGGATTTATAGCTCAAAAATACATAGAAAACAGACATTTTGGCTGTAAGCGGGGTTGTCTCTCCACAGATCTGGCCTGTAACTTGGTCTGGTTTGGTCTCCGTATAGAAAGGTTTAAAGTAATACTGTGAAACATTCCAGACTAAGCATGGAGAAAATGATGGACCCTATACCAGAAAACTGACACTATCCATCTTTAAATATTGTGCAGAACTTTTTGGAGTTGTATTATCATGTTGTCATAGTAACATATTTTAATTTACAGTACATTCAGTCAGCCAAATGTCTTAGTATTTTGTGTTTTTTGTTTCAGTAAGTCTCCCTGAAAGAAGTCTATTTTAGTTCTTTCACTGAGTTTGAACAGCGTGTGGGGAAAAAATACATATTTGAAATCCTCAATTCAAGAATATTATCTTCTAAAGTCTTGTAAGAAAGTCACATTTGAAATTTAAAACACAAATAATATTCCACCGGCATATTTTGGTCTAAAAATGAAATGTGTCGTGACTCAAAAAACCTTGAAACCTGTAGGCCTAATACATTAATTAACGGTGCACTGCGTAACTTTTAGTCTCCATGGAGATGTTATCGCTTTGCCTGAATTGTTTCACAGTACTGCATTGGACTTCAGTTACATAATTTAGAACTTGTTGAAAAGTACACATTTTTCAGCGTTAATTTACTTTTACCTAAGGTGCCACTCACAATACTTTGAAAATCGTGGTCATATTTTACACAAAGGGTCAGATCTGTAGAGTCGACACCGCTTTCAGTAAGAGCACATTTTTCTCAAGGTATTTAGAGCAATAAAACACGCATAATGGATTGAATGCATGATAAATGAAGTTTAAAAGGCCCATACTGCGCTGATGCTCTAATATTGTTTCCTCATCACAAACATACATCATACAAACCTTGCATATTTAGTTCTGCTCTCAGGCCTCGTTTACATGTACATGGATATTTTTAAAAATGGAGAAATTTCCCTTCATTTGTACCCGTCTTTTACACGCTAACAGAGAATTTGCCTCTGAAAATGAATCTATCTATAAAACTCCAGCTAAAGTTGAGATTTTAGACAACTGCGGTTTCACGTTTGCGTGTAAAGTGACATGAAAGGCGTTTTAGGCAGTTGACGACAAAGTGCGACCAGTGTTAACGTTTTTCTATGGTGATGATCATGGATCAGGGCTTGGAGGTCAACCATTTTCTCTCTTCTCCTTATGACCTGAAGACCCAGTTGCCGTCACCGCCAGCGTCACTGTTTTTGGGTTGGACCTGGGTGGACCGCTGTCTGGTGGGATCATTTTTAAAATGAAATGTTTGTCCCGGAGGAGCAGTGTGAAAATTTTAGGATGTCGCGGTCGTCACTGCTGTTACTCTCCGACTCGCTGCGTCCTCACATCGAGGGTGAGACGACCGTCATCACTCGATAGCGTATTTATGCGGGTTCATGTAAACTGAAACTTTTTTGAAAACGATGCTGTGTGCATGATGTTATTGCAGAAAATGGAGCGAGGGAAATATTTGTTTTTCGGTGGAACAGAGCATTTGGACATTTGGAGATAAACAAACTATTAAGCCAAACATATGTGAATACTGAAATAAAATACAACTATGCCTATAGAACCTTTAATGACAATACTGTGTAACATACCAGGCAAAGCATTTACACCTCCACGGAGACAAGAAAAGCAACATTGTGCATCTATTATATCACTGTCAGACTTCTACAGCTCAACATTTAACTACTACATTTGAATCTCATTCCCACCCTTGTACCAGCAGACATAAACCTGTATTACTTTACCTTCTGTTTATACACATCCTCCCCACACGTCTGCATTCAGGTCCCCTCTCGCTCACTCATGTCTCAGCCTCAAACATGATGAAGCGCCACAATTACTCTGGGGTCTATAGGACGCGTGTTATTGATGCTGGATGCTTAGACACGCAGGAAGCGGAGTGTTTCCTGTCATCTTATCTGTAAAACACTGATAAACGATAGGGGCTGTTTATTCACACATGTGCAGGTGCACGAGCGCAGCCCCCCCTTTCTCGTATCTGTTTGTGTTTGTGATTGGTAGAATTTAAAGTGAGTTTATAGGTACAACTTTTCTGTTTGTGGGAGCTAGATGATGTTCCACAGTATGGCATTAACAGTATATATCTTGTGAGGTGCTGTACCCGATAATATATTCCATATACAATTAATTAATTAAATAAATTTGGTACAAGGCCTTTAGCTTACACCATCTCTGTGATGTTGGTTTGTGTAAAGTATAAATGCTTTGCAAAGAAGGAATTCTCATTGGCAGCATGGGCTGCCTCTCCACAAGTCTTTCTTGTAAAACTGATAATCTTAAAGCTGAACTCCGGCACGTTTGAAGCTAAAGTCCGTTACTAGAGGTGGTGGAATCCTGTCAGAAGCTTAAAAATGGCACAGATCAGTGTTACCTCGGCGGAGATCTCGCTGTGGCAGTGAGTCTGTCAAGGCAACAAACTAGTGTCGTGATGTGGGCAAGTTCTTAACTTTTCCAATTTTCATACAGAAGATGCTTAACATCACTTTAACCCATCTTACAACAGCCACGAGTCTAACAAACAAATGCTCTGCCTGGTTCACTCATTAGTGTCTGGAAACGGTAAAACAATTTTATAAGCAGCTTTAGCCTTACCTTTGTTGATTTCCCACTGTACAGGCCAAAGCCCAAAAGATTCGATTGTGACTCCAGCGGCGGTGAGAAGCTCGAGTCGCCAGAAGCAACAAGTGAGGATCGAATACTGATGGTGAAGAAGAAGAGAAACTGAACGTTGTTGAAAAAAAAATGGTTCAGGATGGTATTTTTTTCCCTTGTAAATAAATGGGATTAAAAACAACATCAGCAATCGAGTCTTTTGGGCTTTCGCATGTGGGAAATCAACAGAGGTAAGGCCCCGTAAGGATTTCCACTGAGGCAACACTGATCTCATCACTGAGGCAACACTGTCATTTTTTTGGCTTCTGACAGTATTCGACCACCTCTAGCAATGGACTTTAGGTTTAAACGTACTGGAGTTCCCCTTTAATGGCATAGTGTGGAACATTTCAGGCAAATCTCCATGGAGAAAAGCAGTATGAGAATTACTTTTATTCAACCCCAAAGGAAATTCTTCTTTTATGGACATGCAGCCGACCAGCACCAAATAAGACAAGTTTTAAAAATAAGTGGCAAACTATAGCGGCCTTAATTAATTGCAATGAAGTAGAGAAGTAGGCGGGGACAGGGGTTAGGTGAAAACAGACTGCATGAACACTCAAGCCACAAATACAGGACAGTGCAGCATTGTCCATTGTCTGAAATAATCTAAATAGAACTTTGAGCAGACTAATGAAGAAACTCTAATTTAAATGCTGTTGTACCGCTCCATATAAAACTTTCAATTTGGTTATGTAATTAAAAATAAATTAATTTGTTGGACAACTTTACTGAGGAGGAAACTTTGGCAATACAATTTACATTGAAGATATTGAAAACTTAAAATAGCATGTAAATTGAGTACAAAGGAGTTTAGCATAGGCTGAAGAACCAGGAAGTAGTGCGTGTGTCTCTGGGGAAATAAACCAGTGAAAGTTTAGAGCAGAAGTAATTTGAACTTTGTGTATGAATGATGTTATCCGGAGCTGCCAAAGGCTTAAGGCCAACCTTAATTAACACATAACGGATTTAAGGGGGCAGAGATAACTGTGTACATAGGATGAAAAGCTGTTTTTATTTTTATTTTTTACACTAATGGACAAATGTTACCTCAACTGACCACAATGCAGAAGTAATTACACATGTTTTTGCTTGTTTAAAGGTCCCGTATTCCTCAAAACTGACTCGTGTGAGTTTAAAGCCGCGTTACAATGTTATTTCATCAACAACAGACCTGGAGTTGTGTTGTTTCATTCACACATGTTTGAGTCTGTCTACATGTTCAAACTCTGCTCTGTTCCACCTTGTGATGTCATGAAGCAGCAGTTTTCATGTTAACAGCTACTTTTTACGTTAAGTTCAGTAGAAATGGACAATTCCAAAACTGAAATCATCCAATTTTCATTTGAGAGAAGAACTCAAAATATGCAGCGTTTGTGTATTAAACATGTGTGAATGAAACAAAAGAGAACTCCAGGTCTGTTTTTGATGAGGGAACAACATTATAACATAAGGCCCCGTTTACACGTACACAGGTATTTTTAGAAACAAATATTTCCCTTGCTCCCTTTTCTGAAATAACATTGTGCACAAAGCATCGTTTTCAGAAAAGTTTCAGTTTACATGAACCTGCATAAATATAGTTGTACGTACATAGGACCTAAGTGGACAGTTATTGCCTTACAGACTTCCCTTACTATTTTTGACACAGTCGATTGAGCAAGACCGAAAGCGTTTGCTGTCTTGCGCAGTCTACCCTCGTCGGACAGGTAATACAACGTGCAGGAAACTTTTTTATGACATTGACAGGAGACTGCATGACGGTCATCTCACCCTCGATGTGAGGACGCAGCGAGTCGGAGAGTAACAGCAGTGATGACCGCGGCATCCTAAAATTTTCACACCACTCCTCTGGGACAAACACTTCATTTTCAAAATGATCCCACCAGACAGCGTCTGCCCAGGTCCAACCCAAAAATGGCGACGTTGGCAGTAACGATGACTGAGTCTTCGAGATGTAAGGAGAAGAGAGAAAATCGCTGAGCTCCAACCCTCATTCGTCTCTTCATCGATATGAAACATCAGCTGTGCAAATGCAAACACAGGTCAAGTGTTTGCAGCAGAAGTAAAGCGACTGCTGCTCTGAAAGCTTCTGATCATCACCATAGAAACACGTTAACACTGCTCGCACTTTGGCGTGTCTACTGCCTAAAACGCTGTTTATGTCACTTTACACGCAAACGCCAAAATGCCAAACGCCACCGTAGTTTTCCAAAATCTCCACTTTTGCCGGTTTTTAGAAAGATTCATTTTCAGATGCGAATTCTCTGTTTGCACATAAAAGATGAATACAAACAAAGGGAAAATTCTCACTTTTTAAAAATATCTCTGTACGTATAAACTGGGCCTAAAACACAAACAAAAAACCTTATATGCCCCCTTAATGCCATATCCTTCACATTCTCTATAAATAGACTAAAAAATGTCTTTAAACATTATAGTGGTTAAGGTGAGCACTATAACGATCAACCTAAAACATGCACAGTTGGCAAAATCCTCTGGAGATTGGTCTACTGCACCTGACAGGTTTCCCCATAGGTCAGACGCAGAGGACAAAGTTCCCTATAGGCACAATAAAGTGAATCCTCACGGTCCCTAATGAGGCCGTGTTCACACATTTAAACACAAGTGTGGATGCAGCTGGAGTAAAATGTTGTGCTTCAAATCCCTTTCTGGAGACGGCACCTCACCCGCCTTCAGGACCTCGTGGAAACAGAGAATTAAAGCCATTCTTCTGAACATTCTTGATGGAGATGGATATGTTTTATGCCATACTGTGGGATATTATAGCCAACATTTTTATGGAAAGAGTCAGGTTTGCGGAGATGCAAGCCCACTCACAGTAAGGCCCCATGTTTTTCCAGTGCATTAAACAACAACCACAACAGCATGGTTACCACATAGTTTCCATGGATAATGATTTGTTGTGGGCTGAGAAATGGAAACAGTCCAACCAATTATTTACCAAAAAACAAAAAATAAATAAAATAGACAACATGAAAAACTATCTGTCTATTTAGTTTTGGCCCTTCGCTGCTCTCCTCAGCCCTTCTTGGCCTGTTTGTGTTTCCATTACGTCGTAGAATCCGGTACCGTATCCATGGAAACTGCCCGCAGCCAATCATTATCCACGGAAACTATGTGGTAACCATGGTTTCCGCCAGCTCTCCGACCAATCAGTGACAGTGTAGTGTAATGCAGTAACGCTACGTCCCAGTCGCCCCCGGAGGTCAGAGCTTGGGTCTCGGAATGACCTTACCTCCAAGTTCAACATCGTATTCCCGTTCCAGTTGTCAAGTCGGAAAAAGAACGACCAGTATATTACAGTAACGAGTCAATAAATACTGGGAAAGTGCTCAAACCGTTCAAAATGGGGACTCAGTTAAGTCAATTTAACCCGGACATTGTCACTACATTAACAGTTATTAAAGAACCGTTTGAGAGTGTCGGATATCAGTTCCAGTTTTTAGTTTTTGAAGAGGAAAACATCACATAGATCAGAAAATAGCGTAATATAGGCCTTTTAGAATGCCTATGACGACTAGACTAGACTACTCAATACACTAAAACACGGTTAAGATAATTATATTTAAGATTTTACAAAACATTTTACACTTTCTTTACCAGTTTGGCCATTTTTTAGGTTTCAAAATGTTTCAACCATGATGTAGAGTAGGCCAAAGCTCCTCTAATGTACAGAGATGAAACAAACTAAAAATAGAATACACCTTTATTTTGTTGAAATCGTGTTTAAAGTATAAGAAAAAAAAAAGGTATAAATTGTGCCTACATTTTGGATAGAGTTTTCCCAGTGTGATGGCATCCATGTGGAACTCAACAAACTTGAACTCTCTACTTCATGTAATTTTCAAATATTTTTAAACTTTTCTCCACAAATTGCTTCTCGGTTGGTGTAAAACTATAATTTATATTTACAACAGATATTATAGAACAAAATACCATATTTTTCTGACTACAAGTCACTTTTTTCATGGTTTGGGTGGTCCTGTGACTTATACTCAGGTGTGACTCCTGCAGAAAGAGCTGCTGTCCTGTCTAGTATCATGTCAGTGTCTCGTAGGATTTCAGCAGATTTCAGGTTCTCTCGAGGGCCTAGTTGTATCCATCAGGTACGATATCATGGATTTCCGTCTACTGAAGCTTGAGACATTTCTCCTTTACGCACTCACCTGCATTTGACACATACGGGTCATTAAGATGAATCAAACTCACCAATGTTCATTTAGCATCATAACTTATTTTATCACACGGGGATAAACTGCAGATTACAAGCTGCAAATAGTGAAATATGCAGCTGAAAACAGTCACCGAGCAGCAGAAAGGTAATTTGAAGTGAGCGAGAAACTTGTGAGGGACTGGAGAAAAGAAGAGGATCTTCAAACTACAATAAAAAAAAAATTAAAAAAAAGCAAATCGTGGGTTAAAAGCTGCATTTAGCTGGAGTTGGCGGAGCTGTTCAGAAGTGACACCAAGGATTTGCCTTTCGAGAAAAAATGTCTCAAGAAATGTGACTTATCGTCCAGTGCGAATTGTATATGCTTTTTTCTTCTTCATTATGTTTTTTTTTTTGCTGGTGCGACTTGTTCTCCAGAGCAACTTGTTGTCCGAAAAATACGGCAAATCAAAATTAGAGAAAACATTTTAGCCTACTTGAGTACAATCACCCCACCTCTGCATATCCCATTAGTATCCATTACCTGCAATAGGGCTTGTCCCATACAAACACACAGCTTGTCCCTATGTTTCCTCCATAAGCTCATATAATTACACAGTGATGGAGAGTAGTCACTTTCGCAGTCACTCAGTCGGCTCCTCAAACTGGGGTCTTCTGGTTTGATCTATGAGGCAATAAGCAGTAATATGATGGAGTCACCTTCAACACACGCCTCCGTCACCCAAAATTACAATGAATTATTATCATGCTTCTTTTTGGACTTTTCCAGTGCACTTTAATATTGTGAGCGAGAGGATATCAGGTTTGACTTTTGGTCTTGAACAGGGGTGGAAAATAACTAAATAGAAATAGGTACTGCAATGAAGTAATTCTGGGGTAATTGTAGTTTTGAGTACAGTTAAGATTTGATATTTTAATTGTGTCATTGTTGTAGAAAACAATAAAATGATGTTTAGAGCATCAGACACATAGTTTTGATGTAAAGTGCAGTACCCAAAGTGCAAGACCCTGTCAAAGTGCATAAAACTAAAGCAGTTTTAAAAGCGCTGGGACACTGTGTCTGTAACCTAGACGGTGTAAAGAAGTGGACTAAAGGAGTGTAAGGTCATCCATAGTGTTCAGCTCCAGTCAAATGAAGCTCATGGAGCAATTATAGGAACACATTTAGAGCCAAGTTTGTTTTAGGACTAGGAATTTATTTTATTTACTTACATGCAAACTAATAAAATAAATACACCAGGATCAATCATCAATCCATCTATTTTCTTCTGCCGGGTCACGGCCGCAGCAGTCTAACCAGGGACTCCCAGACTTCCTTCACCCCAGACACTTCCTTCAGCTTCTCCAGGGGACCCCAAGGCATTCCTAGACCCAGAGACATAGTCCCTCCAGGGTGTCCTGGGTCTTTCCCGGGGCCTCCTTCCGGCGGGACATGCCCGGAACAATTCCCCAGGGAGGCATCCAGGAGACATCAGAACAGATGCCCGATCCACCTCAGCTGCTCGTCACGAAGTGGAGGAGCAGCGGCTCTACTCCAAGCTCCTCCTGTGTGACTGAGCTCCTCACCCTATCTCTAAGGGAGCGC
Organism: Odontamblyopus rebecca; assembly: GCA_030686955.1. Taxonomy (NCBI): domain Eukaryota; kingdom Metazoa; phylum Chordata; class Actinopteri; order Gobiiformes; family Gobiidae; genus Odontamblyopus; species Odontamblyopus rebecca. Next base: position 34,345,843 of record CM060664.1, read on the forward strand.
CCGGCCACTCTGCGGAGGAAACTCATTTCGGCCGCTTGTATCCGCGATCTCGTCCTTTCGGTCATTACCCAGAGCTCATGACCATAGGTGAGGGGAGGAACGTAGATTGAGGTAAATCAAGAGTTTTGCCTTTTTGCCCCGGTACAGCGACCGCATCACTGCCGACGGCATAACTTAAAACCAAAATGATGAGGCTCACTGCAGCAGGAACAGAGAGAGGGTTACAATTTTTCTATGTAAAGTCAATTGGAGCCAGAGTAGATGGAGCCAGTGCCCCCATGTTCACTTCCTATTTGGAACGAGGCTGTTAGTGGGTTAGCTATGATGCCCATTTATACATACAGTCTATGGTCTCTGCACACTGCCATCTTGGATCTATTTGTGCTTGAGAATAGTCCTAAAATATGACTGGAATTATAGTTTTTAAGTCCTGGGGCTCTAAAAGTTCCAGTAGGTTGAGTTCACGTCATTTCAAAATTTCAGATGGAGGGCAGAGGCTTGTATAACTCTATGGGAAATGTACTGTTTTTTGAAGAAATATCAATATTTATGGAAAATGTTGAGTCTAATCATTATTTGTTATGGATCTACTCCCCAAAGGTGCCATATTAAACTTATGGTTTAAAGTCCTTTCAGCCCACAGTGACTGAATAATGGCACCACCTTCGGAAGTTTTTCGGCAAAAAAAAAACAAAAAAACATTGTTCCAGCATTTTGGTTGAAATTTTCAGTGCTTTAGAACTCAATGCTACTTTTGGTATTTTTCCACTTTTCTTCTTCACTTTTCTTTATAAACTTCCACTCGATGTAAAATATTTGCCAAATAATATCCCACAAAAAAGTAATCATTAGAAAAAAAACACAAAAACCTGCAATTTAAAGGTAGACTATGTAACTTTATGCAACTTTTAAGAACACATTTGGCTGCATTATACTGATACTTTGAAGCTGATGGCATCAACTTTCCCTGGGGGTGTGATGCCAACTGTAGGCACTGATCTGTCTGATGCTTTGTAAGACTTTAATCTGATCTTTATTTAGTTTTCTGACTTCTTAGTTAACTGATGAGCTGATTTGTGCTGTTAAACAAGTCTCTTTGCATTAAAATTATAGCCCAAAGCATTAGCCAACAGTTTGTCAGTTAATCACTCTCACCTTTGCTGTTCAAAACCAAACCCGTAAACAGAACCACGGAAGCTCGTATTGATCACAGGCTCCTGAAAATGTTTTGTTTAAATCCATTTTGTGTTTCCTTTTTCCTTGAGTTTTCAGATCTTCCAGCGCTGGTCTTGAAAACAGGAGATACATAGTCCACACCTCTGGCACCTCAAATGCGTTTATTTATGTGGTGGAGACGAGCGGAGCCGTTAAAACCTCATCCGCCTCGCGTCATTAGAACAGTTTTTTTTTTTTTTTTACGAGTTCAGGGATTAGATTGTGACGGACAATACGGAGAACACAGCGCTGTCATTGTAAACGATTATAGAGGGACTGAAGAGCGGGATGATGGATGGATGGATGAGGGATGATGGGTAAATGTACGGAAGGATAACACATTACAAAGAAAAACATAATAACGGAAATGCTAATGAGGTGCTTTAAAACGCATGTGGAATATTAAAGGTGCTATATTTTACTAAATTAATTATTGCGAGTCATGTTAAAATGTTCATCATGATATTTAAGTCTAAAATAATAGATTGTCTATTGTTTTTGGCAAAGTTAGTATAATTTTACTTCTTGGTTGGACATGGGCAGAAGATATAACATACAGTAATTCACGTCATCTGTTACCTAGCAACCATTATGATAACTAGCGACAAAGCTTGTCTAGATTGCACAATGATTTGTCTAAAGCAACTGACAACTTAATTTAGACTAAAGTTTTAAACTATCAGAAAAATGCTGAGAACTCATAACTACTTCCTTATTTTTTGTTCTTTTCTTTTCACACTTTTTTTTTCCTACAAACTTCCACTTAACTGATGTAAAATGAGATGAATATTTAATACTATCCCACTGATCTAAGTAAGAACTAGAAAAAACATGAAAACCTGCCGTATGCTTTAAAGGCCCTGTACTGAAATTTTGAAGCATGAATTATTATTTTTTTTAGGTTTTCCATCATAACATTGACATTTACCAAACACGAGCAAATAAACACTCTGCATTTAGATAAAACATGCAAATAAATAGATGCCAGTTCTCGTGAATATCGACATTAAGTATATGTAATAATTATAGTTGAAAGATTCCTCTGCTGATCATATTTAATACGGATCAGGATTACGGAGAATGTGTTTAAATGTGCCGTGTCTCTGCAGCCGCATCTTCTGTTTGTACAGTTTCATGTAAAATTAATGTGGCTCATGTTATTTCATCATGTGCAGTGTGAAGGTTTCCTGATGTCTCCATTATTTCCCAGAATGCCGCGGTGCAAGGTCGTCTCAGCCAGAATGAGAGAGAAGAGGAAAAATGAGAAGAGAGAGAGAGATAGTAAGGGAGAAGAGAGATAGAAGAGAGAGGAAGAGAGAGAGAGAGAGAAAGGAGTGAGAAAGAGAAGGGAGAGAGAAGGGTGAAAGAAAGTCAGAAGAAAGAGAGAGAGGGGGAGTGAGAAGAGAGAGAGAAAGACAGAAGGGAGAGAGAAAAGAGAGACAGCGAAAAGAGAGAGGAGTGAGAGATATAGAAAAAGAGAGAGAGAGAGGAGGGAGAGAAAAACAGGAGAGAGAGAGACAAAGGAGTGAGAAAGAGAAGAGAGAGAGATGGGGAGAGAGGGAGAGATAGAGAGAAAGACAGAAGAGAAAGAGACTGAGAAGAGAGAGAAAGAGACAGACAGAAGAGAGAAAAGAGAGACAGAGAAGAGAGAGGGATAGAGAAAGAGAGAGACAGAGAGAGAAGAGGGAGAGAAAAACAGGAGAGAGAGAGACAAATGAGTGATAAAGGGAAGAAAGAGGGAGAGAAAGACAGAAGAGGGAGCGAAAAGAGAGGGAGATAGAGAGAAATGAGTGATAAAAATAAGAGAAGGGTGAAAGAAAGAGAAGAGAGAGAGGGAGTGAGAAGAGAGAGAGAAAGACAGAAGAGAGAGAGACAGAGATAGGGAGTGAGAAGAGAGAGAGACAGACAGAGAGAGAGAAAGGAGTGAGAAAGAGAAGGGAGAAAGAAAGACAGATAAGAGAGAGAGAGGATGTGAGAAGAGGGTGAGAGAGACAGAGAGAGAGGAAAAGGAGTGAGAAAGAGAAGAGAGAGAAAAGTGAAAGAAAGACAGAAGAGAAAGAAAGACAGGAAAGAGAGAGAAAAGAGAGACAGAGAAGAAAGAGATAGAGAGAAAGAGAGATGAGGGAGAGAAAAACAGGAGAGAAAGAGACAAAGGAGCGAGAAAGAGAAGAGAGAGTGGTGGAGAGAAAGACAGAAGAGAGAGAGACTGAGATGAGAGAGAGAGATAGTAAAGGAGAAGAGAGATAGAAGAAAAAGAGAGAGAGAGAAAGGAGTAAGAAGACAGAAGAGAGAGAGACAGAAGAGCGAGAGAAAAGAGAGGCAGAGGAGAGAGGAGGGAGAGAAAAACATGAGAGAGCGAGAGAGACAAAGGAGTGAGAAAGAGAAGAGAGAGAGGGGGCCGAGAAAGACAGAAGAGAGAGAGCACACAGAGATGGAGAGATAGATAGAGAGAAAGACAGAAGAGAAAGAGACTGTGAAGAGAAAGAGATAGTAAGGAAGAAGAGAGATAGAAGAGAAAGAGAACCACCAGAAAAGATATAGCAAAGGAAGAGGGAGAGATAGATAGAGAGAAAGAAAGAAGAGAAAGAGATTGAGAAGAGAGAGAGAGGGAGAGAGAAGAGAGAGAGAAAGACAAGAAGGGAGAGGTGGAGTGACAAGAGAGAGACAGATAGAGAAATGAGTGAGAAAGAGAAAAGAGAGAGAAGGGTGAAAGAAAGACAGAAGAGAGAGAGAGAGGGAGTGAGAAGAGAGATGAGGAAGAGAGAGGAGAGAAAGAGAGGAGGGTGAGAAAAACAGGAAAGAGAGAAAGGAGTGAGAAAGAGAAGAGAGAGAAGATCTTTATTTTGCTTTCAAATAAAATCAAGTAAAAACAAGCAAAGCATTAAACAATAAAACCCTCCACTCTCCCCTCAGCCACAGGGCCTTTCCCGGTGCTGCCCCCGTCCTCTGAAACTCTCAAACACATCACAGACTCATCTACACTCTCACCGTCTTCAAAACTGCCTTTGACTCTTTCTTCATTTGTGTTTTGTCTGTTTTGAACTGCGTGAAGTGTCTTTGAGTGTCATGAAAAGTGCTTTACAAGTGGTATGTATTATTATTATTATTAAAATAAAGCAAATTGTGCAAATAGTCACTGCATTACTGAGTGTTGAAAGCCAGTCTGAATTGAACAGATACATTTTGAGCCTGGATTTAAAGAGGACAGACTGTGATAGTGCACATATCAGTTTGTTCCAGAGTCTCCTGCTGTTATCTTGTGTTTACTGTTGGCCCCAAGTTCGATTTATAACCTTGACACTACCTACAATTTCCTAGGGGTCCACATCTCTGCCGACCTGTCCTGGTCAGCTAACACCACTGCACTGGTCAAAAAGGCACAGCAGCGACTTCACTTCCTGAGAGTGCTCAGGAAGGAGCAACTCAACACCAACCTGCTGGTGACCTTTTACCGATCAGCGATCGAGAGCCTGCTGACCTACGCTGTGTCAGTGTGGCACTCAAACTGCACAGAAGCTGACAGGAAAAGACTGCAGAGGGTAACCAACACTGCGCAAAAGATCATCGGTTGCCCCCTACCTCCCCTGACCTCAATCTACAACTCCAGGTGCCTTGGTAGAGCCAGAAGCATCATCAAGGACTACACACATCCTGGCTACCACCTCTTCACCCTGCTGCCCTCTGGCAGACACTACAGGGCCATACCAGCCAAAACAAACAGACTCAGAGACAGCTTTTTCCCAAGGGCAGTCACCATACTCAACTCCAACCTGCACTGAGGAACTTTATTGTCATACCTGCTGCTGATATGTGCCTGTTTACCTCCAGGCTTTGCACAAGTCTATGCACAGTCTATGCAACTTTTTACAGACAGTAGCTCATATTAGTTATTGTACAGTCTATGTTAATTCTTGCACTTAGTAGTTTTTTATAGTAGTTTTATTGTACATATCTTTTATTGTTTATTTATGTGTGCACATTATGGAGAAGCTTGTAATCTCATTATACTTGTATAATGACAATAAAGGCATTTTATTCTATTCTATTCTATTCTAATTTGAACTATGTAAATACTAGTGGACTTAGTGATCTTGAAGTTTTAATGAAGCATTGTGTAACTTTTCCAGAGGAGGGTTATGTTGCCTGAACGTTCAGATCTGTGTTGAGGCAAACCCAACATAAAGTAAGAATGCATGGTTTTCAAGGATTTAAAAAAAACATGCAGTTGAAAACATATTTGAAATGTTTAATGCCATATTGTGGAACATTCCTGGCCACCCTAACCCGGGCAAAGTTATAACAGTTGTTCAGTAGTGTTACCTCAATCAGAAAACTTGCGCAGTGAACCTTCAAGTGTGATGATTCTTGATTTGCTGTCCATGGTGCTGAAATGACTCTCTCTCCCTTTCATCATATTTAAGATTCAGCTAAGAACCTTATAGCTACCAAACGCATCTCCAACACAGCAGCAGAATCAAAAGCATCCTCAACCTCTCAGTATCCTTGACTAGGTACGTTCTTTCTTTCTTTCTTTATTTCAAGAAGAACAGTAAGCATAGGTAAGTTGGTTATGTATGCAGAAACATTTTCAGAGTAGTTGCAAGACAATTTAGGATTGCGCAAACTTACACAAATGATTCAAAATACCACCATTTCTGATTTAGAGGTGCACACACAGTATGACATCAAACAGCTATGCCTCACGCGTATTCAATTACAGGTGGTCTTATAGCTCAAAAACACCTAGAAAAACAGGCATTCTGACTGTGAGCGGGGCCGCCTCTCCACAGATCTGACCTGTAACTTGGTCTGGTTTGGTCCCCATAAAGAGAGAAAAGGTTGATGCCATACTGTGAAACATTTCAGACAAATGCCATACTGTGAAACATTTCAGACAAAGCAATAACATCTCCAGGATTTGACGCAACCTCCACCAGAGAAGTTATACAATGCACCTTTAAATGTATGTCTGTCATGACTGTACTTATGAAGATCAGACTAAAATTAGATAAGAAAAGTACATTTAGTTCCGCATCTCACTGTCAGTCTGACATTTGTTTCAGAACTTTAATAGTCAAATCTGAACTTCCACAGAGAACAGCATGTGGGTGGCAGTTTACATTTCATAAAGTTCAGCTCTGACCAATGACAGAAGTCTCTACAGTTGTCACGCCAGAAGTTCTCAAACTTTTCACATCAAGTAACACCTAACTTAATGTTTAAATTTCCAAGTAGCTCACAATCTAAAGTATATCAGGATTAATTAGGGTTAAACACATTCTGAAATTAGACTAAAGCAGATTTAACCATGGACAATTGTTCTAAATGATGAGAGACAGACAGGTAGATAGAAAGAAATAAACACTTGCCTTTGGTAATTTTTAGGCAAGGCAAGGCAAGTTTATTTGTATAGCACAGTTTGTATACAAAGTCATTCAACGTTTTTAAAATAGAGACAAGACATTAAATTAGAGAGAATTAGAGAGAAGAGAAGAGTGCAGAATGAGAAATGAAAACCTTTCAGTCATCTGCAGATAAACAGAACTGTTCTGAGCCTGGACTTAAACAGAGTCAGAGTCTGTCTCACATGTTCAGACTGTTCCAGGTTTTAGCTGCATGAATCTAAAACTCTGACTCCCCGAGTTTAGTCCTGACTCTGGGACCAGCAGGAGGCCGGTCCCTGAGCTCCTCAGACTGCAGATGGTTCATGTGGCACTAACATGTCACAGATGGACTTTGGTGCTCGGTCATGGAGAGACTTGTGCACAAGCAGAGCTGCTTTAAAGTCTCTGAGCCACAGGGGGCAGTGCAGAGAGTGTGCTCGTACTTCCTGTTGGAGTCAGGACCCGAGCTGCAGCGTTCTGGATGTTCTGCAGCTCTCACAGTGAGAGGCCGTTACAGTATCTAACCTACTGGAGACAAATGCATGGAGAAGTCTCTCCAGGTGCTTTAGGCAGTAGACCTGTGATTTCTGCTGTTTTTAGACGGTAAAAGGTGCAGATGTTATTGATTTGATGTGGCTGTTAAAGTTCAAGTCTGAGTCCATTATTACCTCTAGATTTCTAGCCTGATTTGCAGGTTTTAGAGAGAGAGACTGGAGGTGACGCTGACACTGTCTCTTTGTTTCTGTGGGCCAAAGACTGTGACTTCTCTCTTCTCTGAGTTTAGCTGGAGAAAGTTGTTTTCATCCACACACTGATCTGTTAGATGCAGTGGTCCATATTCTCCTGCTGCCAGTGAGACATAGATCTGAGTACCACTTCATGACATCACAGCAGAGCATTTTGAGTTTTCGGTGTTATAGACAACTGAATAATAAAGCAATACTCAAACCTGTGTGAGTGAAACACAACTCCAAGTATGTTTTTGATTAGGTAACAGCATTATAACAGCCTAAAGCCCATAAGAATGAAGTCTGTGTAATATAGAACATTTAAAGGCACATAGAAAAGTAGAAAAATTTTGTTGCTTTTTGTTAAACTTACTTCTACTTAATCAATTATATGTAAGCAACACATGAATTGTAAATTTAATTATGCTATAGGCAATGTACCAGTGAAGCAATTACCCATCACTGTAATTAAATTAGCACATAAAACATTATTGCATTTCTGTACGTCTCTGTCTCGGATTTCAATAAATGCAAAATGTGCAGATTTATTCACCTTCATTTAGAGAAAAGAATATGGTAAATTATTCAAACGTAAACTTAATTTGCATGCTATGATCGCGCAAGGCGAATTACAACACATTACAATTGTTTTAATCAAGCCTTATCATTCACGATCCCTGCTGCGTCTCTATTCACGTCAGTCGAACTTACCTGCGCGTTTAATTTTCAAAAATCGTTTTACATTTGAACGGCGCACGCATTATGATTCATGCAAATTCGTTTGACAAGCCCGCTGCAGGATTTCTCTGTCGTCAAACGCAATTACTTTCGACCTACTTCACAAATAGCTGTACTTTAATTGCCTTGTTGTCCCGTTGAGTTTATTTGTACAATACTGTCCATCAAAGTGTGGGAAAGCGCAAGCAAAAAATAGATTTATTGGGTTCTTGAGGTCCTTTATTACACAGAATGGATTTGTCAGAGCTTTAAGCCCTGTTAGAATGTTGTTACCGCTTCAAAAACACACCCGGTGTTGTGTCTTGCTTCATTTACACGTGTTTGAGTAATCCTTTATTAGTCTGTCTACTCCCTAAAAAATGTTGGGTTATTTTGGTAACCAAATCCTGGGTCAAATGGTGTGGTTTAAAGTTGGTTTAAGATAAAAGACTTGGCCTGTGAAGTGCAGTGTTGCATTTTGGGTCCTCTGCTTTTAAATTGTGACATTTACGTCAAGTTTATACTAACATGCTGCACTGTAACATTACCTGTACTGTTATAATCTTATATTCCTGTAAATTTGTAAATTTTGTGTTATATAATAGTTTATTGTTTTCTACTTTATTTTATTCTATTTTATTTATTGCATGTTTAGTGTTTGTCTACATTCCACTCCAAGTACCGCAGAAATGTCCTAATGTTGTGAACCTGTTCACTCATATGGCAATAAAACCATTCTGATTCTGAGTCTGTAACAGTTGATAATTGGCTGATCACTTTTACACCTAATTTTACGGCAATAAAACACTTTAAAATTAAAATAGTGCAAATGTCTTATTATCTTATGTGAATGTTTTAATCACTATATTAGGAAATTAACATTTGTCTAATTCTTAAAACAAGAATGCTTTGATATTTTTGAAATAGAAAAGCTTTCTTATAGGGCTGGGCGATATGGACCAAAAAATATATCTCGATATATTTTGCTATATCTCGATATACGATATATATCTCGATATCTTTACAGGAAAAAATACAGCCCCCCCAAACTGCTGCAAAAACAAAAAAACTAATTTTATCTGATTAATATTCATTTAGTACTGCACTGAAACACTCTGCACCCCTTTTTGGACCCTCACCCACAGTTTAAGAACCTCTTCTTAAGAGAACTTCACTGACACAAAACTGCTTCAAAGTGAATAAAGTGTGTAGGATTTTTAAACCTGTATTTTCAAATTCCAAACTGGAGTTACATTCACTTGTTTTAAAGTGGTATTTAGTCTCTGCACATTTACCAAATCAAACGCACATTGTGACAAACGGATTTATTTGGCATTTGGCCCTGAGCTGCAGAGAGAAGCCCCGCACGCTCCCGCATACTGGTATGAGTTTATTGGCAACAGCAGCGGCTTTAATGAAAAAATGACCGCACTCAGTATTCAGACCTGGAGTCCATGACAAGAACCGAGTCCAAATGCGCTCGAGTCGAGACAAGACCAAGACAAAAACCAAAGCTCTCGCTTTGTCCAGCGGCACGCAGGTGTCTGTGAGTGGATGGGACAGGTGTGGGTCCTGCTGCGGGGCGCTCCTCGGTTAAGGGGCGTGGGTGTGTTTTGAAGCAGTTTGTTCATATAGTGATATCAGCCACACGCGGAGCTCGTACGCTGTGCTCGTGCGCAGTCGGAGGTGTCATGTGGTTGCGCTCGCGCTGAAACGTGCATTTAGAAAGTTTAACTCGTCACGTTACGTCTGTGTGCAGCTCCTTATTGTGGCTGCAGAAACACTCGCACAGATGCGCCTGTTTCGTTTTCCACGTTCGTATGGCGTCAGATTAATTTCAAAGTAACACGCGCATAGAAACTCTGTACGAGGTGCAGAACTGTTCAGAAACTGCTCGCGGGCCGAAACTACTCGTGCCTGCGAAACTGTGACGCACGCGCGAGCAAAGAACACGCTCGCGAGACGGAGAACTGCGCGCGTGAGCAAAAGAAACACGCTTCGCGAGAGTAGAAGCAGCTCTTGCGCGAGCAGAGAAACTCCCTCTTATGTGGGACAAAACCACTCTGCTCGCTCGGAGTTGACTTCTGCTCGCGCGGAGAATGTGGACTAATGGGGGAGGAACCTGAGGATGACGGCTATTGTGATTGGTCTGTCCTGAGACACAGGACTTTGACAGGCGACCCAAAATTTCCAAACACTGCATGACATGTGCGTTGGCCGCCACTAGGGGAAACGCTGCTTGCTCTGGCCTTCATTACAGAATCTCTGTGAATACATGGGTAGAGCCAGAACCATAGATGACAGTTGAGTTTGACAGGTTTAATAATAATAATTATTATTATTATTAATAATAATACATTTATTTAATAGCGTCTTTCAAGGTACTCAGGACACTGTACAGTAAACATAAAGTACAAACATAAATTATTAATTAAAACAAAATCAAAGGAAATAGTAATAATGTTGGTAATAATAATAAAAGATGATGATAATAATATTAATATGAACAATAATTTGGCAATAAGATTATAACACAAAATAACAGGACCATTAATAGAATAGATTTAAAATAATAAATGAATAATGAATAAATAATACATTTTTAAAATAAATGCAGGATGAAAGAAAGAGCACAGCATTCCAAGACAAACACTTGCTACCCACAGTAAAATTTGGTGGTGGTTCCATCAGGCTGTGGGCCTGTGGCCAGTGCAGGGACTGGAAATCTTGTTAAAGTTGACAGTCGCCTTTGATTCCAGTCAGTATCAGCAGATTCTTGCGAATAATGTTCAAGAAGACAAGACAACAACCCTAAACACTGCTCAAATTCTACTAAGGCATTTATGCAGAGGAACAAGTACAATGTTCTGTAATGGGCATCTCAGTCCCCAGACCTGAATATTACTGAAAATCTGTGGTGTGATTTAAAGCGGGCTGTCCATGCTCGGGCTCCATCAAACTGGACTGAACTGGAGATGTTTTGTAAAGAAGAATAGTCAAAAATACCTTCAACCAAGAATCAGACCCTCATTGGAAGCTACAGGGAAGAGTTTAGAGGCTGTTATTTCTGCAAAAGGAGGATCTACTAAATATTGATGTAATTTTTCTGTTGGGGTGCCCTAAGTTATGCACATGCCTACTTTTGTTTAAGTAATTATTGCACTTTCTGTAAATCCTATGAAGTTCATTTCACTTCTCAAATATCACTGTTTGTCTGCTATACGATATATTTAACTGAAATTGCTGATCCGAACAACCAATGATTTATAAGGAAAATCTTGAAAATGATCAGGGTCCAAACTTTTCACATGACTGTATACTCCATAAACTGAACTGGCTCCCAGTTCATTTTCGTATCAATTTTAAATTATCGTCCTTGTTTTAAATCCCTCCACAATCTGGCCCCTCCCTCTCTATCTAACCTCCTAACTCCATACCAGCTGCCCGTAGTCTTCTCCACTGATGCACATCTGTGGACCATCCCTCAGTCTAGACTCTGCACATGGGTTTAGGGCTTTCACTGTTGCTGGTCCTAAACTATGGAATGCCCCATTTCACTCGTCAATGCTCAAATTTGTCCACATTCAAAAAAAAATTAAAAGCCCACCTTTTTACCCTGGCTTATCCCAATTCCTGAATCCCAATTCATTGTTTCTCTCTCATTTTTATATTATTTTATTTATTATTTATTTTTATTTTATTTATTTTAAAAATGTATTATTTATTCATTATTCATTTATTATTTTAAATCTATTCTATGAATGGTCCTGTTATTTTGTGTTATAATCTTATTGCCAAATTATTGTTCATATTAATATTATTATCATCATCTTTTATTATTATTACCAACATTATTACTATTTCCTTTGATTTTGTTTTAATTAATAAATTATATTTGTACTTATGTTTACTGTACAGTGTCCTTGAGTACCTTGAAAGACGCTTATTAAATAAAATGTATTATTATTAATAATAATAATTATTATTATTATTAAACCTGTCAAACTCAACTGTCATCTATGGTTCTGGCTCTACCCATGTATTCACAGAGATTCTGTAATGTAAGCGTCAGAGCAAGTAGCGTTTCCCCCTAGTGGCGGCCGCGCACATGTCATGCAGTGTTTGGAAATTTTGGGCCGTCTGTCAAAGTCCTGTGTCTCCAGGACAGACCAATCACAATAACCGTCATCCTCAGGTTCCCTCCCCCATTAGTCCACATTCTCCGCGCGAGCAAAGTCAACTCCGGCGAGCAGAGTGGTTTGTCCCACATAAGAGGGGAGTTTCTCTGCTACGCGCAAAGAGCTGCTTCTACTCTCGCGAGCGTGTTTCTTTGCTCACGCGTGCAGTTCTCCGTCTCGCGCGAGCGTGTTTCTTTGCTCGCCGCGCACAGTTTCGGCCGGCACACGAGTAGTTTCGGCGCCCGCGAGCAGTTTCTGAACAGTTCCTGCACCTCGCATAGAGTTTCTGTACGCGTGTTGCCCCAATTAATCTGACGCCATACGTTCGCACGACGAAATATTTGCTCGCAAATGCAAGTGAAATGGGCGCACTGCAGAGCCCTGGTGCTAGTCCTGGTTTAGTCCGCGGCCGAGCCCCGGGCTTTGAGGCCGCGTTTAGTCCTGGTTTTAGTCCTGGTTTAGTCCCTAGTCCTGGTTTGGTCACGGCCAGCTCCGGGCTCCCGCGGAGGCTCGGGAGGACATAGCCCGAGAGGCGGAGCGCGGCACGGCACAGAGAAAGGCAAAACAAGCGAGCGGCGAAACAGAAGTAAACATAAGCATTATGGCAATATATCGATATGTCAGAATTCATATCGAGTTTCAAAAATATCTCGATATATTTTAAATATCGAGATATCGCCACCCTACTTTCTTATAATAATAATGCATCAGTTTTATATAGCGCTTTTCTGGACACTCAAGGCGCTTTACAGAGCATTATTCATTCACTCCAGACCCGGTGGTGGTAAACTACTATTGTAGCCACAGCTGCCCTGGGGCAGACTGGCCAGGACGAGGCTGCAATCTGCGCCATCGGCCCCTCCGACCACCACCAACACTCACGCACCACCACTTTCATACTAGGCAATGTGGGTGATGTGCCTTGCCCTAAGAGACACAACGGCAGTTTTTTGTGACTGGCGCCCCACTGTAGCACCTAGAATTCCCAGTGGTCTCCCATCCAAGTACACTAACCAGGCCCGGCCCTGCTTAGCTTCTGAGATCTGACGGGATCAGGCTTTGTGAGCCGGTATGGCCACATACTTTATATATACTAGCAGATACTTATTTTAACCATCTTCTAAATGTTCATTTATTTTGAAAATGGTTAAAACAAGCATCTGCCAGTATAGGAGGCATTCCACCTTAAATATTCAACCCAATAACTCAAGTTTGGTGTTTACAGGCACGTAAAGTTGGGTTAAAATTAAGACAATACGTGGGTAAAATTGGATTAAGATTAAGACAATACGTGGGTAAAGTTGGATTAAGATTAAGACAATACTTGGGTAAAATTGGATTAAGATTAAGACAATACGTGGGTAAAGTTGGATTAAGATTAAGACAATACGTGGGTAAAGTTGGGTTAAAATTAAGACAATACTTGGGTAAAATTGGATTAAGATTAAGACAATATGTGGGTAAAGTTGGGTTAAAATTAAGACAATACTTGGGTAAAATTGGATTAAGATTAAGACAATACTTGGGTAAAATTGGATTAAGATTAAGACAATACGTGGGTAAAGTTGGATTAAGATTAAGACAATACAATACGTGGGTAAAGTTGGATTAAGATTAAGACAATACTTGGGTAAAGTTGGGTTAAAATTAAGACAATACGTGGGTAAAGTTGGATTAAAATTAAGACAATACTTGGGTAAAGTTGGGTTAAAATTAAGACAATACTTGGGTTAAAATTACCGAACACTGGCTCGGTCTATTTTGGGTTATTTGACATTATTGTACTATTCCCAAAACTCAAAATGCTCGGTTGCACCTTGTGATGTCATGAAGTGGTAGTTTTCAAGTTAACAGCTCCTTTTACCTTTAGTTCAGCAGAGATTGGCAATTCTAAAATGTTAATGATCCAAATGATTCTACTGAAGGCGCAATGGAGCACTTCCTGTATTACCACATGACATCACAAGTTGGAACAAAGTGTTTTCCGTTTGAGAGAAGAACTCGGCCTAAATATGCTGAGTTTGTGCGAATGTGTGAATGAAACGCAACACAACTCCAGGTACTTTTGTGATGCGGAAGCAACATTATAACAGAACATAACAGAAAACAGTGTGATAAGGGTCCTTTAATGAATAAGTTATGATGTTAAAAAGAGGTATGCTTTCGTGTTTACAGGCACGTAAAAGACACAGATCAGGGACATAGATTACGTAAATGAAATTGTGCATGTTTTGCCAGAGATTAGAAGAAGGTAAGTAATAAGGGAATAAAATAAATGGCTTTGTCTTTGAGATCGATAAGAAAACAGGCGTGGCGTAATTTAGCAAGTACATTTTAATTAACTTCTGTCGGGCTGAAATATCATTGTTTTCCTGCAACAGAAATCTATAAAGAAGAGTCAGATGTGTTGGTGGACAGTGCCGTTTGGTCCCCTTGCCTTTTGTCCTTTTAGTATTGTCAAATTTATCAAAAATCAGATACTAATAAGTTGCAAAAAAAAGTGTGTCAGAACAAGAGCACATAGACTAGTATAGTAAGATCATGGAACACTGAGGGATTACACACATATAAGGTCATATAGGAATGACTATATAAAAGAAAGTACTATGATTTCTATTGTCTAAAGAAAGGATGTGTTCAATTATCATGGCGGTATTGAAATCTGCACTTTTAAATGAAAGAAAAGAAAGAAAAGAAAAGTTATATTATTCCTATTTGTTCAAATAATAGTCTCAGTAGTAGCAGTGGAAGTAGTAGTAGTAATAGTAGTAGCAGTAACAGTACCAGTAGCATTAGCAGTAGCAGTAGCACTAGTAGTAGTAAAGAATGTCAAAGTCTTGTTTTGTCTTGTTCTCATAGATCTAATCTCGTGTCTTATTTTATATTGTGGAAATTGTATCTCGTCCCATATTTTTAAGTATAAGCATTCATTTCACAATAACAAACAGTTTAACATAGATCATTTGAATATCTCTCAAAATGGAAACAGTGTGGATGGGAAGTCTTGATAAGAATCAGAATATCTCATTATTTTTTTGTATTAACATATAGGGTTGTCCCGATCACTGTCCCAATTTCCATTCACGTGATCGTATCAGGACAACCCCACTGTGAACTATATATAAAGGCAGTGGCCTTGAGACCTGGACCAGCTGCTCATATTTACTGTCCGTGGTCTAAAATACACAATTGTGATTTAATTTATGTAATAACATCATTAGTTTTATTTAATTATTTATTTATTTTTGTTAAAATGTGAGGGAAAACAGAGAAGGCCCTTCTGGCCTTTTTCGTTTGTTTATTTATTTTTTTTAAATAATGTGACTCAGGTGTTTACAATAGCCTAAAAATGAAATTTTAGAAATAAATGTGTTTTCTTTCTAAAATTTAAATATATGTTGCCTACATGTTGTTTTTGAGTTGGGCATTGGTGTGGACAGCTACGTGTTTACGCCGGGCCAGGGCCCATTCCTTTGAGTCAATGAAGTATATGTGCACACTGTTTTACTTGTTTGATTAAAAGTTAGTGAAGTCAATTTGATCTAAAATACTGGAGGTTACATCAAGAGCCCCAGAGGAAGATAGTTTTGGGGAAAAAGGGACTTTTTAGAGAGGACTAGAAACATGTCCCCACTTTACACCACTGGACATGCCAGTGTTTCAGTTTTCTGTGTGATCATGTCAAGCTGTGATTTGTACAAATGGTGTTGAGACTTGGATGTGCCATCCTCAGGCTGCATCAACACGCCAAGATGTTTCATCATGAAATGTCTGATGTGCTGTTTTCATTTGCTGATTCGACAGTAACAATTGTGACTCAAACTTGTGTCTGACTTGATTACAATAAATATACTAGCTTCTATTCTATTGCACATACGCTGAGAAGTTGATTGGTGTAGTTTATTGACTACGATAAGAAGGTTATCTAAAAGTATAAGTGAGTGACCTAAGTTCACCATCACCATACAAAAGATGTATGTCTGCCTCATACTTATAATCTGACACCAGTGGATCATTATTTTATATGAAATAAACGTGTCAAATAATTAATATTCAGTGCATGTACGTTTGGCTCACTTTCACAAAAATTTGATAATTTGATTAATTTAGATTCAGGAGCAGGACCACGCCTCAACCGCCCTCACCTCCTCTCCAGCAAATCACAGCTCACTTCTACCACACCTCAATTTCCCAGGAGCCTATTTGTAGCAGCCTATCCCAGCAACCCAGTTTGTCCCGAATAACTCGACCCAACCCTCCCAACACCGATCTGTTCACTTCCAGACATAATACGCCTAAGAGGAGGGGCCCGTTCCTGCTGGGCCATGTGAATATTGAGACTGAATATAATAAACATATACTATAATAAACACTTTTCACCACATGTGTTGTTGCAAGTTAATTTATTAGAACTTATTTACAAGCAGCATGTACATGGTGCTGAACACCATGCACTTGTTGTTAAACTGAGCACAACCAGGGATGGAGGCTCAGCTGGGTCAAACTTATTCTCTGGTTTGGATCCCGTGTGAGACAGGCCCGGAGGAAGTCACTGCACTCTGCAAAAACAAACACACAAGAGAAGGTTACATTTCATAGTTGCTCTTCCCCCTGTGAGTGAAGTTCTTTAGTAACAAAACCTTCTGTTGACAATATTAAAGATGTGAGAAAGATCGGTGCTATTTGTGCCTTTGAGAATTACATTTCCCAATTCTTATGGTCCATTCTTTAGATACTTTGTGCATTGTTTAAGGGTGAACTGTGTAATCTGTGTTTTCAAATGGAGGTCCGCCACCTGCTTGTTTCTATGGAAATGTTATGACTTTGCCTGGAATGTTCCACGGTTGCATATAACTTAACTTTATTCTATTACGGATGGATTCACCGCTCAAAAATATAGGGAAAAACATGCATTAATGTATGGACACTGCACAGATCTGACTTGTAACTTGGTCTGGTGGTGCCCCCTTATGTAATACTGAGGAACATGGCATAGCAATAAGAGCAGGCTGGCACCCTCCCTTGAAAAGCTACTCCGAGTGCACCTTTAATGTTTTCTCTAATGACACGAACACTAAATCATGTCTAAATAATGTGTGGGTTTCTCTGCTCGTACCTTGCGACACGCCGTTCAGACTGAGGAAGGTAATGAAGGGAAAACCCTGCATAAAGGCTTTCGTGCTGAACTCTTTGTCACAATTAGAGCGCATCAGTTCGTAGAGAAGCGCCCCCGTCTGCCACACTGACGTAGGACCAGCGCAGTAGCCTTTAGACATGTGGGCCTCAGGGGGTGCGAATTCTGGTGTTCCTGAAAAACAAAGAGAAACACATGGAAATAAGTAGGGAGGCACCTTTAATGATCTAGTATTTGAACTACTACTGCTGCTATTACTGCTAAGTTGGTTAGGAATATTACCACTGTACTTGTAGTAGGGCTCTGACTGGGGGTCGCAGCCACAGCCAAAATCTATAATCCTGATCCTGGGGCCGGACTCTGTGGCCTGGACCAGGAGGTTTTCCAGTTTAAGGTCCCTGTGGAACACGTCTTTTGAGTGAAGATCCACCAGTGCATTTACAACCTGGCGGATCAGCTCCTGCCGGACAATAAGAAGAACGTGGATTAGAAAAGTCACTGAAATGTACTGAAAATGACATGAATTATATGTGAGATTAAAGAAGAGCTGCTGTTTTCTGCTATATAGGCTTTCTTACTACTATTTTACTATTCTACTCATGCATTTTTTACTATTATGGACATTTTAAATCATAATATTGAGCTTAAACAAGTTGATCTAAAGTGAAACTATATGACAAAATAAGAAAATATAATTAATTCAAATTCAAACATCAACTGCAAAGGACCAGAAACTCACACACCACATTTTGAAACACTGACTTTGACCGATGATTAAAATTCCACGTTATTTCACACTTTTTTCCAAGATGATGTAGCTACAAATAAATGCAAAATAAAATAAACAAATACCTATTTGGTTTGGTTCTATAATTTTTCAAGCCACAACTTCAACTCTGAAGAAGTGGCACGAGAAGAATTTCTACAGAAAGGCCAAACGAATGAGACAAGACAAGAATGAAAGAGAGAAGATTGAAAGAGTTCATTTCAAATCGATTGTACTTTGTCTTCCAAATAAAACGGTTACTCTAAAAATAAAAATATATCTTGGATTATCAAATGTTCCCACTGATTGAGAAGATAGAAATATTTAAGCGTATGTACATTTTTTCATGAATATATATATATTTTTTGCATACCTTTGCGTGGACCTCTGGCAGTGGTGCGTTCTTCTTTATTATATGTTGTAACAGGTTTTCGGATGGGGTGGGTCTTTCCATGACTAGAACCACCTCCCGGCCCTGGTCCTGGAGGTACCAGTCCAGGAGGCTCACCGAGGGGTTCAGTCCGACCGAATCATGATCCGGAGCAGCTCTGGTCATCAGCACCACCTCGGAGGGGACAGTGAACACCTCCTTTTCAATGGTCTAGAAGTGGAAAATGGAAACAAAACAGATTATTACACAGTCAGAGGTAAATGCCAGTGTCAAATATTGATGGGGTGGTGCAAGTGATTTTTGTTCAGTCAGATACAGTAATACTAGATCACAATACTGTAATATTTTTGATACCTCCGTCCGTGGTCATATTTGGTATCAGTGAATTCATCACTAAGTTAAAACTATACCAATGAAAATATAACAACAAAAATTTCACTTACCACTGGAACAAATTCCACATTTTCTCTCTTGATGTGTTTAATGGCCACCTGAGAAATGAGAACATCATTATATCATGTAGTGAACTGAAAATGTGAAATTATAGGTACATTCACACATTTTATATAATTTTTCTTTGACAACGTCTAATATTCTGAATTTAACAGTCTTCAGGAAGAAACTACATCTCCATGGAGACAGACCCTCTACAAGAAAAATGACTTACTGCATTTTAAGTCATTTTAGCTCATGTTAACTATGCATTTGAAGTTTTGTAAATGATGAAACGCGTATATCTTACCGGTTGTTGGTCTTTTATCCGGACGCCGGCAAACACAAAGGCAAATCCGCCCTCTCCAAGAACCTCATGCTCCTCGTATGTCAGCTTGAGGTCGCTTACTGAGTTCATTTACAGAAAAAAAACAATTATTAGTATGATCATCCATTACTGACAGCTCTCATTCACATGTAGGCCAGACGTGTCTTGCCCAAGAACACATTAACAGTGTAACAGTTGTAGTAGTAGTAGTAGTGGTAGTAGTAGCAGTAGTAATAGTAGTGGCAGTGGTCTAGTCCTGGTTTAGTGTATACATCTAAATATGCAGTATTTCTCTGTGTATTTATCCTGTAACGTACCTCTAGGCGTAGCCACTCTCTTCATTGGGTCTGTTTTCTCAGGACAAGATCTTTTGGGCTGAGTTTCTAATCCCATGTCAGTCAGTTTCCTTTTTTTTGACAAAGGTGTGGCGTCTGAAATGACATGAAGTCAATTGTTACTTATGTTACACTGACAAAATGCAACAAGTGGATTTTACTTGATACAAATACAACTGTACTGCCTGATTTTCAGCAGTACCTTCAGTGTGGTCCTCTCTCCTCTGAGGCCTCTGCAGCTTCTCATCTCCAGAACCAATGGCCGTCGTTTGCAAATGCAATTTTTTGGGCTCAGGTTCATCCCAAACCTCTGCGTCGCTATGTCTCCTTTTGCGGTTTCCTGAATCACTTGGTTTGGTCTCGGAGATGTTGGAGACCACATGACTGGACCCTAAAAATGAATAAAGACAAATATATGTTATGTTATACAATGATCCTATGAAGTACAAAATAAGTATCAACATAATTAGTGGTGAAATCCTGGTTCAGCACTTTTAGCACTCCTGGTTTAGGCCTAGTTTAGTCCTGATCTGGTTTAGCTGTAGTTGAGATCTAATTTGTCCTTGTTAGTCCTGGTTTAGTCCTGGTTTGGTTGAATCTAGTACCTTCTGACTTTTTAACTGTTACTTATGCACTTTTTGGATCAGTACTTGTACTTTAGTAGCAACATTTAAAGAGACGATACTCTTGTAATCTTAAGTACAGTAAACCTTGGTTACTTGATCCCTACAGGTTGGGATTGTTTCACATTCTTTAATATTTTTTGCACAAACCTTGCCAGATCACTTGGCTGACGTCTGAAATGTACTGCCTCCAAGTTGCCATCATTTTGAAATCACAAAAAGGCACCAAAGTAGATAAAAGTGTGTCAGTGCGCTGAGATACGTGTCTCTCCTTTGCTGTCTGAGAAGTTGTGAGCTGCTCGAGCAGAGCTCAGAACTCTTGGACGTTCAGTGTCATTTAGAATGTTGGGGTAACCTGGCAACGGCCAATAGGAGCCCACGGAATCATCATATGTGTGTTTGAGCGCGAACAAGGTAATGTGTAGTTGTCTTGTATTCTCTCTCTCCCGTTGCCTAGCAACCGCTGCAGCTGGAACTGTGTCACCTTTGAACTTTAAACTTCAAAGCTTCAAAGACTTCAAAGCTTTGAAGTGTCCACAGACGGACGGACAGACGGACAGACAGACGGACGGACAGCGCCATACCATAATACGTCCCGTCTTCAAAACGGGCGTATAAAGACAGAGATGGAAACGATCACAGTTAGCAAGAGCGACGGGCAGGTTTTCGCAAAGGGTCGGGCCGTGACCTTGACCTTTGACCCTATGACCTTGAAATCAATAGGAAACATCCTTGACCCATGGGGTGTCCAGCCATGAAGTTTGAAGTTTATAAGTTTTTATACGCCCGTCTTACAACGGGCGTATAAAAAGTATCTGTTAACTTGAAAACTACACCACAGCATGACATCACAAGGTGGAACAGAGCATGTTGAGCTTTGGAGATGTAGACAGACTGATAATAAAGGGAAACTTAAACATGTGTGAATGAAACAAAACACAACTCCAGTACGTTATGAGGTAATAAAACACACAAATACAGTATACCTTATATATATATCGGCGCATGCCCCACATGTTTTGCCTCTTCATGAAGACAAAGCTTCAAAGACTTCAAAGCTTTGAAGTGTCCACGGACGGACAGACGGACGGACGGACAGCGCCATACCATAATACGTCCCGTCTTACAACGGGCGTATAAAAACGTTCCCTTGTTTCAATCATTACCTATAAAAATACCAATATCCAGATTTACAATTGTCCAAGGATTAAACATAAGACACTTATGTGCTCTAAAGAGTTAAGAGGCTTGAATAAACCAAATCTGAGAAATTATTACCTGGCGCCAAAATTAGATCAATGTGTGTCTGGATTTCTCAAGAAGAAGAAACAATATGGTATAATATGGAACAAGGGGACTGTTCAGATATCTTTCTTGTCACTTTCCCATTTGTAAATAGTCCACAGAATAAAAATATCCACTTGTTTTTTTTTTTTCATAAGACTCTCCATGTAGTTGCTATCCAGCCGAAATCTCATTTTCTTCTTTGGAACGTAGCTAATACAACAATAAATCAATTTTTGCACATGGCTTTGTAAACATAGCTTCCATTTTGGCAGCTCCCTTAGGGTATGTTTGTTTTCCCCCAAGTCTTAGCTTCAAAACAAGACATTCCGCGGAGTTTTCCATGAAAGTGTACCGGAGTTAGACCCCTGTGGATGAAACGAGCGCCTCCATTTCGTGCTCCGGTCACTTAGACTGTATGGTGCGTAAAAGCCGCACCTTCTGATGCATCATTGGTGAATCAGGTTGTCAATCACAAAACTTGTAGCCAATCAGTAAAGCTTTCCAAAAAGAGGCCGGACAGTCAGATCTGAACTCATATCAAACTTTTATTAGCGTGCGTAAAGAGAGACGGTCACCATTTTGCGCTGCGCCGGATCTTTACACATATCTTTACGCAAAATCAGGTTATAAGTGATATTTATAGTCACCAAAGTGACAAAATATGTTTTATATTGCTAGTGGAGTGATAAAATGCATGTAAAGTAATTTGGCACAGATGTGCCAAATTTGGCACAGATGTACCAAAAACTTCTTCCACAAACCTTGCCAGATCACTTGGCTGACGTCTGAAACGTACTGCCTCCAAGTTGCCATCGTTTTGAAATCACAAAAAGGCAATAAAGTAGATAAAAGTGTGTCAGTGCGCTGAGATACGTGTCTCTCCTGTGCTGTCTGAGAAGTTGTGAGCTGCTCGAGCAGAGCTCAGAACTCTTGGACGTTCAGTGTCATTTAGAATGTTGGGGTAACCTGGCAACGGCCAATAGGAGCCCAGAGAATCATCATATGTGTGTTTGTTTTTATTTAAACAAGAGCTCCTCCAGTGGGGCAAAATACGCCCGTACTTTGAATTATTGTATATAGAATTAAGTTAGAATTTGTCAAACCTAGTTAAAGATGAATTGTTGGTGCAGTTTGGAAGTTTGACATTCCTAGGTGAGACGGTTGTCGAGTTAGAGCGCGGACAAGAAATTGTCCACAGACAGACGGACAGACGGACAGACGGACAGACAGACGGACAGATAATCAATAGGGAAATCTGGCTCTTGCAGTAGGAGTATGAGTATGACATCATCACATTCTAGAATCGGAATTCCACCAATCAGATTGCAGCAACAGAACTTAAAGACACTACAAAGCTTTGAAGTGTCCACAGACGGATAGACGGACGGACAGCGCCATACCATAATACGTCCCGTCTTATTACAACGGGCGTATAAAAACGTTCCCTTGTTTCAATCATTACCTATAAAAATACCAATATCCAGATTTACAATTGTCCAAGGATTAAACATAAGACACTTATGTGCTCTAAAGAGTTAAGAGGCTTGAATAAACCAAATCTGAGAAATTATTACCTGGCGCCAAAATTAGATCAATGTGTGTCTGGATTTCTCAAGAAGAAGAAACAATATGGTATAATATGGAACAAGGGGACTGTTCAGATATCTTTCTTGTCACTTTCCCATTTGTAAACCAGGAAGCAGGTCAAAAAATAAAGTTAGAAATGAGCTGGTGGAGGAGACAATGTGTATCTGCATCTACACTGTCACTTTATTTTGTTATTTTTCTTCTGTTGTATTTTATATGCCGTTTCATAACTATATGTGGCTTGCACCGATGTAATAAAAAAAAAATCATTTCATTCAAATTCTTTTAATAATTCAATAATACATGTATAGATCCCAATTTGTAACCAAAGCTCTAAGAATCTCAACAATAAAACACTGTAAATGAAAACCTGTTACAGTGA
>CM060664.1:34371829-34446829 GCA_030686955.1 Odontamblyopus rebecca
CTTTCCCTCTCCTTTCTCTCTTTTACAGCTCTTCTCTGTCTCTTCCTCTCTTCTATTTCTTTTTCTCTTCTACCTCTGCCTCACACAGAAGTGATCTCAGTCTGTCCACACACAACCCCTTTCCCTCTCTATCTCCTCCGGCTCTTTCTTCTCTCACTGTCCCCTGTCTCTTCCACCTCTCCACTCTTTCTACATCTCTCTCCATCTCTTTCACTCCTCTCTCTCTCTCTCCTCCAACTCTCGTCTCTCTCTGTCTGTCTTCCACCTCTATTTATCTCCTCCATTTCTCCTTTCTCTCCTCTCGCTCTCTCTTCCTGTCACTCTCTATCTCTTCCACCTCTCCTCTCTCTTCCACCTCTCTTTATTTCTTTCGCTTCTCCTTTCTCTCCTCTCTCTTTCTGTCCCTCTCTCTCTATCTCTTCCACCTCTCCTCTCCACTCTTTTTTCTCTCTCACTTCCACCTCTCTTTATCTCTTCCACTTCTTCTTTCTTGCTTCTCTCTCTTCCTGTCCCTCTCCCCCATCTCTTCCACCTCTCCTCTCTGTCCATTCTCTCTCTCTCCTCTCCACCTCTTATATCTCTTCCACTTTTCCTTTCTTTCCTCTCTTTGTCCCTCTCTATCTCTTCCATTTCTCCTCTCTGTCCACTCTTTCTCTCTCTCTATCTTCCACCTCTATTTATCTCCTCCATTTCTCCTTTCTCTCCTCTCGCTCTCTCTTCCGGTCACTCTCTATCTCTTCCACCTCTCCTCTCTCTTCCACCTCTCTTTATTTCTTTCACTTCTCCTTTCTCTCCTCTCTCTTTCTGTCCCTCTCCCTATCCCTTCCACCTCTCCTCTCCACTCTTTTATTCCCCCTCTCACTTCCACCTCTCTTTATCTCTTCCACTTCTTCTTTCTCTCCTCTCTTTGTCCCTCTGTATCTCTTCCATCTCTCCTCTCTCTTTCTGTCCCTCTTTCTGTCTCTTCCACCTATCCTCTCTCCCCACTCTTCCCCTCTATCTCTTTTCTCTCCTCTCTCTTTGTCACTCTTTTGCTTCTCTCTTCCTCCTCTCTCTCGGAGCTTCTCTCTCCCTGCCCCCTTCTTTCTTCTGTCGCTCTCTCTCTCTCTGTGACTGTGAGCTGCTGTGTGACACTCGTCCTCAGAGTAGAGCTTCTGTGCAGATGCCTGTAGGGGGCGCTGTGTGGGCGGTGGGAGGGGTTTTGTGTCAGGTGCTGTTACTGAACTCTTAATGTTTCTTAATTATTAGATAAAATTCCATGGGATCAGAACGGTCATGCAATAAAAGCCTTCGAAAGTCTCTCGCTGTTTCTCGCTCTGTGACTTGCTCATTTGTGACGTTTACATGAGAGCTTTAATTCTGAATAAAAACGAATTCAGCTTTAAACAAGAGCTCCTTCCAGCGGGGCAAAATACGCCCGTACTTTGAATTATTGTATATAGAATTCTAGAATCGGAATTCCACCAATCAGATTGCAGCAACAGAACTTAAAGACACTACAAAGCTTTAATGTGTCAAAGCTCAAAGAAGCAGAGAATGTGGGTTGTTCTCGCTTTCAGCAGCAGAACATTTGAGAAGAGAGTTCAGATCTTTCATGAAGACAAAGCTTCAAAGACTTCAAAGCTTTGAAGTGTCCACAGACGGACGGACAGCGCCATAGCATAATACGTCCGTCTTACACAACGGGCGATAAAAAGACAATCATTAATTCCCAATGAAAATGGTTATTTGGAATTAAACTTAATTCCGAAGTAAGTGGGTGGTTTATTCTGATTTTAAAGCCAAATTAATTCATTCCTTGATCATGTAAATGTTTATTCTTCTTGAAAATAATCCCGGTGGTTCATGCTCATTGGATCGTCTCTTTGGACTTTCCTCCACGTCTCTTTGGATTTGCAAGCGGGATGTGGGAGTGGGCTGAGGTGTGGCAGCCTCAGACTCAGTTTTGTCTTCTTCCTCCTTCTCCCACACTCTTCCCTTCTCCTCCTCAGCTCACAGACGTAAAGCGTGAGGAGAGAATTCTCCAGCTGCTGCTTCATTATCATCGGAACGACTGCGGAAAAAGTTTGGATCGTGTTTGTGTCGGCGGCGAAACGACAAACCGAGATGACAGAAAAGCCGGGAGCAGCTGAAGTGTGGGTTTTCTTCCGGTTGATGTTTGTGTCGCTGTCCAATCAGAACCTTCCCCACCCCCAGACTCTGAGCAGAATTAAATAAAGGTGATTTAATGTGTTTTCCATGGAAACCTCAATTCTCAATTATTATTTCCATGTAAAATCAAAGGAGAATGCTTTAATTCCGAACTATTTTATTCCAAACAATCAATTTGGAATTTTAAAAACTCATCTAAACATGGCCACTGTTTCTCTCTCTCTCTTTCTACCCCCTTCTCCTTCATCTCCTTGTTTTTACTCGCTCTTTTTTCTCTCTCTTTGTGCCTTTCTCCTCTCTCTATCCCCTCCCTCTCTGTTTTATTTCCTCTCTTTCCTCTCTTTTCCCTCACTCAATCAGAGGTCTCAGTCTGTCTGCGCACACATCTCTCTCCTCCACTGTTTTGTGTTTTTTCCCTGTGTCTTTCTTACTCTCCTCACACCCTCACCTCCTCTCTCTCACACACTCACTCCCTCGTTTATCCGTCTCTCCCTTATCTTCCTTCACCCTGTTCTGACTATCCCACTCTCTTCACTCCCTCTGGCTTCTCTCTGTCTTTCTCTGCCATCACTCTTCCCCTCCTCTCTCCTCCCTTCCCCTTATCTCTCTCTCTCTGTCTTAGGTCATAGGTCTCTTCACTGATCAGTCTGGAGTCGGTCCTGATTCATGAGACCGGTTCAAGTTCGGTTCAAGGACGCAGAGTGAAGCAGGAGCAGAGATGGACTGACCGAGCACTGCACACGTGAACAGCCTGTGTACACGATATACAGAGGTCAAACCACGGCGCCAAAATCGCACCAAACGTCACTAATTGGACACTTTTGCATTTGAGGACAGATGCTCGGAACTCGTTGATGCGCGATGAATTTTGGTGAAAGTTCCCACATAGACTTTGCATGTAAAAAATGGCACCTCTCAGCGCAGCATCAAACTGTATTTTCACTATAACGGCAAAATAATGTATCCATGGTGGTTGAAAATCTTTGTTGTGGCCATGACAGTGAATAAAGGCATTTTACCTGATTTTTACTGTCTTAACCTCTTGAGACCCTGTGGCCTCATACAAGGATATTTCATTTTTGCCTCTTATATATATATTAACTTTCACCTGTCAGCCATATTGAGGGACTCTGCCTGTGCGATCTTGTGCTGATATCACAATATTACACCAAATTTCAATGAAAAAAATGGCGGGGACTCAACAAAAAACCTCTACAGCAAAGAAAAACCAGCATGGTATATACATATAATATCTGGACGGTTCTGCTGCTGGAGAGGAAACTGCTGCCTCCATTTTGTACCTTGCACTTTTTGCACGTCCACTTTTTTTGTAACGATTGAAAACCAGAAAAAATGAAAACTGGACCACATTTTCACGCCTTTGTCTGTGTTTGTAACCCGCCCACTGAACCTCAACCCGCTCACGGTCGACCTGCGTCACATTTGGCAGGTTTAGAGCTTGAAATATACAGCTGAATGCATTTTATCTGTACATTTTAATGTTTTTACATTTTTAAAACAATGGTGTCTGTTGATGTCATGCAGTAAGATCGACCCCATGTTCTCATATGAGCAAAAAATACTTCCTGTATAAAAACAGTTCAGTTATTATACTTAATAGGTCCTACTTATCCCAAATAGTAAGAAGAAATAAAAAATGCACACCAGACAAAAGCTCGGGTCTCAGGAGGTTAATTTAAAGACTTGCGGTGGTCCAAAGTTATTCTTCACTTACCCTGTGCATTCGGAGCATTTTAATTATTCATCGCAAAGAGAAGACACTGGAAACTGAAGCCAATTCTTTCACTTTATTCACTTTTTGAGTGATTTTGAGCATAATTTTCCTTATATTACCGTAGCTGAGGTGCTCAAAAGGAGTAAATAAAAGTAAAAACTGTAGACAGGGTGCCCCAAAAAAATTTCGCATTTGGGGAATTCTTGTTGAAATAACCCCAAATTTTCACAGAATGTATAGAAACAGATCCGTTCTGTTTTCAGATTCAGCCATTCACTCCCGTTCTCATCTCTCTTGTTGTTGGTCTAACAGATCCTTTAATCCTGCATCAGCAGCCTTCCTCTTTGGTGCCAAGTCCAAATTTGTTTGCCAATTGGTGAAGTTTTTCCAAATTTTGCATTGAAGGCTGCACAGTCTTGGCTGAGTGTGTGCGAGCAGATTCCAAGACGCAAAATTACTTGAACCTGAAAACAGAACAAAATAAATCGTTACATATAACATATTGATCTGTTTCTGTACATTCTGTGAAAACTCAAGGTTACTTCAACATTTGCCAAAATTATTGGCCTGCAAAATGATTTTTTGGACAACCTGTATTTCCAACACCATTACATAATTTAGTAGTAAGCTCCTATGTGTGGTATGTCTGCAGAATTGTATTACAATTTAGAGTATATATATATTTGTACACATGACAACAGCAGCATGACAACACAAGAATATGATATAATAAATGATTCACGAAACTGCACAACATAAATATACAATGCAGCAATATTCAGTTCAATTAGCGAAGTCCTCATGATCCCTTTTTTGACGTAAATCGTTTGAGCGTTTCTTTTAAATTAATTAAAGTTTGTTCAAGCTTTTACACTTTCGTCTAAAGGGTTCCACTGTGTTTGGTTTTATCCACCGGTCACTCGCACATGACTGAGTTTCATCAATAGGAGTTTGTGATGAAAAGCAGCAAATCCTTAAAACTTCACATCACAGTTTTCTTTTATATTTTGATATAATCCAAGCTCAGTATGAGGTATTCTAATTTAAAGGTGCAGTATGTAACTTTTTAGTTGGGGGTCCGTCACCTTCTTGTTTCTATATGTCAGTGCTCTACCTGGAAAGTTTCACAGTATGACTTTAATAAGCTCTACCTTACATTTATTCAATTCCAGGTGGTTTTATAGCTAAAAAATACCTAGAAAAACAGGCATTCTGACATTGAGTGAGGCTGGCTCTCCACAGATCTGACCCGTAACTTGGTCTGGTTTGGTCTCCATGAAGATACAAAGCAATAACTCTCCATGGAGAAAAGCATTTGATGAACTCTCCACCAGAAAAGTATTACAATACAACCTGTAAATCATTATGAAAATATGATAAATTCAATTATATTACTGACTTATTTTATTACTTACATTTTCTGCAAATTAACTATTAAAATATTAAATACATTTTCATTAAACCAAAATAGAAAATCATCAGTAAAACTTTGTCCCTGCAGATCAACATAATTCAAAAGGCAAGGCCAATTTTTCCACACATGAAGGGCAGGAAACATTTTGATCTAAAAAAGAAAAACGAGGTAATAAAATACAGTTTTCAAAGCCAAAACTTTTCACAAATCTGGCTAAGGTCGTGATGATTCAGGGCAAAACAATCTCTCTAAAACGTAACAGCGGTTTGGGGGATTGTTTGGAGGATTGTGGTTCCTATAGCAACGGGGCAATCGACAGCAGGGGGTGAGAGAGTGCCGTGGGGCAGGATCATATATTTACGTGATGTTAATGAAGTCAGAAACGCCCCCGGGCCAAAAACAGAACTGCACAAAAGAGACCACCACGTCCAGAGTGAGGGGGGGGGGGGGGGGGAACTACTGCAACAATACTGCATTCAGTCTGGAGTTTTAGAAATACTGTTGAAACTTTAAAGGGATCATATTTCATCATTTTCTGATCGATATAATATTGTTAATATATATAACCGGAGTTGTGTTTTGTTTCATTCACACGTGTTTAATACAGAAACCTGCAAACTGAGGCTGAATTCTTCTGCAAACTCTTCCAACTGTTCCAACTTGATGTTATGTGGTAAAACAGGGAGTGATTCATTGTGTTTTTAAAATCCACACATGATTTCAGCCCTGGAATACCCATCAGAGGAATTATACCATGAAATATTCAATCTGTAAATTATATGATCACCTGCCCCTGTGGTAAAGCCTCTGTGGGTAAAACACCTGCCCCTGTGGTAAAAAGTGGGTAAAAGTGGGTTAAACAAATAGGGCTTTAAAAACAGGTAGTGCTGAGTATTGAAGCACCATCAGATGTAAAAACATGAACTGTCCTGTGGCAGCTCATTTTGTAGAGTTCAACCATCCCACCTCTTCCTTAAGATATATTAGCACTGAACATGTAAAACTGCCCCCTAGAGGAGGGAATCTGGAAATGCTCCTGTCACTTTTGGATTCACCAACTTAAAACTTGAGCTCCTCGTGGACTTAATGTAGATTTTGACCTAAGATAGTTTTTTTGTAACATAGTCTAAATATCTTTGTATTTAATAGAACTTTTTTTTTATGTAAACATATAAACTGTTCTTTTCTTGTAGAGTGGGCGTAACTCACTAGGTGACCTCACTTTGGGACCCCAAATTCGTAAGTATTTGAGCACCTGGGCTGGCAACCATTTTGTGTACTGTGTGTACAAAGCAAGAAAAAAGATCTGAAGAAGTATTTTTTGCTGAAAAGTAATTTAAATTAAAAAAACAAAAAAAAACAAAAAACTTTTGGACATTGGCCGCCTGAGTGTGCTATGCATTTTTAAAAAAAAAACTTTTATTCAGCCCTGGAACTGCCAATCTTTACGGAACTAAAAGTAAAAGGAAGCTGTTAACTTCAAAACTGCCACTACATGACATCACAAGGTGGAACAGAGCATGTTTAGCTGAAAAACTGATAATAAAGTGCCACTCAAGCATGTGTGAATGAAACAAAACATAACTCCAGGTCTGTTTTTGAGGAGGAATAATGGAAAATTACATTGTGGAAACATTTATCTCAATCTGTCTTTGTGTAAATGAGTGCGACTTCTACCCACGACCAGAACAGTCATTAACATGTATAAAGGCTCAGCAGACACAACCCCGACAGCCCTGTGGACAAGCCCGGGAAACAACAGTCTGCTTTGATATGTATGCAACTTGTATATCTGTATAAATACATACATACATATAGATGCTCTGGGGAGATGGGAGGAGATACTCGGCAGATGAAGAGAAGAGGTGAGAGGTCATTGGTCTCGTGCCAGGGCAGGCCTAAAACCCTGTCCAGATCTGCTGTGACAAGACGAATAAACCAAAAACTCACTGGGCTTTGCAATTGGATTATTTTTTCTTCAAGATATGTATAAGTTTCTCCACAACAGAGATTAGAACAGAATTATAACATGTCTTAAAACACGAGTCAATTTTCTGTATAATATAGGACCTTTAAAGATGATGTGTATATAAATAAATAGAAATAGACTATTGTTTTTATCTTCCTTTTTATCTTATAAGTGATTATTGGGGACATGTGCTCATTCAAAAGATATAACTTGAATTTGAATTGTTAGTTAATTCACCGCCACCTTAACGTGGTGGAGGGGTTTGAGCACCGAATGATCCCAGGAGCTATGTTGTCGGGGGGCTTTATGCCCCCTGGTAGGGTCACCCAAGGCAAACAGGTCCGGGGGACGGGTCAGACGAAGAGCGGTTCAGAAGC
Source organism: Odontamblyopus rebecca (assembly GCA_030686955.1). Lineage (NCBI taxonomy): Eukaryota > Metazoa > Chordata > Actinopteri > Gobiiformes > Gobiidae > Odontamblyopus > Odontamblyopus rebecca. The sequence goes on from CM060664.1 coordinate 34,379,476, forward strand.
CCCATATGATGAAAGACATACAGAGGCAAGATACGTCGCCGGATTGGCGTCACCGGGGCCCCACCCTGGAGCCAGGCCTGGGGTGGGCGCTCGATGGCGAGCGCCTGGTGGCCGGGCCTTTTCCCCACGGGCCCGGCCGGGCGCAGCCCGAAGGAGACGACGTGGGACCGCCCTCCCTGGATCCACCATCCGCGGGAGGAGCCATAGGGGCTGGGTGCATAGAGATCTGGGCGGCAGTCGAAGGCAGGGGCCTCGGCGACCAGATCTCCGGACATGGAGACTAGCTCTGGGGACATGGAATGTCACCTCGCTGGGGGGGAAGGAGCCTGAGCTTGTGCGGGAGGTTGAGCGTTACCGGCTAGATATAGTCGGCCTCACCTCCATGCACAGTTTGGGTTCCGGAACCCAACTCCTTGAGAGGGGTTGGACTCTCCATTTCTCTGGCGTTGGCCGCGGGGAGCGGCGGCGAGCTGGTGTGGGCCTGCTCATTGCCCCACAGCTCAGCCGCTGCGTGTTGGAGTTCACCCCGGTGAATGAGAGGGTCTGCGCCTTCGGGTTGGGGACAGGTCTCTCACTGTGGTGTCGGCCTACGGGCCGAACAGCAGTGCAGAGTACCCGGCCTTCTTGGAGTCCCTGGGAGGGGTACTGGACAGTGCACCGACCGGGGACTCCATTGTTCTACTGGGGGACTTCAACGCCCACGTGGGCAATGACAGTGACACTTGGAGAGGGGTGATTGGGAGGAACGGCCTCCTGATCTGAACGCGAGCGGTGTTCTGTTATTGGACTTCTGTGCTAGTCACAGTTTGTCCATAACGAACACCATGTTCCGAGCACAAGGGGGTCCATCGGTGCACGTGGCACCAGGACTCCTAGGCCGGAGGTCAATGATCGACTTTGTTGTCGTGTCATCTGACCTCCCGGCCGTGTCTGTCTTGGTCACTCGGGTGAAGAGAGGGGCAGAGCTGTCAACTGATCACCACCAGGTGGTGAGTTGGGTCCGCTGGCGGAGGAAGAAGCCGGAAAGACCTGGCAGGCCCAAGCGTACGTGAGGGTCTGTTGGGAACGTCTGGTGGAACCCTCTGTCGGCGCGGCCTTCAACTCACACCTCCGGGAGAGTTTCTCCCGGATCCCGAGGAGGCTGGGGACATGGAGTCCGAGTGGGCTTCATTCTCGGCCTCCATTGTCGCCGCGGCCACTCGTAGCTGTGGCCGCAAGGTCTAATAATGCAGTGCCTGTCGCGGCGGCAATCCCGAACCCGGTGGTGGACACCGGAAGTAGAGGATGCCGTCAAGCTGAAGAAGGAGTTCTGCCGGGCCAGTAAGGCCCGGTGGACTCCTGAGGCAGCTGACGGGTACCGGCGGGCCAAGCGTGCTGCAGCCCGGGTGGTTGCAGAGAGCAAAACTCGGGTCTGGGAGGAGTTCGGGGAGGCCATGGAGGAGGACTACCCGGATGGCCCCAAGGAAATTCTGGCAAACCGTCCGGCGCCTCAGGAGGGGGGCGGCCCTTCACCAATACTGTTTACAGTGCGGGGGCAGAGCTGCTGACCTCGACTGGGGATGTTGTCGGGCGGTGGAAGGAATACTTTGGGGATCTCCTCAATCCCACCGTCACATCCTCCGAAGAGGAGGCCGAGGCTGGGGACCCCAGAGGCGGACTCATCCCATCACCCTGGCCGAAGTCACTGAGGTGGTCGGGAAAGCTCCTCGGTGGCAAGGCTCCGGGGTGGATGAGATCCGTCCTGAGTACCTTAAGTCTCTGGGTGTTGTGGGGCTGTCTTGGCTGACACGTCTCTACAACATCGCGTGGCGGTCGGGAACAGTACCTCTGGACTGGCAGACCGGGGTGGTGGTCCCTCTGTATAAAAGGGGGACCGGAGGGTGTGTTCCAACTACAGGGGAATCACACTCCTCAGCCTCCCGGTAAAGTCTATGCCAGGGTACTGGAGAGAGTTCGGCCGATAGTCGAACCTCGGATTCAAGAGGAGCAGTGTGGTTTTCGGCCTGGTCGTGGAACACTGGACCAGCTCTACACCCTCCATCGGGTGCTCGAGGTTCATGGGAGTTTGCCCAACCAGTCCACATGTGTTTTGTGGACTTGGAGAAGGCATTCCGACCGTGTCCCTCGTGGTGCCCTGTGGGGGTGCTCCGGGAGTATGGGGTCCGGGGCCCTTTGCTAAGGGCTGTCCGGTCCCTGTATGACCGGAGCAGGAGCTGTGTTCGCATTGCCGGCAGTAAGTCAGACCTGTTCCCATGTGACAACTCAAAAACTTGAGAAAAGAAAAGTTACATAGTGCATAGTCCTTTAACATGCCAATACAAAATCACCCAGTGTGTGTGTGTGTGTGTGTGTGTATATATATATATATATATATATATATATATATATATATATATATATATATATATATATATATATATATATATATAATGAAACTCCCCAGTTTCCTGTAAACCGCTGCTTCCCATGACGCTCCACTTCAATTAACCAATTAAACTGATTGGAAATTTCACTCCGTGGAGAGCCCTTATGGTGGTTTGATTGAACAAGGCTTTGAATTCACACTCCGCTTTTCACAGCCTTGCATCACTTCAGTCAGTACATCATGGATCAGCTGGAACAGATACTTAGCAGTGACATCGTGCTGGGGGTGTTGTACATGAATCTGTATCTGATGGAATGTTCATCAGTTACCACGGTGACACATGCACACATTGGCAAACACTGTTAAAAAGTTTTAATACAGTCTGAAAAGGCAAGATAAAATGGATTTACCAGCATATTTTCAGGACCTTGTGAGCAGTGTAATGTAATGTAACAGTATAAATCAGCTCACCTGTTAAGTCAGTTCTTTATGATCAAACTGTGTTAAAATAAAGTCATATTTAAAGGGGAACTCTGGCACATTTAAAGATAAAGTTTGTTGCTAGAGGTGGTTGAATACTGTCAGAAGCCAAAAAACGGCACAGATCAGTGTTTCCTCGGCGAAGATCTCACTGTGGCAGTGAGTCTGTCAAGATAACAAACTAGTGTAGTGATGGGGGCAAGTTCTTAACTTACACGTAAAACACCAATTTGCTTCACACTTTCTAACCCATCTCAAACGCTCTGCCTGGCTCACTCATTAATGTCTGGAAACGTCATAAAACAACTTTATAAGCAGCCTTACACTTACCTTTGTTAATTTCCCACTGTTCATGCAAAAGCCCAAAAGACTCGACTGCCAACTCCAGCAGCAGCAAGCAGCTACTAGCTGCCAGAAGCAACAAGTAATAATAATGCATCAGTTTTATTTTATATAGCACTTTTTTAGACACTCAAAGACGCTTTAGAGAGCACTATTGATTCACTCCATACCTGGTGGTGGTAAGATACTATTGTAGCCACAGCTGCCCTGGGACAGACTGATGGAAGCGAGGCTGCCAATCTGCACCATCGGCCCCTCCGACCACCACCATCACTCACACACACACCACTTTCATACTAGGCAATGTGGGTGAAGTGCCTAAGGACACAACAACAGTTTTTGTGGCTGGTGCCCCACTAAGTGAGGATCGACTACTGATGGGGAAGAAGAAGAGAAACTGAAAGTTGTTGAAAGAAAATGGTTTGGGAATGGATTTTTTTTTTAGCATTTATCAAAAAATATAATTTACTCATAAATAAATGAGATTAGAAATGACATCGGTGATCAAGATCTCCGCCGAGGCAACACTGATCTGTGCCGTTTTTTGGCTTCTGACAGAATTCGAGCACCTCTAGCAACGGACTTTAGCTTCAAATGTGCCGGAGTTCCACTTTAAGTCTAACAAAACCTCAGACAGATTAGTGCCTAGTTAGCTTCACACCCCGAGGAAATGTTGATGACATAAACTGCAAAGTATCAATAAGGGTTATTCATACTGGATAAAATTGATTTCAGATGGAGGGCAGGGGCCAATATTGGGTTATTATAAGTCAAGAAATCAGGAAGCACAAAATCTAAAAATGTTGAACCACATTTTTGTTGTCATTAAGAATTGGTTCCACAGATTTGCTATGTTTTTCTTATGGCATAGAGTAATTATTGACAATTTTCATAACCACAGCTGTGAGACTGAAACATTACCTCTTTTTTTGTTTGTTTGTGGCATTATCAGCAGAAATGTTGTTGTGCACAGATCTAATTACTCACACGTGTCACAGACAAATCAAATTACAGACATCTATACCTGTAATTAGAGAAAAATATAAATAAACAACAATAGCGCCATATCCTCAACCTGTGTTTTCAACTAAAGTGGCTTTGTTTTGACAAGAAATTAGTTCTAGTCGACGGAAATGTCAAACTAATTTAGTTGACTGAATCCTTAACAATTTTAGTCTACACGAAAATATATATGAAACAAAAATATCTACTTTAAAGGTGCAGGTTTTCTGGAGGAGGGTCCGTCAAATTCTTTTCTCCTTGGAGATGTTATTGCGTTGCCTGGAATGTTTCACAGTATGGGATTCTATCTTCGTGGAGAACAAATCAGAACAAGTTACAGGTTAGATCTGTGGAGAGGTAACCCCCCGCTCATAGTCAGAATGCCTGTTTCCCCACATATTTTTGAGCTATAAAACCACCTCACTGCAAAGAAAACAAGAGCTCCGCCAGCGGGGCAAAATACGCCCGTACTTTGAATTATTGTATATAGAATTCCAGAATCGGAATTCCACCAATCAGATTGCAGCAACAGAACTTAAAGACACTACAAAGCTTTAATGTGTCAAAGCTCAAAGAAGCAGAGAATGTGGGTTGTTCTCGCTTTCAGCAGCAGAACATTTGAGAAGAGAGTTCAGATCTTTCATGAAGACAAAGCTTCAAAGACTTCAAAGCTTTGAAGTGTCCACAGACGGACGGACAGACGGACGGACAGACGGACAGACGGACAGCGCCATACCATAATACGTCCCGTCTTACACAACGGGCGTATAAAAACACAATCTAGTCAAGCTAAAATGACTTGGATTAAGAAAGTTTTACCATGATTTGAGTAAATTCCACTTGACAAGTAAAATTATCTGTCATTTCAGTAAGATTTGTGTACTTAAAATATGAAAATACATCTCGCTACACTTAAAATAAGAAAAACAACCACTTTTTGCACTTAAAATAAGAAATAAAATCAAATGTTGCTTGAATTAAGAAAAAAAAACACTTATTCCACTGGCAGATCATTTCACTTGTCAAGTTGAATCGACTCAAATAAAGTAAAATGATCTTAATTTAAGTCATTTTAACTTACCTAGATATTGTTTTTTTCCAGTGCTGTAATTGAATAAATGTAAGACAGAGCTGTTTAATGTTATATTGTGGAACATTTCAGGCTGAGCAATAGAAACAAGCAGGTGACAGACTCCCAACCAGAAAGTTTCACCTTTAAGTCATTGTTTTAGAGCAAAAATCCAGTTTTAGTCAGCAAAAGATGACGAAAACTACTACAAAATATTTTAGTCAACCAACTTAACATTGATCTTTACAATGTTTTAATGTCATGTAACCATTTTACCTTCCTCCAGTGCCTGTGCGTTTTTTTCCGCGGGGGGGCTGAATTATTGGAGCAGCTCTTGCCTCCTCATGCTCCTCAAGTCTCAATTATCTCGACCCTCATCTATTTCAAGCCTGATCTCGGAGGAAATGGGATTAATTCTCGCTCCCGCCGCGCGATGTGCTTTTGGTGTTGACACAAGAACGCACTCGGAGAAGCCCAGCTGTGAAATCGCACAGGCATATTTTGTGAATATATTTGAATAATAAAACTGAAATGGCTTATGTCTTTTCTCTTGTGTCTACACTAAAAGCAGCTTATAATTAGAAGCCAATTACAGACAAACTAGTGCAAAGCTATTTCAGAAGAATGCACTTAACTGTCAGAACACTTATTGTCTGTTCATTTAAACCACTTTCAGAGTCAAGGGTCATATCATTATAGCCTCTATAGCTCTGATCTGTGGTATATTCTGGGCAAAGCATCTCCATGGCAACAATGAAATCATGTATAGTACTGTATACGGTACTGTATAATATTTTGCAGTGACACCACGCTGGGGTGTTCTACATGCATCTGTTTGGTGGAACGTTCAGCAGTTACCGTTACGACACAATGCACACATTAGCAAACAGTGGCCACGTTTACATGATGTGTTTTAATTTCAAATGAATTGTTCTGAATTAAATAGTTCAGAATGAATATATTCTTCTTTGAGTTTATAAAGAAATAATAATTCCGAATTGAGGTTTACATGGAAAACATATTAAATCGCCTTTATTTAATTCTGCTCAACATCTGATGGTCAGGAAGGATTTTGATTGGACAGAGACATGAACATATTTACGTCTTTGGGAGGAAAACCCACACTTCAGCTGCTCCCGGCTTTTCTGTCATCTCGGTTTTTCGTTACACCACCGACACAAACACGATCCAAACTTTTTCCGCGGTCGTTCCGATGATAATGAAGCAGCAGCTGGAGAATTCTCTCCTCACGCTTTACGTCTGTGAGCTGAGGAGGAGAAGGGAAGAGTGTGGGAGAAGGAGGAAGAAGACAAACTGAGTCTGAGGCTGCCACACCTCAGCCCACTCCCACATCCCGCTCACAAATCCAAAGAGACGTGGAGGAAAGTCCGAAGAGACGACTGGAGGAGCCGGATCGTCCAGATCGCGTCAGAAGGACGACCCAATGAGCATTAACCACTGGGATTATTTTTAAGAAGAATAAAAGTTTACATGATCGAGGAATAAATTAATTCATCTTTAAAACTGGAATAAACCACCAATTTATTTAGGCATTAAGTTTAATTCTGAATAATTATTTTCATTATGAATTTAGTGTTTACATGGACTTTTGAAAACAGAATTATTTTCTTTAGATTTTTTTTTTCAGAATTAAAGCTCTCATGTAAATGTGACAACTGCAAAAAAAAGTTTTAAGAAAGCCTGAAAAAGCAAGAGAAAATACAGCATCACAGCTTTTGATCAATACAAGTGTTCATGGTCTTGTTAAAGATGTTTGATTTGCAATAAATAGGTTTGCATTATGGAATTTGTTTATGACATGAAAAAACAAAAAAACAAAACAAAACAAAGCTAGTAAAAGCAAACTGTTTGTTGCCTAAAGTGGCTATGAGGCTTTAACACCAGCAGTGGGTGCCACGGCGAGCTGCCTTGTGACCCCTCTCGCCTTCTCCTGCAACAGCACTTTGGCATCACAGAAAACTTTATTTAAAACAACATCATCATCAGCAAACCCTGAGCCATGCAGAAGGCGTTTCAGTTGGTCAAAACAAAGTTAATCCATTCCACTCAGAAGTCCACAACATTCCTCAGTCGTGTGTTTTTTTTTTCCCCCTTCTTATTTACTTGCAAACCAGAAAAAATGCTTTGACTGACCAAATGGGCTGATATGGCAACAAAACCCCAAAAGCATTATCTTTTAAATGTGCTGATGATGCTTAAAGAAGAACGTGGTATTAACTTTAAGTCTCCTAATACTTTTACATTGCTTTTTTTTTATTTTTTTACAGCCCTGAAGATCAAAGCCTAGTATTGTTTTGTCCCTGGGCTGCAATAATGAGGTCTGTCCAGATGGATTTTCCCTGATTCTGGACTCAGACACTCACTTTATCTTCATCATGGCACTGTGCTTAAGTCTGTATCACCCAGAGACCAAAACTTTGAACAAATGCAGAGTTTAGTGTTGTACAGAACACAACAGTAGCAGAGGTGGACTAAGAGGCTTATGAAGATAGATGTAGGGGAAATAATGCTGTTTAATGGTAAATTATCAACTCATTGGTAGGGCCTTTGTGGAAATTAGGCCTGGGAATTCCTCTGTAAGGCAATGAAAATAACAAATTACACAGAATTACTTTATTATATTGAAATTATACAGCATGGGAAGATTTATTACTCACTTCACGAAATATTAGTGACGTAACGATATCCAAATCTCTTGGTACACTTTTTGCACGATACGCATCTCATAGTACAGGATTTATTGTAATATTCTGTTAGTGGAGGTTAACAAAATTGTGAATATGCTACGTTTTCCTGTTAAAATGCCTTTACCAGCCTTTGGGTCCGTCATAATCCAAGAATTAAGAATTAAGTTATTGTCACATCCCTAGAAAACACCAGGGTTGCAGTATAATGCAATAAATCCCTGTAATAGGTCTAGAATAGTCCATATCAGTAGTGTAGGTCCACATATTACATAGAAACACGTTTTTGTGTTTGTTTTCTAAGACACAGACCACAGATCATTGTGGTATAAAAAATTGGTATTGAGTATCAAGCCTTTTCCTGACCATTAAATTTGAGCTGAATATTTTAGTATCATGATACCAGTACTAGGGATGTAACGATATCCAAATCCCTCAATATGACATTTTCATGATATGCATGTCACGGAGCAATATTTACTGCAATATTTTGTGGAGTTTATGCTTTTTTTTTTCCTTTTAAAATGCCTTGACAGTTCTTTGGTCTGTCTTTTCTGTCATCATCCAAAGAATTTAAAGTGCTTACTAATTTCTTCATGCTGTCTGTGCTGAAATGAAGCAAAGGATCATGGTCTATGTAGTCCCCTTGGCTTTTTTAATTGATGTTGTACTATAACAAAGAGAATTGTATTTATATGTATTGTGATGGCTGACACTATTATTCTAAGGCTTTTGATGATACAATATCATGATATTTCAGTTACTGTTTCATCCCTAATTACTACTTTAGTTAACAATAAATAATAGGCATTCTTTTGAGGTATTTTTGTCTTTAAAGAGGGGGTGTAGTGACTATCTGTCAAAGAGACGTAACAAACAAAAGCTGTGATCAAACTCTGAACTTAATATAACTCAGATCATCACTTTTGGGCACCAGGAGTATGTGGTTTATGCAGGGAAGGAGAAACAAAATGTCTCGGACTAGAGCTGTATTTCCAAGATTTATTCCAGCGAACAGGAAAACAACAAGTATACATGATTAAGGCTCTACTCTCGCTGCCTCTCCTGCCGACTGGTACAAAAACATAGGCCCACCCAGGTGCACACTGGTCTACCTGTACTACCCTCTTTAATACCCTATGTCCCTTAGCTTAAACAAAACAGAAAAGGTACATAATAACAAACTAGACTATAAATAAACTAAATTTAGAATAAATAAAATAAGCAAATAGCTCCTACAGGGGGTGTTTGCCAATACATAACATATTTAGATCACCATGTTACTTTTTACTGAGTCTCCCTCTAATCCTCACGTTAAGATACTCCCCCTTCAGAGCGCTATCACAAAACAACCAGCACGCATCCCACTAATGAAACTACATCACATCGCATCAGGTTTGTGAAGTTGTGCTATGTTGTTTCGTGCTTTTTTTATGGAGAATTGTCGTGCAGGAGAGTGGGTGACAGGCTTGTGGTTTTAGGATTAGACAGAACTTTGCTGCTAACCGTAAGAAGGGTTCAAATAGGGCACCAGGAGAGATCATTACTCAAAATTGCATGGAAAATCAGCATGTTTTTGATGAGCAAATAACATTATAATGTGGTAGAAAGCTCTAAAAAGTTTGTTTTGCATAACAGCCCCTTTGCAATTAGTTTTGTCGTCTATAGTCCTTTATCGTAAACCCTACCCTCTCTCTTCAGAACATTAGGACAACTACCTGCCACAGCGTGTTCAATCTGCTCCAAATCCGACCACCAATTACACACGATGCATTTCAAACCCAGGGGCTCCTGGGATGCCCCATGGTGCAGTCATTGTGAGTTAACATGAGGAGAAAGTCATTAGTTTTAACAGCAGGGTGATTTTCCAGTATCCACCTACGTATTTGTAGAAGCTAATCCATTTCTTAAACAAGATACCCCTGTGAGAAAGAAGAGCAGAGATTTCAGAGGATTTTAAGAGTTAATTTGCAAAAACAGACATCTGCATCACCTTTTCTTTTTGTTTTGGTGTTATTTTCGACACCACATTCATACGAGGCAAGGCGTCTGAAGCTTTTGCCTAATGAACGTGGTCTAAGCTTGAATTAATCCTCTGACCTTCTGGTTGGGGGACCCCTGCTCTAACCACTGAGCCACTGTCACGTAATTTAATAAAACAAAACAAAACACAAGAGAACAAAAGCACAGAAGTTTCAATACGCACTACCTGATTTATTTTCTATAACTAGACGTTATATTAGACTTAACTTGCCCTATACTCACACATACATTAAACATCATTATAAAAGACCTGCAGCGCCATGGCAACAAATAAAATAGCTTCATAAATATAATGAATCCTAACAATAAGGCTGGCTATTTGTGCAAAACAAATTAATGGGGGTTAAAGTAGTAAAACACAAAGGTTCTTCCCATTAGGACCTCACAATAAAAGATGTCTGCTGTTTTAGTCTGGTCTGACGTTAATAACACGATTCAGATTTAAGACGGGGGCTTCAAAATCTGGAGCTGGTTCAGTCTGATGTATTTTTGTGTCATGTGAAAGTCGTGGTCAGTGGGTTTTGTTTGCTTCAACAAAGGTACAAGATGTTTTCAGTCGACATAACAGAACATTATGGCGATAGAAGGTGGAGGAAAGTTCAAATAAAGGTTAAGGTTAATTCACTTTGGCCTGTCATGGTTACACATTTTGGTTACACATTTTGGAGGTTGATATACTGCTACAGAATGGATATTTGTAGCTGATGTCATTAACATTCCCTGATAGTGTGATGCTAACTGTAGGCTTTCCTCTGTCTGAAACCCTGTTACTCAAGTTAGACTTTAAACTGAGCTTTGTTTTGACACAATCTGACCATAAAGAACTGATTTAACTGGAAGTCCAGGGTGACCAGACGTCCCCATTTACCAGGGACAGTCCCAGTTTTGAGCCCTGTGTCCCCTGTCGCAGCAGATTTTTCCAAAACCACTGATTTGTCCCAGTTTTATACAAGAAATGTCCCAGGTGTCTTTATTTTTGACCAATCTGATCCCTACCAACAGTAAAGAGAGGCATAAATTGTCATTTGTTTCAGTAATATATGGAAAAGCTGCTTAAAAATGACCAAAAAAACTAAGAAAATGTGACTATTCTGACTCACCTTAGTGCAGAGCGCAGAACAATTTTCCTTAATTACGCACTCATTTTCATAATTTTATTTATTCATTACCAACCGCCCCAAACCAGGGATGTGCCAGTTTTTATTCTGAAAGTCTGGTCACCCTAAACAAGTCGCTCTCAAATGATATAACAGTTACTACAGTTATTGCAATTAGCTTGCACTGGCCAACAGTTTTTCAGTTTGTCTCTCTCCCCTTTTTGTTGAAAATCAAACACCTAAACAGGATCATGAACATTTGTATTGATCATAGGTTTGTGTAAATGTGCTGTTTAAATCTATTTTGGATTTTTTCTTGAGTCTTTTTCTTTCAGACAATCTTAAATCTTTGTTGGCAATGTTTGCTAATGTGTGCAGTGCGTCACCATGGTAACTGCTGAACATTCATATCAAATACACATACATGTAGAGCACCACCAGCGTGACATTGCTGCAAAGTATTAATATAGAACAATAAATAAAAATATTTGAACTTTTTGCCACTGACCAAAGCTGTATCTAGAACAGACCTGAGCATTGCACAACTCCGGGGCCACATATGGTCCTTTGGTTGACTCTGACCGGCCCGTTTAAGCTAATTTGGAATTACAAAATAAACATATGTTATAATTTTACCTCATGCATGGACTAAAGCTGCATTGCTTTTATTTTAGAGGCATTTAAATGACTTTTTTTTGTAAGGCAACCTCACTTTTTAATTGCTCAGTCATAACATAAACTCACCAACAATGCTATTTACTGTTTTTATAAAGAAATAGAGTTCATATTATGTAGAATTGAGTTAAGCATTTTGGCCCACCACAATATTTTGGCAGACATATAAAATTGACATAAAATTGCTTGTTTTTTCACAATTTTTACCACTAAAACACCTGAAAATTAAGTGACAAGTGTTTAATGCCATATTGTGGGACATTCCAGGCAAATAAATAACATCTTCAGTACTTAACATGCTTTTAAAATGTAATAAGAAACATTATAATTAATTTTGTATTCCACCTTTGTCTCCTGGCTGCAAAACATTTATTCTCACAGTCCCACATACAAACACATAGGAATCTTAAGCGAGTGCGATTGCCCCGCTCGTTTCCCCTTGAGATGTGACTGCTGACAGCTCATGCCCGTGGAGACAAATGGCCATTTAAACCAGATCTACGGCTAACAGCGAGGGTCAAACCTCTCACGGAGCCCCAGATGTCGCAGGGTACAGAACGTGCTACGTGATTAAGAGGCGTTAGCGGTTAGAATGCAGCGCAGGTCCAGTTCTCGCAGATGGATCAATCCCCCCAAGTCCAATTTACACGGAGAGGGGAGGGAGGATCGATTCGCACTGGGGTTTTCCACGGAGAACGGGAAGAATAAAACATATATCTTCAAATAACAGTCAACACGAGCTGGGAGACAGCGGTGTACGTTAAGATGCAGATGTGGAGTTGAATCAGCAATGCTACTCTACATATTGATTTTACACTTTTTTTTTTTTTTAAGGTTAATTTGTCAGAAAAGCGTGATTTTTTTTAAAGAACACAAAAATACACTTTTTTTTCTATTGTTGAAACTAAATCATCCAATGTGCAAAATTAATGTTATTAATAGTTTCTGTGCTTGTGTAATTCAAATTCTTGTGAGGTTTAAGCCGTTTACCAGGTCATGTTTGTAAATGAGAAGTGGTTCTCAAACAGTTTACCTGGATAAATAAATGTTAAATAAATAAATAAATAAATATATTTTCTAATGTTGTTACCTCATCAAAACATACTCGGAGCTGTGTTGTGTTTCCTTTATCATTAGCCTGTCTACATCTATAAAGCTCAAAATGCTCATGTAGCCAATTTTAAATAAATAAATGTTAAGAAATGACTCCAGACCGAGGTGAATAGATGCTTGATTAGGAGTTTACTGATCAGGATGTTCCGCTTTACACGCGAAGCTTCACGTAAGTCAGAAGAGACCAGATGCTATTTACGCCTATGAGAGTAAAATGGGTGTGCATAGCTGAATAAGTGGATATATTTTAAAAATGTAACAGAGGAGAGAGACGTGTCCAGATGTTAACAGATAACCCTATGTCCTGTCAATCATCATATCATCTTTGCACAGTTTTCCTAGGACCTCTTGTATAAAGCTGGGTTTTTATATTTTATTACTTATCTTTATTTTGACTTGTACATTTACTTTTATATAATCATGTCTTATTTCACACCTGTCTCTTGCTATATTTTTTTTGTAACTTATTTAGAATTTATTATTACCATTCAGATTTTTGCTCTTTGTTATTATACTATATTGTGATATATGAGCTACTGTGTCCAAATAATTTCGCTTGTAGATTAATAAAATTGTTTAAGTCTAAGTCTTTGGGGTAACTCTGGGGTAGCGTGCAGTGATATAAGCGGAGAGAAAATAGTATAAAGCGATTATGAGGTCTGACTTTTTCATGGTTCATGTTTTGTGATGCAAATGTATCACTCTTTTGAACACATATTGTTTTGAGAAGAAAAATGCTTTATTTTCGTGACCTCAGCCAACTTGCCGGACACTTTGATCAGCACCGAAACCGGGGAAGAACTCGGCTCTCCGGACGCTGTCAGTGTTGATGTGACACCGCTGATGGGGACTGTCACGGGTTCTGCTCGGACAAAATAGAAGAAAAAATGATGGGCGCAGTCGGATACTTTTCTTAAGTTGATTTTTGCTTTATTCGCACCACAGCCCAATGTGCAAAGTGCAAATATTCACAGTGAAACACGTCAAACAAAAATAAAGTATTTACAATAGAGCTCACAGCAGCCAGCACCCACATAGTCAGGCCAAGGACAGACAGCCCCAGATTGAGCAAAGCTCTCCCTTATATACCCCTTAGCCCCTCCCCTTTGGGCTAACCAATTAACACAGTGGGGTATTTAAGTTTGAAATCAATGCCCAATTGTAACTATTATAATAAAACATCTGTAGTTTAACATAATAATGAAAATACTTGAATAACCCCCCATATGGTATTACTTCATTATTTAATAAACTCAAGAAAACAGAATAAACCCACAAATTAACCCTAATGGTAAAGTCCGGGGTCATGTGGCCCCTTTCTTGCGCCACTATGCGCTATTTATCGCACAACCAGGAAGCGCCCGGTTTGGCCCCTGAACCAGAGAGCGGCGCGGAGACAGCGGAAGGTAAGAAGAGTCTGTGGACCCGTAGGCGCCAAGTGTGCGCCCTCAAACGCACTAGGGGGGGGGGGGGACAGAGTCCAGGCAGCGGGAAACAGTTTATAAGAAGTCCTGTGGGTCACAGTTTGTACCGGAGCTTAGCTCCAAAAAAAAACCAGGGGGAAATGAGCCGCGCTCCGCTAGCTAAGGCGCACTCTCGGAGCCGAGAGCGAGGCGCCGGTCGGGGAAACTGACGGGCAGCTACGGGTGCTCCGTCACATTATCCCCCCTCCCTCCCCGAGGTTGACGATGTGCGGCAACCTGGAGAGATAGTCCGCCACAATGTTGGTTTTGCCAGCTCGATGGCGGATCTGGAAGTGGAATGGCTGAAGAGAGAGATACCAGCGGGTGAGACGACTGTTGTGGTCTTTCATAGAGTTCAGCCAGACCAGAGCACGATGGTCAGTCTCCAAGACGAACTCCCTCCCCAGCAGGTAGTACCGCAGGCTCTCCAGGGCCCACTTGATGGCCAGGCCCTCCTTCTCCACAGTGGAGTACCTGGTTTCCCGTGGCAACAGCTTGCAGCTCAGGTACAGCACCGGTAGTTCCTCTCCAGGTTCACCTTGAGCCAGGACTGCCCCCAGTCCCACTGCGGAGGCATCAGTCTGTACCAAAAATGGCTGGCTGAAGTCGGGACTTCTTAGCACAGGTGAAGAGCACAGACAGTTCTTGAGTATCTGGAAGGCCGCCTCGCAGTCCTCATCCCAGGAGACAGGATTTCGCCGGTCCTTTGCCGTCAGTGCTGTCAGCGCGGCAGCGATGTGGTGGCGAACTGCGGGACGAACCTCCGGTACCAGCCAGCCAAGCCCAAGAAGGACCTCACCTCCTTCTTTGTGCGAGGGCGTGGGCAGCTCCGGATGGCCTCGACCTTGTCCACCTGTGGCCGGACCTCACCTCCTCCCAGACGATAGCCCAGGTACGTCGCCTCCTCCTTGGCCCACTGACATTTAGCCGGGTTTAATGTCAGACCCGCCTGCTGGATCTGGCCAAGGACTCTCTCGAGATGCTGCAGGTGCTGCTCCCAGGTGTTACTAAAGATGACCACATCATCCAGGTAGGCAGCACTGCAGTCCCCACACCCCTGCAAAACACGGTCCATTAGTCTCTGGAAAGTTGCAGGTGCTCCATGGAGACCAAAAGGCATCACGGTAAACTGGAACAGGCCGGCAGGTGTCTGGAAGGCCGTGTAAGGGCGACTGGACACCTCCAGAGGTACCTGCCAGTAACCCTTGCAGAGATCGAGGGAGGTGATAAATCTGGCCTGACCGATCCTCTCCAATAGGTCGTCCATCCGGGGCATCGGGTAAGCATCGAACTCCGACATGGCGTTGAGCTTCCGGAAGTCGATGCAGATGCGGAGTGAGCCATCCTTCTTCACCACGATAACCACCGGGCTGCACCACTCTGACTGTGACGGCTCGATCACCCCCAGGCGCTGCATCTCTTCCACCTCCTGCAGGAGCTGTGCCACCAGATGCTGTGGAACCCGATAGGACCTCTGGCGTACGGGGCCCTTGTCCTTCAAGCAGATCATGTGCTCAACCAGGACAGTCTTTCCCGGGTTGGCAGCGAACAGTTTCGAGACCCTCTGGAAGACCCGGCTCAGCTGGCCAGACTGGATGGCAGAGAGATGGTCAAGGGCTGGTTCAGTAGGCTGGCTGGAGTCGGGTAGAGTTGACTCCTCCCCTTCGCTGTCCACCTCCGTCACCAGCAGGGACACCACAGGCACCCGGACTGGAGCCTCCTTCCACTCCTTCAGCAGGTTGATGTGGTAGGTCTGCTTCGCTCTTTCTTGTCTGGGTGGTGAATCTCATGGTTACAGGGCCCATTTTTCGGAGAACTGTGTATGGGCCCTGCCACTTGGCAAGGAGCTTGCTGGTGGAGGACGGCAGGAGGAGCAGGACCTTCTGGCCAGGTTGAAGCTCTCTGGATCTGGCCTGTTGGTCGTACCACGCCTTCTGGGACTGCTGGGCATCGCGCAGGTTGACCCCGGCTTCCTCCCGGTACCTGCTCAGGCGGTCCCTCATCTCCAGCACAAACTGGACCACACTGCGATCACTGGCCGTGGTTGTGGGAGCCTCCCAGGCCTTCCGCAGCAGGTCCAATGGCCCCTGGACGTCCCAGCCATACAGCAGCTCGAACGGGGAGAAACCAGTGGACGCCTGAGGAACCTCCCGGTAGGCAAACAGCAGGAAGGGCAGCCACTGGTCCCAGTCTCGTCCGGTGTCAGTCACAAACTTCTGCAGCATCCTCTTTAGGGTCTGGTTGAACCGCTCGACCAAGCCATCTGTCTGAGGGTGGTAGGGAGTGGTCTTGATTGCAGAGATTCCCAGCTGCCGGTGGAAGAGCTGCAGAAGCCGGGAGGTGAAGTTGGTCCCCTGGTCCGTCACGATCTCGTCCGGAACACCAACCCTGGAAAACAACTGCACCAGACAACGCAGCACAGCAGGGGCAGTGATGGTGCGCAAAGGAAACGCCTCAGGGAACCGTGTGGCATAGTCACACAGCACCAGGATGTACTGGTGCCCACCACTACTCCGTACTAACGGGCCAACAATGTCCATGGCTATACGTCGGAATGGGGTGGAGATAATTGGCAGAGGTTGGAGGTAGGCACGGTCTGATTGGCGGACATAGGATGTTTTCTGGCAGGTGGGACAGGTTTTACAAAAGTTTTGAACATCTGCATACATGGAGGGCCAATGAAATCTAGTGGCTATACGGGAATAAGTCTTTTGGCGACCCAGATGACCAGCCCAAGGCAAGGTGTGTGCTAGGTGCATGATCAATGGTCGACAGGAACTAGGAACCACGAGGCGTTTAGCACCATCAGCCACTACATACAGTATATCATTGTCAGTGACATAGCACTCCCCCACCCCGTTTTGCCATATCCAGCCCCCCAACCACTCTGGCAAATGCTGGCTTCAATGTCTTGTCCTGCCTTTGTAAGGCCCCAATGTCCTCTGGCACCTCCCACATCAGTCCCACCTTAGAGTCTGGCTCCCTTGACTTCAGCCCCTTTTCAGCGCCGCTGGCGGCGTGACTTCCTAGGACCCTTTGTGCCCCCTTCCAAACAAAGCATTGTCCAGGAGTAGAAAGGGTTCAGGACCAGGACCCTGCTCCTGCCCTGGGAGAGATGTCACCCCTGCTCTAGCCTGGGTGCGGGTGATCACAGAGGCCTGAAAATCCTTACTACCTTCATTGTCTTTGCCCCCTCTCTGCCTGCAGCACATCGAGGAGCACCGGTAGATCCCACCCCAGGACAGCAGCAACCGGTAATTTTTCCACCACCCCCACCGACAACAAATAGCGCTGCTCATCCACAGTCACAGTCAGATCAGCAGTAGGGTAAGAATGTCTATCACCATGTACACATAAAATGGTTTCCTGTCTGCTAAAATCCAAAATGCCCGTTGGCACCAAGTCCCGCCGGACCAGAGTCAGAGGGCTACCAGAGTCAACGAGGGCAGTCACAGGTTCACCATTAATAGCCACCTCTTTGTAACACTGCCGCCTCCCCCACAGTATTTACATCCTCAGCACGTGGAGTGTAGCATGCACCGGTAAGTTTAGCTTTCCTGATGGGGCACAGGGAAGCTTTGTGACCTGCCTGCTGACAGTAAAAGCAAATGAGCTCCTTACCGGGACCGCGCTGGCTGGGTACCGGGCCGGGATCTCCAGGTGGATGTGGGTTGGCTCTGGTTGCGGCTCTGGGCTGTGAAGAATGCTGACGACCGGAGACACCTTGGTAAGCAGCTGGGCCTCCCCTCCGCGCATTGAGGTACTGCAGTGCCAGCTTAGCTGCAGCTAACCCCTCCGTTGGCTCGTGCTCTTTCACCCAGGTGCAGATCTCCGCCGGGAAGACGCGTAGCAGTTGCTCCAGGATGATCTGCTCCCCCAATCTGCTCCTTTGTGGTGCTGCTCCCGGACGGATCCATCGCCGGCAGAGACCCTTTAAGCGATGATACGTCTCCGCTTGGGTTCTCCCCAGGTGGGACTGCCGTGGCTTGGAACTGCCGCCGATAAGTCTCTGGTGAGACGTCAAACTTTGTCAAGAGGGCCTCCTTCAGATCTGGGTAGGAGTGTGCTTGTATCTCGTCCATCGCTGTGTACGCCTCTAGGGCCTTTCCAGTGAGTAGAGGGACCAAGCGACATGCCCACTCACACTCTGGCCAACCCCAAGTTCTGGCAATACGCTCAAAGCGCAGCAGGTAGTTCTCAATGTCCTCTCCCGCCATATACTGTGGGATCTTGGGGTCACCATACAGTCTATTTTCTGTTATAGGATGTTCTGTATTATTGCTCATATTTGTCCTTGGGCCAACCATGGGCGCACTGCGGCGCTGACGGGGAGCTGGTGTAGGCAGGTCCAGTCTGAGACTCATCTGTGATCCCTCCAGTGGTGACGCCGTGCTGGCTGGTGTAGAGATAGGTACAGCTGGACCCCGCTCTGCCTCCAGCTGCACCAGTTGTGAGGTGGCAATGAAGTTCGGAGACCTCGAAGTTCTGCCAGCAACCCCTCCTCTCTCCTCTGCTGTCCCTCCAGGAAGGTCCGCATGACAGCCAACAGCTCCCCTCCTGCACTTAACGCTACCTGTGGGTCTGGCGCAGCAGCACCTACTTCGTCCTCTTCCTCTGTAGCCCAGGCTCCATCATCCTGCGCTGTCTCCTGCTTCTGTGAGCGCAGCCCTGCACATTTTCCAGGGAACTGTGTGCGCCTCCGTCGACTGGCCATCCCACTTCTGACACCAAATGTCACGGGTTCGTTCGGAAAAAATAGAAGAAAAAATGATGGCGCAGTCGGATACTTTTCTTAAGTTGATTTTTGCTTTATTCGCACCACAGCCCAATGTGCAAAGTGCAAATATTCACAGTGAAACACGTCAAACAAAAATAAAGTATTTACAATAGAGCTCACAGCAGCCAGCACCCACATAGTCAGGCCAAGGACAGACAGCCCCAGATTGAGCAAAGCTCCCTTTTATACCCCTTAGCCCCTCCCCTTTGGGCTAACCAATTAGCACAGTGGGGTTTTTAAGTTTGAAATCAATGCCTAATTGTAACTATTATAATAAAACATCTGTAGTTTAACATAATAATGAAAATACTTGAATAACCCCCCATATGGTATTACTTCATTATTTAATAAACTCAAGAAAACAGAATAAACCCACAAATTAACCCTAATGGTAAAGTCCGGGGTCATGTGGCCCCCTTTGCGCGCCACTATGCGCTATTTATCGCACAACCAGGAAGCGCCCCGGTTTGGCCCCTGAACCAGAGAGCAGCGCGGAGACAGCGGAAGGTAAGAAGAGTCTGTGGACCCGTAGGCGCCAAGTGTGCACCCTCGAACGCACTAGGGGGGGAACAGAGTCCAGGCAGCGGGGAAACAGTTTATAAGAAGTCCTGTGGGTCACAGTTTGTACCGGAGCTTGGCTCCAAAAAAAAACCAGGGGAAATGAGCCGCGCGCTCCGCTAGCTAAGGCGCACTCTCGGGCCGAGAGTGAGGCGCCGGTCGGGGAAACGGACGGGCAGCTATGGGTGCTCCGTCACAGGGACGTACAGATTCATGTCAAAATCCCAAACTATCCCTTTAAGTAAAACACAGATATAGGTCCACACCTTGGGCTGACTGTGACTTTTAGTATACTAGAAAAAAGAGAACAACTACTGTATTTTTCAGACTATAAGTCGCTCCGGAGTATGATTGGCACCAGCCAAAAAATGCGTAATGAAGAAGAAAAAAACATATAAGACCGGACTATAAGTCACACTTTTTGGGGGAAAGTTATTTTAAAAAAATCAGAGACCAAGAAGCATTTCATCTTGAAAGGCGAGTTATGGAAGTTATAGAAATAAAAACAACCAAATAGAGAAGAATCCATGGATGGTCCGTGTACTTTTTAGTTCATTCATTATTCTATTTTGGACTGACAGATGAAATTTTAAAAAGGGTGCAGCTTGGTGTTTTATTTAAAACAATACAACCAGAAAGGGCTCTTTTTTGTTTTCAAAATGTATTACCATTGTCAAATTGTGGCATTAGAAAAATGGATAAGTTTCTGATCGTTTTGAATTTGTAATATTTTATTTATTCCTTATTTGAATTTCATGGTATGTTTCACCCGGAAGTACATTACACCGTCTGACTCGCGCGAAGATAAGAGCCGTGTCCCAATTCATAAGGCTGCAGCCTCACGGAGCAAAAAGCAGGCATGTGGGTACACACTTTTAACTATTGGAAATCATCATTAACACAACAGTAAACTTAAAATACGGCCATAACTCCCACAAAACAGTCAAAAAAGTTTGTTTTTAACTGCGTGAACTTTGGAGCTTTGAGCTAAAATTTTGGCTAGTAATTTACAGCTAAGCAAGTCCGCTCAGACTTTCATATTTGGACAGATTTCCATCAAACACTAATTTTTTTTTACTGTTAGGGGAAAAGACCATGGAGTGATTAAAGAGGAAGAAACGCCACGTTTTCACAGACAGGGGGAGCTCGGAGGTAAGGTAAAAACACACATTATTTCATGCAGCAGCATTTCATTCTGGGAATACATTGTATTGACACCTGTGTCTGTTAGGCCAGTCACATTTAATATAACAATGAGAAAACTGTTTGAAATGTTTTATATGAATTTTCTTTTCTCATCTGCAACTTCCTGGATGAGGACAAAACACACTTTGGATGTGAATGTACTTTGCTCTGTGGACCTCATTTTCCTGTAATAGTTGGTAGTTTTCTTAATGTGTCATTACAGGTTTTCACTCTGCAGGACAGGACTTTGAACCAACAGAACCAATCAGATGTAAGGTTCATTCTGCTCTTCCTCCTTCAGAAGATACAAGATGTCTCCACTGTCCATGTCCAGAGTCACTGAGGACTTCTGCAGAGTCACACGGACCTTGGATCATTTGTTCATTTGTTTTTCAATATAGAACCAAAAATAAGAAAACGAAAAAACAACTCTTTTCTTTATTATTTGTCTCTAAAACTGAAATGTTAAAACTGATAATGATTTGTTTTTTCATTTTTAATTCATATATAGGATTCGTACATTTGGTCTATGGACTGTCTGTGTGAAAAATGTAATATATAAATCACACCTGAGTATAAGTTGCAGGACCACCCAAACTCTGAAAAAAATGTGACTTA
The DNA here is from genome assembly GCA_030686955.1 of Odontamblyopus rebecca. Lineage (NCBI taxonomy): Eukaryota > Metazoa > Chordata > Actinopteri > Gobiiformes > Gobiidae > Odontamblyopus > Odontamblyopus rebecca. The sequence continues at coordinate 34,400,968 of CM060664.1, forward strand.
TAGTTCGAAAAATACAGTATTCAACATAAGATTTACAAGATTTATAGAAAAAAAAACAAAACAATACATGCTTTCACTGCTACCTTTACTTTTAGAGATTGGCAGGGTTAAAATTATCCAAATGTTTCTAATGAAGGTGCATGGAGTTCAGAAACACAGTGGAGCACTTTCTGAATGACCACATGACATCACAATGTGGAGCAGACGGTTTTAGCTTGAGTGAAGAACTCTAAATCTAAGTGTAAATATGCAGGATGTGTGTGTTGAACATGTGTGAATGAAACAACACACAACTCCAGGTCTGATTGTGATGAGGAAACATTATAGCATAGATCAGAAAGCAGCGTAACGATATGAGTCAGTGATGAGCTTAGATCTCCTGAATCGATTCTTATCATTAAAATATCGACCCAGCAGACACACGGATTGTTCATTTGTAACATAGATGAAAACATAAACTATATCCATCCCGGGTGCCAATACACTTACTGCAATCAAAGCATGCAGTCTAAGGAGGCAACATTATTGATCCCACAATAACAGTAACACTGTGTCAAGAGGCTTACACAGGTGCCACACATGGAAGCATTTTCTAACTTGTCATTACAGTATCACAGTTATTTCTGTCATTAAAGGTGCACTGTGTAATTTTTCTAGTGGAGGGTCCGCCACGTGCTTGTCTTAGAAATGCTTGATGTTACTTTGTCTGGAATGTTCCACAGTATAGACTAAATCTGTCTATCACAAGGGAGACAAGCAGGATACAGCGCTACACTACATTACACACCAGATCTGTGGAGAGTTGCCCCTGTTCACAGGAGGAATTATTGTATTTTTGAGCAACAGAAACACCCATAATGAATGAATGCTAGATGGAAATGTTTTAAGTCATACCGTGGATGGTTCCAGGTAAATTGAGAACAACTCCATGGACACAAGTAGGTAGCAGGCTGTCCACCAGAAAAGTTACGCAGTGCACCTTTAAGAAATGTTTATTTATTTCGGGGAACAGGTCGCATTTCCCCTTAAGCTTTTGGTGATGAGAATAAACAAGTTACAACGTTTATTAAATTTTGTATTTAAAAAGCTTGTGGCTAATGTTAAAATTGCATTACGGGCACATTTTTAATTTTTTGTTTTGTTTGAAAACTGAAAACCACATTTTGGCCACCCCGTTTGGAGAGTGCCACCCGTCCCCCCACCCCCCAGTCCTCGAATTTCAAACTGACTGGAACTCGGACTGGAATTTAGTTCCCAGTCCCAGACTCTGCATCATATCATATCATATTTAAGATGGGGACAGTTAAAATGAATATTGTTAAAATGCAGATTTTTTATTTTGTGATATAGCAAGTTCTAGGGTCTAGTCACTGTTAGATATAGCCAGATTCAACATTTCTTTATTTGCTTTTTAGATTTGAGATATGGTAAAATACAATGTTATGAATTCATGGGTTGTAGCTTGTGGACTCCATTCAAAATATGTAACATGTTGTTTTAGATTGTTCATCGCTATGGCAACAGTCATAATTTTTCATCATTCTTAAAGTTTAAACCCATAGACGGGGAAAACTGGCCTTTAAGCCCCATCTGGGAGTATGAAATCATCACATTCTACGATCTGAAAACCACCAATAGAATCTTGTCTTCCACACACACATTTTCAGCTGTGAGGGCATTTATGTTCAATTATTACAATTATCTCACTGTCACACTTGTACACAGATTGCCCCACCCGATCACGACTGCCTCCCAGGTGTCTCGGCTCGGGGCATTTCTGAGTGTCACCTGAAACTCCACCGCTGCTTCTCCAGATGTTTCAGAGCCACTTCCAGATGCTGTTGTTGTTGGCACGGCGATCGCTGCCGTCACATGACAACGGGGATCCCACACTCTGATCTGTCACAGGAAAGAAATACAGACTTCAGGAAGTGCGTTCAGTAATAGGCATTCGAATGAACAAATTAAAGGCCCACTTTGTTTGTGTAACTTTATAATGCAGTTTAAATAAGGCAAAAAACAACAGCTGTAAAAGTTACAAGATGGTTTCATGCATGCAGTGAAGAAATATGAGCTAACATTTTAATGAGGAAACCACATCTCTACAAAGTTAAAAGGGTATTATGTTATTTTTCTAGTGAAGAGTCCGTGCCTGGAATGTTCCATCTATCTTGGACTTATTGAACTGAAAAACATGCACTCACACTCGCCTCTCCACAGATCTGGCGTTGGACCTGTAACTTGCCCTTATGGCATCACCTGCCGTCTCCACTAAGATAGAGATGTTTAAGTTTGCACTACGTAACTGTTCATCACCTTCTTGTTTGCATGGAGATGTTATTGCTCTGCTTTGAATGTTCCACAATATGACATTAAACGGATAACTAATTACAGGTGGTTTTATTGCTCAAAAATACCTAGAAAAACAGCCACTCTGACTGTGGCCGTGGTTGTCTCTCCACAAATCTGACCTGTAACTTAGTCTGGTTTGGTTCCATGATGATAGAAAGGTTTAATGCCATACTGTGAAACATTCCGACAAAGCAATAATCTCTCCACATTTGACGAACCCAGCACCAGAAAAGCTGCACAACACAACTTTAAGGTCATACTGTGGAACAATTCCAAGCAAAGTGAATGACATCTCCAAATACAAGCAGGTGGGTGACCTTCCATCAGAAAAGTTTTATATTGCACCTTTTTTCTGCCTTCATACGCTTTAGAAAATATGGTAAATACAACTTATCCAGTGGGAAATTCCACATGAACGGCCACTCATGTCGTAATTTCTACTGGAGATCTGGGAACTCATTTTGATGCCCGAGTTTCCCAATGAAAAATGAAAATAACCTTTGACCTCATCATGGTGGACAGCAGTGAATGAAGACAATTATCTTGTTGGTTGTTTACTATGCCTGAATAATTATGTTACATTTACAAGGTTAATGCATATTTAGCCCCACTAAAGCCATTTTCACACATGCAATGTCACACAGGCTCTTCTCCAGACATTCTACTGCTGCTCTGTTTGTGTGAATGCGAATCTGAAGGCTCCAACCGTGTCCTCTCTGGACATGAAGTTTACATTTTGATGAATTCTCTTCTTGCTGTAGCAGATGAATTAATAAGTCTAAAACCGTTTGCCCCAAGTAACAAGTCAGGATAAATTCTGGGTCTGCCATGTTTCACTTCACTACAACAAAACGAATGATTGTATTTTTGAGCAACAGAAACACCCATAATGAATGAATACTAGATGGAGATGTTTTAAGTCGTACCATGGGACATTCCAGGCAAAGTGAGAACAACTCCATGAACACAAGTAGGTAGCGGACCGTCCACCAGAAAAGTTGCACAGTGCATTTTTAAGAAATATTTTTTTATTTCGGGGAACAGGTCCCATTTAGCACTTCCCCTTAAGCTTTTAGTTATGAGAATAAACAACTTAAAATAGCTGGAAGTATTTAAAAAGCTTGTGGCTAATGTTAAAATTGCATTGTGAGCGTATTTTTTATTTTTATTTTGTCTGAAAACTGGGTCCTCAAGCTACCACTGGCCAATAACATTTAAGATGGGGACAGTTAAAAAGAATATTGTTAAAATGCAGATTTGTTTTGTAATGTAGCCCACTCATAATGGAAAGGATCATCTTTTCATACCATTTGAAGGCAGCATTCCAACATATATGGTTCAGATCTTTACAAAATATCTCTAAATGGCTTGAATTACCACCTGTATTGTTTGAAATATGACCTCTCTAAAGCTCCTGATCAAACTTGTCCGCTCCTAAACTCACCATATGTCCACACTTGTACCACCTCACCGCCCGTGCGCCGATAAAGCGTCTCCTGTCTCCTCCATCTAATTTAATGATAAGTATCACCTGCTCGGTCCCCATGTCTTCTGAGTAATTGCGCCGGTGGCTTTTGCTTGATTAATTTGATTGCTGCATTTTTCACTGTCCCCTCTCGTGCGATTGCCTTTGCGCTACAGGTGCAGGGCTTTCATTAATTACGGCCTTAATCGGTTTAGAAACACTGGGTTTGTTTTGAGGGGAGCTTGTGTTGTGGGGGTAAAAGCAGGTTCGCCGCGTGGATCTTCTCGTTTAGGAAGACAAATGGTGCTTTTATTTTCGGCAGATTGCGGCGATGATTTCAGGGGGCACTGGGAAAGCAAGGACGGCAAGCTGCAAAGGATGCTGGGAGTTTGAAGAAGTAGGGGGAACTATTGTAGTAGTTATCTTTGTAAGTACTCCCTATTGATTTTGTAGTGTCAGAAGTTTACAGACCCTGACAGAATTTATGATTTCTTGGCCATCTTTCAGAGAATATGAATGATAACACAAAACACTTTTCTTTCATTCATGGTTAGTGCTTGGGTGAAGCCATTTATTTATTTTATTTTATCAACTGTGTTTCCTCTTTTTAAATCATAATGAGAACAGAAACTACACAAATGACCCAATGAAGCTTGGAGTCTTTTGTGATAGTTGTGGATGTGTTATTTTCTCTGATGGTAAAGCTGCTCATTCTTCTTGGCAAAAGGCTCCAGTTCCTGTAAATTCTTGGGCTCTTGTCTGAACTGCAGCTTGAGATCTGCCCAGAGGCTCAGAGATACTGAGGTCAGAAGAGACGAACACTCCAGAACCTTCACTTTATTCTGCTGGAGCCAGTGACAGCTCCACTCGCCTTTGTGTTTTGGATCATTATCATGTTGGAATATCCAAGTACGTCCCATGTGCAGCTTCTGGACCAAGAAATCATCAATTCTGCCAGGGTCTGTAAACTTATGAGCACAATTGTATGTGTTTCTCAAACTGGTCCTTGCATGTGCATCTGGTGTTAATACATTTTGGTAAGTAGGGCATTATACTTTTAAATAATACATATTGTGCTTAAGTCTGCTATATATATGGCACCAATGGATCATTTTGTTATAACTTGGACATTTATTGATCAAAAACGACTTAATAAAAGGCGTACTTCCACGTTGGAAAACAGAGGTGCCTAATGGGAGCTGATTTCATGGTAAACAGCTGCACCTCCTGTATATAGTTCTGGATCATTCGTGCCAGAATTACTACTTGATGCTGCTGAATCCTACGTATATCACCAATTAAGAGAATAAAACTTGTAGTGTGGGCGTATGCCAGCGGCAGTGACAACAGTTGATTGATCGAGTTTGTGCCAAGAGAGAAACGATAATCATACATACTACATACACATTGTAAACAACAGAAAAGCACATTTCTCGAAAAGGAGTGAGATGATGAAAAAACTTATATTAACCCACTCCTATTCATGGCAAAGTTTCAAAAATGCTTCTTATGTACATTGATCACAGAACTAATATTTACATATAGCAAAATAATGCCATACTATGATCGTGCAAACTAATAATAATGTTAACAAAGGCACCAAAATTTATCATTTATCATCGCACAAAATAAACCACAATGAGAATGAAAAATGTAAGGATTCTTTGTTTTGTTTTTTTGTTTATGATGGTACAAACTAACAATAATGATAAGGAAGGCACTAAATGTACTGTTTATGAATGTATGAAAAGAAAAGAAAGGGTAATTTTATTTTTATATTGTTGTAAGCTTTGATATGGTCATCTAAGCTACAGTACTCCATAAATCTACTCCGCGTCTAGTAACACACATGCTTTTGGGTTGATCGGACTAAATGAATGGTTTTGTGTCATTTCCGTCACACACTACAAAATACTACTACTAAATTTATAGATTCTGTGTGCACATGTATTCAGAGCTCATCACACCAGGTCTTTTCCATCTAACTGTGATAATAAAAAAAAAGCAATCATAGATCACTAAAATTACACAAATTTTACAATGTTTGGGGAAAAAAAAAATACAACCATTATTCAAACGTCGCTGACAGTAAATGGAAACACAACATACTCAATTTATATTTACATTTTACAGTAAATTCTATGGTAAAATGTACTCCTAGTGGAAAAACAAAACCCTTATATACTTGATTCAGGCCATATAACAATCTGGTTTATATAATACAAGCTTAGCGATAATAAGCTCCTTTGTTCTGCCCACTGCTTTTAGATTTTTTATTTCTCAAACCATTAAAGTTGGACAGACACTGAGTTGATGTTAGCACACTCTTCCACAGCAGAATAGTCCAAGGTTTGAGTGAGTAATTGCGTGTTTTGGTTTTCTGACTTTGGTTTTCTGAAGGGACCCTCTGCTCCTGACAGGCTGCCCCAGGTGCACTGAAGGATGGATCAGACCCAGATACTCACCTGTCTTGGTTAACTGGAAAAGAATAGCCACTGTTTACTGTCTGTGGATTAAACAACAGAATCTGAAAATATCATTATAACTGTAGCGGAAAGTAAAAAAAGAAAGGATAGAGCTTTGTGGATATGGTTAAAGACCATTGTTGAAACCACTTTTGAGATGACTGGATTTCCAATGACACCGAATTACTGGAAAGAAATATTATACAAAATTGGCTTGAGATTTAGTATTTTCATATAGGACTGCAGGATTTATTGCAACTGAATCAAAATCACTGTTAGAATTATCACAAAATAGTGCAATTATTTAAAAAAGAGGTTGCTAGAGAGGGACTGTGCAAAATCCACTTTTTGGAGCTTTCTGTCATAGTATAACTTTGTGCCCTCATTGCAAACATGTCTAAAGAAGTTTTACATGACATCCAGGCATGCTTGAGTAATTTAGAGATCTCTTCCGGGCCCTGGGAACCTTCTTTGTGGTTAGCTGTAATGATTCTGTCCAATGCTCAGCCCACAAGCCTACCTCATTTTCCCACATACATTTTTCATAAATATACAAAACCAGGATACAAAACAGACCTGAGGCGATGTGCAGTAGTTTCATTAGTGGACTGACTTCCCCCTTCTCTCTTCTCTTTTAATGCTAATTTTATGATGATTATTTATGTTCTGATTTGTTTGTATTGTGATGTTAATGATTTTTTTATTCTGTAAAGCGCTTGAAAGTACTTGTATGGATTGTACTATGCAAAGAAACTTGCCTTACTTTGCCTTAGCACAGAGAGCAAAGAGTGGGGACTCAGAGTGTCAAAAAAAAGTTAACGTGTTGTTTTTGGCAAATAGCATTTTGAAAATGATAAACGATACCATTCTCCTGCTCCTGTGAACTTTGAACAAAATCATACAAACTGTAATCTCAAGTCTAATCATAAATTTGGCAGAAAAAAGTTATTTTCCAAAATCATTCTCCTTTATGAATCAGTTTGTTGTGCGGTTGGGCGGGATAACAGCTCATAACAGCACATCTGTACACTGCAGACCTGGTTTAGTCCTGGGTTAGCTCTGGTTTAATTCTGGTTTAGCCTTGGTTCAGTCCAAGTCTTGGTTTAATTCTGGTTTAGTCCTGGTTTAGTTCTGCTTCAGTCCTGGTGTTGGTTTAGTCCTTGTTCAGTCCTGTTTTAGTCCTGGTTCAGTCTTGGTTTAGTTCTGGTTCAGTTTTGGTTCAGTCCTGGTTCAATCCTGGTCTTGGTTTAGTTCTGCTTCAGTCCTGGTGTTGGTTTAGTCCTTGTTCAGTCCTGTTTTAGTCCTGGTTCAGTCTTGGTTTAGTTCTGGTTCAGTCCTGGTTCATTCATGCTTTAGTCCTGGTTTAGTCTTTGTTCAGTGCTGGTTCAGTTTTGGTTCAGTCCTGGTTTAGTTCTGGTTTAGTCTTTGTTCAGTCCTGGTTTAGTCCTAGTAAAGTTTTGGTTCAGTCCTGGTTCAGTCCTGATTTAGTCCTGGTTCAACTCTGCTTCAGTCCTGGTTCAGTCCTGTTTTAGTCCTGGTTCAGTCCTGTTTTTGGTTTAAGTCCTGGTTCAGTACTAGTCCATCCTGGTTTAGTCCTGATTCAGTCCTATTTCAGTCTTGGTTCTGTCCTGGTTTAATCCTAGTTTGATCCTGTTTCAGTCCTGGTTCAGTCCTGGTTCAGTCCTGGTTCGGTCCTGGTTCAGTCCTGGTTTAGTCCTGGTTCAGTTAACTTTCTGTTGATTAACTCAATCAGGCGACTGATATTGTGATTTTCGTTTATTACAAAAATAAATTGAACTGATAGGGAAATACTGGCTCGTTTCCATTTGAAAAGAGGAGAGGACCAAAATTGAGCTGGAATCATTTGAACCAGATGTGATAGTGTGGTGCTGTTTTGGTGAATGTTGCAAAAGTGTGAGTGTACAGAAAAACAAAGAGCTGTGGTCAGTGGACTGTGAATGAAGCTCTGATTAGACCTGGCATTTATTTAGAGAAATACAACTCAGAGGAGAATACGCCAAGGCTGTCTCTGCTGCTGTCAAATCACACCTGGCTATTTGTTCTCATAAAACAACTATAATTTGGTCAAAGTGTGAAGTTTGACAATGGTGTTTTCCAGTTTAAATGCATATAACAGTCTTTGCGCCAGGTTCTCACTCAATATGGAGCGAGTTTGGTATGTAGTTTCGAGCAGTTTACTTGCAAATTGTCTGTCATTGGACCACTGCGAACCATTAAAAGGTCCTATATTACGCAAAATTGACTTTGGAGATGGAGATAGAGGTATGTTTTTGAGGAGGCAACAACATTATAACACGAGTTAAAGCTCACAAAAGCTCAAAATGCTCTGTTCCACCTTGTAACATCATGAAGCAGTAGTTTCTACAGCTAACTTTTGCCTTTTGTTCAGTCGAGACAGTCAGTTCCAGAGTGTTTTCCATTTGAATGAAGAACTCAAGCCGAATTATGCAGCGTTGACATGTCTCTTACTGATCTTATCTCTGTTGGAAATAGACGGATCTGTTTGCTGGATCTTCAGCTTTGTCAAGTTGTATATACTACTTTTGTACATTACAGCTAACCATAAGGAGAGATCGAATAGGGCCCAGCAGAGATCGCAAAATTACTGAAACGTGCATGGGAACAACTTTCTATCATGGTAGAAAGCTCATAACAATGCCCCCTCTTTAAGAAGAAAAAGAAACTTCTCTCACCTCCTATTATAAGTGCTTAGTTCTTCACTCAATAATTTTGCGATCGTTTAACGAAAGTACAATTTTATGTTCATGTTATCTTCATTTTTTGTCAGTATTCATGTTTCATCATCATCATCATCATCATCATCATCATCATCAAACTTTATTGCAGACTCTTGGTCCAGAATTTAAAAAGACACAATGAACAAACACACACTCCAAAAATGTAAAAAATGCTCTGGGCAGATCCGGCAAACACTTCTTCTTGCAATTCCCTGACCCAACAGAAGGGGGTGCTGACGACCCCTCAGTACTCCTAATTTCTGTGGATTTGCTGGAGATGCCCAAATTGTGTGGAAACTGTTGCAAATTTTTTATAAATTTTTTTCATATCCTCCTTGTGGTGTGTGTGTGCTCCGCAGAACCGGTCATGGCTGCACTGGTTTAAATACATGTGGATATCATGCAGCTCCTGAACTGAACCTGCACCTGACTTTTAAGTGTAAATATGGTATGATGTCTTTTTTAATTTTTTTTATTTTGCATAACAAAAAAAGGTTGTCTGATCGGAAGGTTGGCGGTTCGAATCCCGCTCTCGACATCATAGGTTGAGCGGTCAGATCCACTGGCCCACAGATGAAGCTGTCGTCGTGTCCTTGGATGAGACACTTAACCCACCTCGCCCCTATTGTCTGCGTAGACTGGTGTATGTAAGGGTGAGTGGTTCCTTGATGTAAAGTGCTTTGAGTGCCTTGAAGCGCTGTATAAAAATGTGACGTGAAATATTTATCATTTACCATTCTTGTGTGTTGCCTGGACAACCTCAAACCTCATGCTTTAAAAACACTTTAGAAAGATGAATGGTGCTGGCTGTGATTGATAGGTGGATTAACCAGTCAGAAATGCCATGACAAAGTAAAAAAAAAAAAAAGGCTTATGAACGAAAAAGAAAGAAAACAAATGCACAGACCACATGATATAAATTAACAGCTGTGAGTGGCATGTCCCAAGTAAGGGCCACTTTATAATCTGGGTCCAGACCATAGACCATAGACATTTATATTATATGTTGTTACATGCGAACAGCAATAGAGTTGACAATTTAACAAAATTAACTTTACTTTATGCTAGTTAAATTATGTTAGTTAAGATTCTAGTAACGTTAACTATTGTAATTGTTTGAGATATTTTGTCATTTTATTTCAAAAATAGTCAATCGGGGCAGGAAAGCGGGAAGGGAACTTACTTAGCAACGAAACGCACAAGCTGTCAATCAAACCTGTTGCTAGTCGGCAGCGACCTCGGGGAATGAAGGCGCCTGATTGGTCCGTTATTTATGTTCATATCTTAATTTTGGAACAAAACAGTGAAATGAAAAAATCAGGATCATGTGTCGCAGGTTCATACGAACATTTTGAGACCAGAATGATGAGGCTCAGTGCAGCAGTTACGGAGAGAGGGATGATAAGATCCCAATGGGAAAAAGGGAGAGAAGGAGCCAGAAGAGCCTCCTGGAGCACTTCCTGTTTGGCACGCGGCAGCTAGCGTTTTAGCTATGTTCACTCATATATGCAGTCTATGTTCCAGACCCATGGAAAGTAGAAATGGCTGGTCAGACGAGTAAATACACCACAGTATTGCTGGTTTTCACATTATAGAATGTGATGATGTTATAAACCCAGATGACACAGATTTTCCTATTGGTAACATTGAACTTTCAGTTGAAATATGCTAAAGATAAATGCAGAAATTTTGAACCTGATCATTTCTATTATTGACTAGACCCAAGAACTCACTTTATTGCAACAAAAATCAGCATTTTAACATTCATTTTAAATGCCCTTCATCTGTATTAAAGTGTCTATATTATTACTATTTTCTGATCTATGTTTCCTCATCAAAAACGTGCCCGGAGTTGTGTTTTGTTTCAGTGACACAAACCCCCTTCATAATTACTCCTTCTCTCAAACAGCAAACACTCTGTTCCACCTTGTGATGTCAAGTAGTAATACAAGAAATGCTCCACTGTGTTTTTAAACTCAACCCGGAAATCACTATTCTCTACTGAAATAAAGGTAAAAAGCTGTTCACTTGAAAACTACCACTACATGACATCACAAGGTGGAACAAAGCATCGGATTACTCAAACATGCATGAATGAAACAAAACATAACTCTTTTTTTTCTTTTTTTATGAGGATCTGAGGAATGTTATGAATATTATTGCCCTGCAGAATATTATGATGTCATCTGTAACCCAGAAATAATTCCTCAGATTTGTCCTGACAGATCGGAGCTAAAGATCTGGAGAGGGATCCCTGGGTGCTGGGGTCGCCCACTGCTCCATACGGGCTGTGGAGTGTCAGTGGTTGAAGGATGGAGCGAGGGCTGAGAACACATTTCACAGTGACAGCATTGGCTTTGAGAGATTGATGCAACTTCACAGCTCCAACTGTTTGCCACATGTCACTTCACATCCTTCAACTCCAGTGCTTATGTATCTACACTGTCCAAGAAAGCCTGCACTGAAAGAGAAAGCTCCAGTTTAAAGCTGTTTTTTTCTCCTTTGAACTTTGTTTAAACCACAACAAATAAGTACAAATTTTCTATCTCTGCAGACCACATGGAGCTCTTCTGGCTATTCAAGAATATATACTTTTCCTGTAAATAAATACATGCAATTCATTTAGGTGTAACCAAAAGCCGAATTAGCCAATCAGAAAAATGAATAGTCCAAAACAAACAAGGGATTTTATTGAAAAGGCCGAGATGGGAAAGTGCAGGTCACCAGTTTGTGTCAGCGGGGATAAGAACTTTTCATGCAAATCTGCGCTGTTTAATGCACAGATTCACCTGTCGCCTTAATGACTGTGAGAACAGCATAATCATGAGCCTGACGAACGGCAAACTCAGTACCATGAGGAACCAGTCAGATCTGTGGAGGCACTGGTACTGCAGGTTGTTGTGAATATTGTGTTGTTTTTGGAGTGTGTGTTTGTTTATTGTGTCTTTTTAAATTCTGGACCAAGAGTCTGCAATAAAGTTTGATGATGATGATGAAACATAGATACTTACAAAAAATGAAGTAACATAAAATTGTGCTTTCTTTAAATGTTCGCTAAATGACTGAGTGAAGAACTAAGCACTATTAATAGAAGGAGAGAGAAGTTTCATTTTCTTCTTAAAGAGGGGGGTATGTTATGAGCTTTCTACCATGATAGAAAGTTGTTCCCATGCACGTTTCAGTAATTTTGCGATCTCTGCTGGGCCCTATTCGAACTCTCCTTATGGTTAGCTGTAAGGTACAAAAGTATGATACAAAACTATAAACAACTTGACAAAGCTGAGGCGATGTGCAGCAGTTTCATTGGTGGCATTGTATCCAGTGCGTTACTGAAATAAACCATGATTGCTCTGAGTTTGGCCTCTCTGCATAGGTTTTCTGCAGATTCTCTTGTTCAATCTTTTGTTCTCACTTGGCTATGATCACACACCCACCAAAATCTGTCTTATCTGATTTCTGACTTCACTGGCATCTAAACAACGAAATCTGATGTGAGTAATCACAGAGAGACATCCAATAATTTTGCTGTCATCTGATTTTGCTGTTATAATAAATGGCCCAATTATGCCGTCTATGTTGTGAAGTGGTTTCATCATCACAAACATACTCGGAGTCGTCTTTTGTTTCGTTCATGCATTTTTTTAAACTCATGTTTAAACCTTTCATATTTAGGCTGAGTTCAATTCTTAATCTGAAAACACTGTTCAACCTCGTGACGTCATGTGGTAATATAGGAAGTGCTCCACTGTGTTTTTAAACCTCATAGACCTTCACTAGAATCGTTAGGATCATTTCAGCCCTGGAATTTCCTCTTTCTACTAAACTAAAGATGAAAGGTAGCTATTAATTGAAAACTACCACTACTACTACTACTACTACTACTACTACTACTACTACTACTACTACTACTACTAATAATAATAATAATAATAATAATAATAATACAGGATGCCTTTTATATAGCGCTTTTCTGGACACTCAAAGACATTTTACAGAGCATTATTCATTCACTCCAAACCTGGTGGTTGTGAGATACTATTGTAGCCACAGCTGACAGAAGCGAGGCTCCAATCTGCGGCACCGGCCCCTCCAGCCACCACCATCACTCACGCACCCACCACTTTCATACTAGGAAATGTGGGTGAAGCGCCTTGCTTAAGCTCACAGTTTTTGCGACTGGCCCCTCACTGTGGCACCTGATTTTCCCAGTGGTCTCCCATCCAAGTACTAACCAGGCCCGGTCCTGCTGACCTTCTGAATTCTGACTGGATCAGGCTTTGACGAGCTGGTTTGGCCACAAGGTAGAACAGAGCATTTTGAGCTTTAGAGATGTAGACTAATAATAAAGGATTACTCAAAGATGTGTGAATGAAACAAACAACTCCAGATATGTTTTTGAAAAGGTAATGATGTTTTAACATGGCTAAAAGCTCACTAGAGTCAATTCTGCTTATTATTACATTTTGAGTGTGGATGCAATTGCAGCCACTGAGACCATGCACAGCCTAACACTACAATTTAGTCAATACATTGTGATTTTGTGTGTTACTGAGTAGATTGAATAATATTCTTTTCTGTTTTGGACTGATCCTAACCACAAAAGTGCTTCAGATTTTTACCATTCACTTTGTTTAGTTCAGTGTTTGCTCTTTTAAAATCCGAAGCTTAGAAGTAACTGAACTGAATTGTTGTACCTTTGCTTTTGTGAAACACCAAAATCACAACCAAACCCATGCACCAGAAATATGATTTAAATGTGTTTTTTGGATTAGTTCCTTATCAGAGCCCTGCAGGCGGATACACGCTGCACACACATTCAAATAAATCATTTTCCATTCATGAGGTTGACGAAATTGGCCCTGTATTCGGACACCAGAGACACGCAAATTCATTATACCGAACCAGTGATCGTGAAATAAATTTTGAAAAATAGTCAAGAGAGAGAGAGAAAATAGAAACATGTCATTAACTCACAGATGTTCTCTTTGCACAGTTTGAATCTGTCATTTTAATCTGCTAAACAACCCATGAGCACGTTTGGATCTCCTGATAGACAGAAATGGGTTAAAGTAACTTTATTAAGAAACTGTACTTTCCTAGCAGCATATTTTACTCCTTCTTGAGTCATATTTTTTGGTTTCATTACTTATCCCACTGTGAGAAGTCTTCACATGACTAAAACTTTGTAGTAAAAATACGAAATTATTTGAACATTTGTAATTATTGCGCCGCTCCTTCAGACAGAATTTAGTTTTCGCATTGTGTGTATACTTTGAAAATATCAGATTTTTCATTATTAAATGTTTTGCCCATCAAATTACATTATTATTGTTGTTGTTGTTGTATTATTATTATTATTATTATTATTATTATTATTATTATTATTATTATTCATAATCTGTTGTTATGTCCCAACAGTTTCTATTTAAAGGTGCACTGTGCAACTTTTCTGGTTGAGTTTACACTACTGCGTGTTATTACTGTGCCTTCGTTAGAGTTGCCAGGAATGTTGCACATTATGGCATTAAACTTACCTATCAAATATGTATTATTATTCAATTGCATGTGTTTTTATTGCCCCATATTGAAAAAAGGGCTTTTCTCTTCACAGATCTGACCCACTTGGCCTGGTGGCGTTCTTGTCTCCATGGAGATAGAAAAGTTGAATGCTGTGGAATATTAAAGAAATAAAATATGTATTATGAAGACAAGCAGGTAGCGGACTCTTTACCAGAAAAGTTACACAGTGCACCTTTAAGTTACTCTAACTTTAGTAACAATTTTCCCATGCACTTTTTTTTAACTTTAATTTGAGTGATTTCTTAGACCACTACTTGCAGCTCAACTTGAGTAATTTTATATTGAAGTATATGGTCTTTGAGTCCATTTTTGGCAACTCTAACCACCTCTGTAGCTATAGAAGAATACTATATTATCACAAACTGAAAAACGCCCAGGGAAATGGCTTCAAATAATAGCATTATAACATAATTGATGATGTTGGCTGGAGGCACTTTGGGAGTTTTACAATACAATTTCCAAATCAATATTTCATTAGGTGGAAAATAGGTGCAGTGTTTCTTGTTAATAAAAGGCCTGGCTCACTGATTTCAGAGCTATTTTGGAGGAGAGGGAGTGAGTAATTTTGACGCCAAATCTGGCTTCAGTTCAGAAGCATCCAGCAGTTGTGTGAGTGTTTATGGGGCATTTGAAAGGAAGGGGGGGTGAGAGTGGGCTGGTTATGTACTTTATGATGAAAGAAGGGCTATTGCCAAAAAAGAGCAGTTGGAACCAGTGATGATGATAATATTAGGTAAGGTAAGGTTTATTTATATAGCGCTTTACACAGACACATGTCCCCAAAGTGCTTTACACAGCATTTTACAGAGCATTCTTCATTCACTCCATACCCGGTGGTGGTAAGCTACTGTTGTAGCCACAGTTGCCCTGGGGCAGACTGACGGAGGCGCGGCTGCCAAGCCAAGCGGCGCCAACGGTCCCTCCGACCACCACCAACACTCACTCACACAACTTTTACACCTACAGTGCATGTTTTGAGTTGATGGGGGAAACCGGAGTACCTGGAGGAAACCCATCCAGACACGGGGAGAACATGCAAACTCCACACAGAAAGGCCCGGGCGACCCGGGGATCGAACCCGCAACCTTCTTGCTGTGAGGCATGAGTGCTAGTCACTCAGCCACCGTGCTGCCATAGTATTACTACTACTACTACTACTACTACTACTACTACTACTACTACTACTACTACTACTACTACTACTACTACTACTACTACTACTACTACTACTACTACTAATACTAATAACAATGATAAATTATAACATCTAAATAGGCAGGCGTACTGTTGCCCAGTTGAAGAGAGTAACAGTTTTGATGGATAAGTGGTTTGAATAAAGATATCTTTAATAGTTAGAGTTTAGAGGCCTGTCTCACATGTTCAGTCTCCCTGAACATGTGAGACAGGCCTGTACTCTGACTCTCTTTAAATCCAGGCTAAAAATGGTTCTGTTTAGCTGTGCATATGACTGAGAGGTTTTTATTTTCCATTCCGCACTCTTCTCTTCTCTCTAATTCTCTCTAATTTAATGTCCCATCTCTATTTTAAAATGTTATGATGATTATTTATGTTTTGATTTGTTTGTATTGTGATTTTAATGTATTTCTTATTCTGTAAAACACTTTGAATTACTTTGTGTATGAATTGTGCTGTATAAATAAACTCGCCTCGCCTTTGCATTTTGAAATCTCAATAGTTTAGATCGAGCTGAAGAACAGGTCAGAATTCTATGGTGGAATTTGAGGTTTAACTACCAGATTCCTGATTTATGGTTAATATCTCCATAATTCCTGGGTCTTCCCACATGAAGCAAAAACTGGCACAAAGTTCAACCCTGACTATACCTTATTATTTACACCCAAAGATATGATTGTTGTGAGCTGAAAGGATTTTAACCCATAAAATGAATAAATGACAAGTTTATGGAGCCAGTCTCTAACAAGTACTTACACAGTTCAAAATGTATGGAAGTTTGGATCTACTTCTCCCATAAAATATGTTTTAAGAATGCATAATCATTCATTCCTAATGATGTATCTTCATATTAGGCCTACAAAGCTGATGTATATGTCGTCATAACTTAATATTTTAAGTAGCTGGACCTACCATATGTTTCTTAATATGTTTTCAATTTTGCTGCAGATTTCAATAAAAAAGTAAGTTTATGCAGGAACATTTCTTCATGATACAGCCACAGAAATCAAATGCGGTACAACAGTGACACCTGCTGGAGAGACATGTTCTTTTGTCATAAACACTTTTTTTCTTATTTAAGTTTTTACTTAAAGAAACATTCAGTTTTCACTCACTAACCTGGAAGTGTGAAATTGATGGTGGGAGTGTGAATCTGAAAATAACTTGGTTTTTTTTTTTATCATTTATTGTAAACTATATTGTTTTTGATCAGTTTGACCAACATGTCTTAAGGCTTGGATTTGTTTCTCAAGGGCAGGAGGAGGTCTCATCTGGGACCTCTCTGTGTTTGTGTTAAAGGTAAATGACTTCAGCCCCGAGGCTCCTCCACAGTAAAGTGCGTCTGATTTTCTATTTGTTTATCAGTCTGGAGTCACTCCAGGGACACCGCACTGACTGCTGGAGGTTAGCAATGGGAAAAGGAAATGTCTGTGGATGCACATAGTGGTAAACAAATCATTGTATGGTTAGTTATTTTGTAGATTTTTATGCCTGATGCCCTTCCTTGCAGTGTGAATGGACTGGATGAACTTCTGTGTAACAATATTGCATGGCTACTTCTCTGGCACTAAAATGCCATTTAGGAATATCCTATATATTTATTTTCAAGTTAAAATAATACATTTTTATTATGTTTGCTTGATAAGTGCAACTTCCTCTACCGTTTGGGCAGCTACATTGTATTGTATTGTAAAACAAAATCAAATAAAATGTATTTATAGAATACATTTAACAGCCAAAGGTTCCCAAAGTGAGAAACAACAATACAAAAATACTAAATAACAGAAAAAAATAGAGGTTTCTAATAAATCTAAACTAGTCACACAACAAAATGTATTGGGTTTTTTGCTCATCATCCCAACCTCCAGCAGTTAGTGATGTTCTTGGAGCCACAGATTGAGAAACAAATAGAAAATCAGCTGCACTTTACTGTGGAGGAGCCTTGGGACTGAAGTAATTTACTTTTAACACAAACACAGAGACGTCCCAGATGAGATCAGAGCAGGACGACGTGCCCTTCACAGACTAGTACAGCCCTGACGTGACACACAAGGAAACTTCCCCAGGAAAGGAAGATCTACCAAAGCAAAAAAGTTGACTGAATTGCATATTTTAATGTGACGGACTGAAAAAAAGAATAAAAATAAAACATTAATTAATAAATAAACACTTGTAGGCTGCATGTGTTGTCATAGCTGCCTTGAAGTAGACTCGCCCATAGAAACAAGGCTGCAAATTTGCACCATCGGCCTCTCTCCCACACAACATTCAGGTCCTGTCAGTGAAGTGTCTTGCCCAAGGGCATAACAACTGTACGCACGAGTCTGAACTGAAATTTAACCACAAGCTTTGCCACTGAGCAACCGCTGCCTAAAACTATATTATCTGCAAATTACATGAACAAAACAAAGTTGTTTTTATGCTGCTGTATGTTCTTTCCTTTTCTTAAAGCTAAACTGTCTGGAAAAAAAGGATGCATGAAAAAAAGGATCCATACCTGTCAAAACTACTCAAACACAAGAGATTATTAATATTAAACAGGACACCTCGGTATTTTATTGTACTTTTCATATGAATATAGTGTAATTTGTTTGTACTGTATTTTTGCTCTTACTTGCTTCAAACATAGAGCATGCAATGTAATCATTTTAGCTGTACAGAGTTGGCTTATATGGATGGATAACTGCACAGTTTAAGGCAAAATTAATATTGAAAATTGATATTACAAAGGCCCAACATTGTAAAAAAAAATGGCTTAGATATTATTGTTCATTCGTTCCTTTTATTTACATTCGCACTCGCACATATGAATAGAAAAAGCAGATATTCATTAGACATTAGTTTACAGACTGTGGATGATGGTACGATTCTTCAGTCCCTGGACATATTCTTTCGCTGCATCTAAACTGGTCTTTTCTGTCTTTTTGGGTGGAGGACCCTCGACGAGTTTGACAAAATAATGACAGTAAACTTTGTCCATAATTCCGAACATGCCTTTGCCGTGATACCGGATCCTCTTCAGGTATTTACCTTTTCCGGACGTGGACTCAGCTGAGGAAAAAAATAAAATAAAATAAAATATTTTGATTAAAATATATTTAAGAAAATCAGGGCGACACAATATATTGCAAAAATATTGATATGGCAATATTGGTTGATGTAATAACTGAAATGACAAGAAACTAAAATATGCTGAAACAAAGTCCTCAATTTTACAGAAGTGTTCTGTTTTTTAAAAAGCAAAGTGGGCAGAAAGACATGTTTTATTCATTTGTTTTTTATTTTGTCTTTAAGTTTTTTATTATTATTTTAACACAGTTTGATTAATAAATGAAAGGATGTGCAATTTTTGTTTTAATTGGACTTATTGTAACAAAAAGTGTATTCAAATATAGCAATACAAAACATTGTTATTGAATATCTCATCTTTTTCTCTTATCATGTAGCCCTACAAAAATATTTATGGATTATGTCAGGAAGTCCAATGCCGACACAACTGATAGAGGGATGTTCACTTGACAAATCAATGTCTACATACTGTTCTAAAATAATTTTAATGAGCACATTTATAGGCCTACTTTTAAGTGCAGAATTCATTATTTTGGTTACATACTTTATTTCAACAATGTAAATGTAAACTCACCTACATACAGGTTGGACTTGTACTCTACATTGTGGTTTTTAACAGCCATCTCCTGAGCTTCAAGGAGAGTCTACAAAGAAAAATTACAATTGTTTAGAACAGATAAAATACCAAAATAAGACCTATCAATCTATCAATTATTTTAAAGTTGCAACAAGTTAATTGATTATTAAGTTAATCAACTAATTTAGTAGTTTGGAAACATTTAACACTTATGATAAAAAAAACTGAACCAGGCAGTCCTAAAGCAGTTTCACAGCTAATTGATTAATAAAAAAAAAAATAAAATAAAATAAATCTTCTTATACATCTTAAATTGCAACCTTACAATATTTCTGTGCCACTGAAATTACACTGTCTACACACATTTAGTCATGTAACTGGACTTGCCCATAATAGATACGACACTTGTGCTCCTTTTTTCACCAGTTTCATATTTAATTCTCTGCCACAAACACACTAAATTATTTTTGTGTGATTTTTGCTCATATGTTTCCCCTACCTCTTTCATGAACTTGGCTCCTTTCTTGTCACTGAACTCTAGTTGGGCGATTGCTTCATCGATGCTCAATCCTTTGATCTGTAGAGATTACCAAACATGTTTTAATTGACAATTTCAAAAAGAACAAATAATTAAAAATAATTCCTTTTAGTTAATGATGTACATTATTACTCACCAGTGTGGCCAAATACCACAACTTGTCTTTGCTGTATTTGAACTGCCTCTTGCTATGATAGATTTCCTGCATGAAACATTTGATTTTATTTAGCAATCTCCTTTGTTTTTGATCAAATAATTTGCATATTTCTTGAAAGATACACACGACTGGTCTGCGTGGTTCGTCTGGCAGCTGAGGAGGATAAACTTTCAGATTTTTTTGGTCCCATTTCCGTCCCTCCAAAGAGACACTGGTGTGAAGACAGGACAAATGCTGGGGAGCTGTCACCCATGGGAACCTGAGAAGAACAACAGAACAGAACAATCAAAATAATTGTATTAATTTATTTCTCAAAAGCTAATGCCTGGACTGAGGGAAACATTGCTTAAAATATGTGCATATGGCCTCACCAGCTACCATCCATCATGCATTCATACAAGCAACCTTTCTCTCAAACCTCTATCTATTAATGCAAGGAACTGTGTCTCCTCCTTTGTTTGTTTGTATGTTTATTTGTCTGTTCTACACATAACTCTCAAACCACTCATCCAACTGATCTAAAATTTAGAAATTCATTCTAATACGGGTGTGTGCAGTGCCAAGTTTCATATTCTTAACAAACAAACAAACAAACAAAAAAATTCTTGAAAAAGAGCGGGAAGAAGGAAAACTTATATTAACCCACCCCTGTTCATGACATAGTAAAAAAAAAAAAAAAAAAGCATACTTAATATTCAATATATTTACTTTTTATATGTGCTGTATTGTATTATGTATTGCAGTTATTTTGTCTGTATTATTATTGTTGTTGATGTTGTTATTATGATTATTATTTTAGATCATCCAGTGCTGCCACTCATCCTTATACCACGAAAGCAAAAAACTATAATTTCTTTTGAAGCAGTGAATATTTGAGCACTGCTTCAGGTTTTCTCCCAACCCATTCAACACTTGTGTTTACAGAATCAGTGAAATGATTATTAGTACCAATAATGCATAAACCATTTACAATACAATTTACAAAACCTAAAGAAAATGCACCAGGGACTACAGGTGAAAATAACCTCTAGTGCTAAAACCTGGCACAGTATATCTCTCCTGTTAAGGTTAATGCATATTGTGCACTGCCCCTGTCTCTTAAATAAACTAAGTACATACATAAAATAAAATAAACAATGCGGTACAGTAACATTATAGTTGTCAACAGAGAGAGAACATGCATATTTACTTACGCGAGAGTCTGTGCAGCGCGTCCTTCGGGATGCTAAAGCTAAAGAAGCCAGCGCAGTAAACGGATATTTTATACGTGTACTTACCGTGAATGTACCAGGTTCGGTAACGTCCTGATGAAGGCTGGACCTGGAAACATTGACGCCATGTTAAAACAGTATTACTTTCAGGAAATTAATACGAACATTAGTTGAAAATTGTAGCAGCTTTCTCACCGCGTCCTGTCAACGAGGTCGCCATTTTTCTTGTTGCGACACCAAAATTTTATTTACGGTAGGTATGTTTACATTGCTGATTTTTTTTAAAAAGATATTCTAATAAATATTGTAATTACAATATATTATTCTGTATTTGGATCTTTAGTTATTTTTTAATCAAATTCACACAATATGGAAACAAATTTGATAGCCCTATTAATTAAGACCTACGTGAGACACCGTACTCAGCACCGGTAATTTTACGACACAAACGTTTTGTATCCGGCAGTAAATGTGGACCCTGCGTTACGGGATGAGACATGTGAGATGCTCTGTTGAAATCGTTCTCCATTTATTGTCCCGTTTAACCTAAAAAAACAAAACAACAACAAAAAAGATGCACGAGCGCTGCCTGCCCGCCGCTCCGAACTGGTACTGCTCCCGGTGCAGTGATGTTAACGAAGCGGGTTTGTTCGGGTTCGGAGCCAAAAACACAGTTTATCTAGTCCAGGTGTCTGCCTCCAGCTGCAGAGTCACAGGTAAGTTTACTATGCTGGAGAATGATACAGTCAGTTTGGTATATTTTAGTTAGATTAGACTTTAAGCAAGGTAACTATTTCAAAGTGCTTTACAGAATAAGAAATACATTGAAATCACAATGCAAACAAATCAAAACATGAATAATGATTATACAATTCAAAAGAGGGAGAGATAGACATTAAATGAGAGAGAAGAGTGCAGAATGAAAAATGAAAACCTTTCAGTCATATGCAGCTAAACAGAACTGTTTTGAATCTGGATTTAAACAGCCTCAAAGTAGAGGCCTGGCTCGCCTGTTCAGGAAGATTGTTCCAGGTTCAGGTGACTCCCTGTGTTAAGTCGTGACTCTGGGACCAGCAGGAGTCCGGTCCCTGAGCTCCTCAGAGTGCAGATGGTTCATGTGGCACTAACATGTCCCAGATGTACAAGACTCGAGCTGCAGCGTTCTGGATGTTCTGCAGCTCTCACAGCTCGTTTGGAGAGGCCAGTGAGAGGCCGGTATAGTAGTCCAACATACTGGAGACAAATGCATCGATGAGATGAGATAAGATAAGACAAGATATCCTTTATTTGTCCCACAATGGGGAAATTTCAGTGTTGCAATGCACAGTTAAGAGAACAGCAAGAAAAGAGTAGCAGCAATAAAAGTACAGAATTACTTAAAAATAGACTAACTCTATAAAGGTCTATGAAGATTATAAAAGGATTATAAAACTATATACAATTTAAATTACTATCTTAAAACTATAGCTACAATAAAGTGCAATCTTAAGTCTCTCCAAGTCTGCTTTAGACAGTATACCTTTGAATTTTGCTATGTTTTTAGATGATAAAAGGCTGCAGATGTTATTAGTTATTATCATCAGAATCAAAATTTATTTGTCATTTCAGTATAAATAAATACACAGAAATGAAACCCCACACTCAGGTCCAGGTCAACAGCAGCACAAATAAAATAGGAATAAATAGAAATTCAACAGAAATTCAACGTTTGCCGAGAGCAGTTGCATTATTTTAACTGAAGTAAGTAGTAATTATAGAGTTACTAATTTAAGTATATCCAGACCAAGTGGCATATAGTCTGTAAAGAGATACTAAAATGAATACCTTTGTGAAAGATGAGGAATTCAATGGAGAGAAAAGATAGGGGTGCTGAGAATAGGGCTAGATGGAAGAGGATTTTTTAAATTAAAAAAAAAAAAATCATAGACAGATTACATGTTGTCACTGTTGCTTACCATTGGCCTACTGAGAGAGATCAATTGATTCATATTTAATAACAGGGTACAACTAACCCAAGTTGGGTAAGTACTTGTGCTTGTAGAATAATGATATGCCTTTGATTTGTAAGTGTCATTACATTGAATTTACATAGTTCTTATATGGTTCTGTCTTTTATTTTTAGGTGAGCTGGTGGGCCACAAAGACTTGGTGTCCAGCTTCAGCTTCTGTCAGCACTCAGGTCAGAGCCACATCTGCGTGAGCTCCTCCTGCGATGGGACCATCCGATTCTGGGACACAGAAACTAAAAGCGTTCTCAAGGAAATCACAGCTCATCAGGTCAGACACACCCAAAACAATGGAGTAGTCACGATTTGCAATGTATAAAGCTTTTGGATACTTTTAGAAATTAGTGGCTTTATTTCAATTACCGTAGCTGTCCTTTTTATATTTTGACATCAGATAAGGCTGTGTCCATGGCAAGTAAGGTGGGACCTGTTTAATACATGGATGGGAGTCTGCTGGGAATACCAAGTGTCACAATAGTATTTCTATTACATGTTGGTGTGTGTGTGCGTGCCTGCGTGAGAGTGTGTGTGTTTGTGTGAATGTGAGAGTGTTAGTGGTAGTCAGAGGAAGGCAGCCTGACTTTTAGCAATCTTCCCCTAGCGAGTATGGAGAAAATGAATAATGCAACATAAAGTGCTTTGGGGACTATATAAATCCAATGTGTTGTGTTCAAGTTATTATCCTGGAAAGCAAACAGGATCCAAAGTTGTTTTTAAAAGACATCGTAATGCATAATATAAGCATTTTAAATGCTCAGAGATAATTTAAGTTTATCTTCTGTAATCTTCTTATTGGTCCAGAACCCAGTGTCAGCAGTGCACTGGTCTCCTGTGGATAAAACCCTTGTAGTTTCCGGAGATGAGAAGGGAGTGGTGGTTTGTCACTGGTTCAACACTGGGGACAGCAGCAGCTTCTTCCCTGAACCTCGAACCATCTTCTGCTTGAGCTGCTCCCCTCACACCTGGAGCCATGTGGCGGTCGGGTAAGAACAACCCCACTGTTATGTATGAGAGAGACAAGTCTGGCAGTGTGTACCATAAATCCACCAGCATGTCTTTAAAAGTGAATTATAACACATTTAATTATTCAAATTAGTGCCTGAAAATATAACAAGACAATAAATTTGGACTCAAAACAAGATTATAATTGCAGGCTAAGGGCTACTTTATCAACTTTATTCACTGTAATAAAGATTTGTGATGTTTTTAAAGGTACAAAGATGGGATGATTGTGCTGATTGATGTGAGTAAAAAAGGTGAAGTCATCCATCGCTTGAGAGGACACGATGATGAGATCCACTCTCTGTCCTGGAGCCCAGAGCCAGGAGAAGGTGTCCTCTATTCCCGAACTGAGGACAGTGATGGTAAAGAAACCAAATGTCCTAACCCTAACCTGTTCTAAAGAATATCTTTCGATGCTAGGTTCAGTAATGTAAAGAGCACATTTTTTCATGTTATCTTTGGCAGGGTTCCCGCGGTGTCTTAAAAAGTCTTAAAAGCATTGAATTTATGAATCTGGGACATGAAAAGGTTGAATTTTTATATCTGGGTCTTAAAATTTGTGCAGTACTTAACTTCTCCATATCGCATTTCTCCTCAAAAGTTTAATTTGTCAACCGCCATTATTTGGTTAAATTACGTCGCCTAAATAACAAGTGGCGGAACCAATAATTGAGAACGCGCAGCCCTAGGTCAAAATCCTCCGAACACCTCACTGAAGATCACACTGCAAAAAAGTTTGGCCAAAATTTAAGATATAAACACTTAAATCTATCAGAAAATTAATGCCTAAGTTATCTTAAAATAAACGACCTCTAGACTAGAATGAAGCAGTCTGTGGTGAGTGTTCATGGGCTGGAAATAAGTTCATGGATGCTAAGTTTGAGATAAACATACTTGAGTATCAAGCAAATCTGTATCACTGAATCTAAAAACAAGTGAAGTGTTGCAGGACAAACTACTGTAAATGGATTGTAGCTCCTTTTAAACATTTATTACCTAAATTTTTAAGATTTTCTGATTAGCTGAGTCATGGAAGAAATATGTGTGACACTTTTTAAGATTATGCAACCAATTCAGAACTAGTAAGTAGCTAATTAATCTGAAAACATGATGACTAACCTGAGATGAGTTTAATAATCTTGGCCCGATCAGAGAAATTTGCAGTGCAAGTGCTACAGCACCACAAGAAACAAGCCAAGTAGATCCGTGTAATATCAAAGAAAATCCTAGCAGAACACAAAGTTTGATTAACGCTGTTCTGTTGTTGGTTTTATGTTACCGAGTGACCCATTTCATGCTGGGGTAATGGAGAAGAGTCTCTCTACTCCCCCATATGCTTTTATTTGAGAAATACATGAACATAAATTCAAGAAATTTGTTTTTCTTTGCTGGTAGGTCTCTGAAATAGGCCGTGAAATATTTATTCAGTTTTTATATAAATGGTCTTAAAAACACTACAATTTAACTTGAAGAAACATACAGGAACCCAGCTTTGGTCTTTGATATAAAGCTAGAAACTAGGCGTGGGTATTGCCAACAACCTTGCGATACGATACGATTCGCGATACAGGGGTCTCGATACGATACGATTCACGATACAGGGGTATGCCGATACATGGTCTTCAAGGCGATACGTATCCCGATATTTTACATTACGTAACCTATAATTTTTAAAAAAAGACAGATGTTTACTCAAATGTTATTTTTATTTTGGTGAAGCGCATCAGTTACAATGTAACAGAAGAAGCTGTAAGGCAGAAACTGCCCTTGATTAACCTGTTAACACCCGCACTCAGCACAAGTGTTCAAATATGTACCAGATGTTCCAAACTGTAATAAGACTGTAATAGTAATAGGACTGGACCTGTTTCGGACCGACAGAACCGGCTCAAAGGTAAGAAATGCGATGAATATTTTCGGGAATTATAAATTATGGCTCTTTGGGCTGTGTGGAATAAAATAAATGATATGGTTGTTTTACTGAGGAATTAAGCTTTCAAACGATGTATAGCATGTCAATATTGGAAAAATAAGTACGGTGAATATCTGGCTTGATGGGTGTAAACATGGCTTAACAAGGCTGTATGCTGACATGCCGCTCCTTTGATGAAATTAAACTTAATATATGGCCTTAACAAGGCTGTAGTGCAGAAGGAATGCTGCCTTTGACAATACGAAATGCGCATTGCAAGGATCACTTATCAGACGCAGTTTGCTGAAGCTTGATAAATAATGTTTGTTGCATGTAAAATATCGATACTGACGCCTCCGTATCGATACGTGTATCGCCAAAAGGCCCACGACGATGTATCCCCGTATCGATTTTTTGAACACACCCCTAGAGAAACAAAGAGTAACTTCCACCTCTCTCTTATCTGAAGTGGCATTGGAATTGCTTTTTCAACACACATTTGCTTATAATAATGTATCTATATGTATTGTATTTAACAGCAGGTGTGACTAGCAGTGTTTCGGGAGAGGGCTGTTTGCTGGCTTCAGGAAGTAGAGACCAGACTCTGAGGATCTGGAGCACCGACAGAGGAAAAAGTACAAACCACACACTAATACTATCTTTTGATCAGAGTAAACTTTAATAATACATTTAATTGTGTTTTTTTTTTTTTATTTTCAGGTGTGATGACACTGAAGCTGCCGTATCTGAAGAAAAGGGGGTCAGTGATGGATCCCGGAGTAAAAGAGCGACTGTGGCTCAATGTTCACTGGGCCAGAGGACGAAGAACACAAGTCATATCCAGCTGTTTTAGGTAAGACTGTGCTGTTGCTGTACTTGTTAGAGATTCTTGGTCGACAATGTCTTTTTTCATCTGGGGGTTAGTTACTGGGCTTTTGTAAGGTGGTCACATATTAGGACTAAATGGTTTGGGAGGAATATCTAATTGCAATATTTCTGACAAGCATTGAGATTAGATTTATAATTGTTGTCTTAATAAAAGGAGTCTGTTCAAAGTTCAAATTTTAAACACAAAAATTGAAAAAAAAAAAAATCTTAAATATGAAATGACAAACACATTTCAGAACATGTTTGTACAGATCTAGAGTACAAGGTTACCCGTTTTTTTATGGACAATAAGACATATTTTAGGATATTTTGTTGTGTATGGAGGAAATTATTAATTGCAGCCTTTGCAGTTTGCTAACTGTGTCCATTCAGTTTGCTGTTTCAATATGATTACAGTTGATCTCACAGCCCTTTCACATATTAAAGCAATAAGCATGGATGTTAAACTATATAAGAGCACCAATATGAGTATAACAAGATTACTATCTAATCTGTTGGTTTATCTGTTTATTCAGTTCTAGTTCTGTTTTATTGCACACTATAGGGCATTTTTTAATGAAATTATTTTAAACAGCAATGAAATGTAACTTGTTTTTTGTGTGTTTTAGTGGCGAGTTGCTGCTGTGGGACTTGCTGAAGTCAGGGAAACAGAAGTGGAGTTTATTTGGGTCGAGTTCAGATGGACAAAACCACAACAGAATCGTCTTCAACACAAGCTCCGTCCAAACTCAGGAACAACAGCTGCTCGTCTCCACCTCCATGGACAGAGAGGTATTTACAACTGAGCAGAATAATTTTGGTGCCCTACACCACCACAAGAGATTTTATTTTTCCAAGATTGAACACTAAAACTACACATGAAAATGTGTGTTTTTGAAGAATACACATTATAATGTACATTTCCATGTTTAGCTCCTCACTCCTGTCTTATTTGCTTCTTTTTTACCCATGGCTGCTGATTTCTCTGATTCATACTTTGCTAGGAATGTTCCACAGTGTGGCATTTATCTTGCATTTAATGTAACTGCTATTGTCACATATGCATGGAGATGAGTGAAATGCTTTATTGTGGTGGTGGACACTCCAGAAAAGTTATAGTGTCCCTTTTAACTTATTTCAAAGAGTTCTTGATTTCTATCTTGATTATAAAGATGTTTTCTTCCTCTTGTCTCCAGATAAAGTGTTGGGACATGAGATCCCTTGAGCTGTGCTGGACCCTTCCCTCTCTGGGAGGCTTTGTCTACTCCCTCTGCTTCTCTCCTCTGGGGTCTGGGACTCTGGCGCTTGGAGTCGGAGACAACATGATCCGAGTCTGGAACACACAGAGCTCCAAACTGTATGACACGCGCTGCTTCTGGCAGGGAATTAAGTCCAAAGTGACTGCGGTGAGAGATACTGAAATACTGAGGCTGAAACGATTAATAATCAACAACCATAACCATCAGCTAGACATGAAAATCGGAATTGTTATCTGAATTTGTCGACTATTAAATTAACAAAACTGCTCTGTTGCACTGGTTAGTGGTAGAGCACCCAGTTGTCTTTCTCACAGTTACCTTTAGTAACATTTTAACATTCTTTGTTTTTTACAGTTGGCCTGGCATCCAGAGAAAGAGGGGGTACTGGCTTTTGGTACAGATGATGGAAAAGTTGGAATCTATGGTGTCTTCTCCAATAAGTAAAAACACATCTACTGTAACAAACTTAAATACCATATGAGAGAGATTACACACTGTTGATTGTTGTGTGTCAGGATTAAATATATCTCTAAATGCAGTGATAAATCATTTTGTCTCCTTCTTAAGGCCTCCTGAGATTTCGAGCTCTTATCACAAAAAAACTGTTTACACTTTGGCCTGGGGTCCGCCTGTTCCACCGCTTTCGTTTGGTAAGATGTGTTCATTCATTACAAAACACACATAACTTATTTGTTCTTAATAATATGTATTTAAATGTACACTGTGTAACTTTTCTTGTGGATGGTCTGCCACC
This sequence comes from Odontamblyopus rebecca, assembly GCA_030686955.1. Taxonomy (NCBI): domain Eukaryota; kingdom Metazoa; phylum Chordata; class Actinopteri; order Gobiiformes; family Gobiidae; genus Odontamblyopus; species Odontamblyopus rebecca. The sequence continues at coordinate 34,430,135 of CM060664.1, forward strand.
TACTTGTCTGGAAATATCCTTGCGTTGCCTTAAATGATCCATTTTATCCATAAATACCTGACAAACATGCATTCATACTCCTGGTTTGTTTGTCACTATGAAGAGGAGTTAAATGTCACACTGAACATTCAAGGCAAAAGCAATAACGTCTTCAGGCGGTTTTCTGGTGGACCAACCCATCAGAAAAGTTACACAGTGCACCTTTTATTCTGCCTAACTTTTAGTTTTGTTATAGGATCCTCAAAGGGAAAGTCAGCCGTCAGTTTGTACAGCTGTGCAGGAGAGGGCACCATTCTTCAGCATGATCCACACCAACTCGGTGGAGATGCTTTCAACATCGACAAACTCATCAAAAACACCAATAATATTCAGGTGAGTTGGTGGCAGGTTAGGGGTGTATTTATGTAGGGTAAGCAGACAACTTTGGTAATTTTTTGTCATATTTGTGCGGTGGTTGGACTTGGACCGAAGGTGCTCTGTGTAACTTTTGTGGTGGAGGTCATGCTGTCTGCTTGTCTTCAAAGAGATGTTGCTGCTTCGCTTAGAATGTTCTATAATATGGCATTGAACTTATATCTAAGTAAACGATCAATAAAAGATGAGGAAAAGATACAGTGGAGAGGTGGCCCAGCTTATTGTAAGACAACACAATGCACCTTTTAAAATCGGTTTAAATATTGACATTAAATTAAATTACATTAGATATTGGTGGCTGTTGGCTCGTGTGTACATTGTGATGCCATGGTTATTGACACTAATGTATAACTGATATATTTTAACACTCTGGTCATTGGGTGTATTGTATTTTATGCACAGTCCTAAAAAAATAGATACATTCTTAAATGCCTGTGTAATGTTGTACAGGTCTGCTTTTTTGGAACTTAAGTGGTAGAAAAAATAAAAATGTAAATAAAAAAGTTATTTTTTTTTAAGTATAATCAGGTCATTGTAACTGTTAATTGTAAAATTGCTAAATCCTGACATTACAGGAGTATAGGAAATATAATTGTATTTTTTCTTCTCCCAACAGCATAAACTGTCTCCTCACACTGACCTAAGTTGGAAACCAGATGGAAAAGTTGTGGCCATTGGCAACGAGGATGGGTAAGAGTGTTATATTTTCATGCTGCCAAAATCAGTACAATTTTGCAGTATTCATTGTAATACCTTCATATAGTTTGGGATCATTGTGTCACACCTTTTCAGAATTTACACTTAAAGTAATATTACACCAATGGAGATTTTAAGACACTAACTATTCTATTCCTCAACACTTAACTTCATAGATGGTTCATACATTATAATTTATAATTCACACAGTATAATTTAGATATGTTTTAGGTCTTAGAAGAACAAAACCAAATGTTTCCACTGTTGTTTTTATGATAATAATCAATAAACATACCATTTTATTCAATATGTACCACATTTTACCAATTATATACATGTTTTACTTTCGATCCCAAGCTCAATTGGATCTTTACCTTGCATAACATTTAAAGGCTTCACTAACTCCTTGACTGTCTTGCTGCAGTTGTATAGATGTGTATGAAGCCCCCAGTCTGAGGCTCCTGTGCAGTGTCCAGCAGCACCATAAGATCATAAACTGTTTGCGCTGGCACCACGGCCTTCACAGCCCCGAGCTCAGCGGTCTGCTCGCCTCCGGGTCCAGCAACGCCGTCGTCTACATCCACGACCTCAAACAAGTACTGGGTGAGACGAAGGGTTGTCAATAGTATCGCAAATCGGATGCTAAGCAATACAAAAACTAGTATCAAAACTAGATACTCATTTGAGCAGGTGTTGATCATAAAAAAGCGATACATTCACAGGACAAAAATGAACCTTTTTTGATTAGCTTTAGAATTAACTTGAGCTGCTTGAGCTGTATCAGACTAAGAGGTCTACATAGACTAGTATACGCCCATGGTCCACTATGGAACCTACCTGGACCACTGAGGGATTACACAGATATGAGGCCAAAGTACTATTATTTAATGTTGGAAATCACATTCTATTGTCTAAAGAAAGTGTTCTTTACTTAGTTTGGTACCTCAACCTTAACAACATGCTTTGTTAAACATTAGCAGCTATGTTTTTTTGTGTTAAAAAAGGACCAAAAAGTTCTCTGTTTCAATATGGCCTCACCATTGGTTTGAATCTGACACTGAAAATGTGTCAGATTTGAAGATGTATTATGTGTAGTTATTTTATATTCTTAAACATGAGTCAGTTTTTCATGCAAATGCTCGTGTGTTCCTGTCATAAACTCCATTTATTGTTCTTTCCTTCTTTAAATGATTCTGTTGAATGTCGTGTGTATTTTCAGACTCCCCCGGGGACAGTGCGGTGGTGATCTCAGAACCCTTTCGCAGATTGAGCGGACACACGGCCAAAATCACCGGAATGTCCTGGAGCCACCACCACGATGACCGCCTGGTGACTGCGAGCTACGACGGCACCGCCCAGGTCTGTAAATGCCTTCAAACCAGTGGTGCAATGAGGAATGGTAAACAATCATATTAGTTAGGGCCGCACCATAGACTGTATATATGAATGGACATGGCTAGCCCACTGCCTCCAATTCACTTTCTACTGAAAAACAGTCAAAAATACAGCGCTGAGTAAGTTAATAATAATCGATCACTGTTACAACATGGTTAAAAGCTCATTAGAGTCAAGTTTTCATAATGTGTCCCTATATTTTTACAAACCCTGAGAAAACCCTCCTGTACGTTGTAGGTGTGGGATGTCCTGCAGGAGGCGCCAGTGTGTAACTATCGTGGTCACCATGGAAACCTGCTGTGCGTAGACTGGTCTCCTCTCGATCCTGACACGGTTTGGACAGGAGGAAAAGACTTCACTGTTCACGAGTGGAGAGTGTCCAAGCAAGAGTTTGATAAGCCTCCCAAAGGTGAACAACAACTCGGCAAATATTAGGCTTTATACTTATACTTTTATCAAGAGTTCCAAAACATCAGTGATAAACTTTCCATCAGTCTTACAGGTGTTTAGTCATTTAACCGATGGTGTCTTAGTGTTAGTTATAAAAATGTGTGCTCGATCAGTGTACATAAATTACTTCATCATGATACCGGATTAGACCATAACTTTTACAGCTTGTGTTTAGGGAAGAAAATGGTTGAGCTCAAGGAGAAAAAGAAGAAAAGCAAAGCCAAGAAGCCGTCAGCATGTGCCACTGTTGTCAATGGAGAGAAGGCTCCAACTGCAGGGGCTTTATCTGAAGAAGACGATGATGAGACCAGCTCCACAAACAGCTCTCTGCCTCCAATAGGTAAATACAGTTAAAAAAATAAACGTAAAATAAGGACAATAATAATGACTGACAATAATAATTTGTATTTTTCAGCTCACAGCGAGAGCCAGAGAAAACCCCCTCTTGCTGTGAAGAATAAAGACAAGCCAGGTAAAGGAGAAAATAATGTATTTAATACTAGCCTTGCCAACCAGATTAATTCAGATTAATTTAGTTCACAAACTCCTGAGAATCTTTGTTGTTCAGTATATGATAGACCAATCACATTCATGACATTGGGATGCTGGTATGGTTATGTTTTGTTGTGAGCACATGCAAAATGACTTCAAAACATTTAAATGAGTTTGATTTAAGGGAACTTTAGTGACTGCACAGTGAAGTTGTCATGACAGCTCTTAAAACAGAATATTGTGCAGATGGTAGAAGAACATGTCCACAATAATAATAACAATATTTAAAATGAGTAAATAAGATATTTAAACAGTAAGTAATAAAAATGTGTGCATACAAACACAAATTAATCCATCTAACACAATGAAGAAACATACAGTATACATAAACACATATTGCAATCATTATTTTTTGCTTAGAGGTGAGTGTGTCCTCCATGAAAAAGAAGAAACCTCGTTCGATGCTTCCTCTGAGCACGTCCATGGACCATCGACCCAAAGACGAGCTGCTTCAGGACTGCATCACTCTGGCCTCAGTCACACACAACGGTGGGTACTGCTGTTACATATACTTGAGTAACTTTAAACAATTATACTACTCAGGGTATTTAGAGGGAATAACCTAAAACCCAGACCTTTTTGTTTTAGGCTCCTAACTTGCCATTCTGTGCAGAGGGCATAGCCCAAACTCTTATAAACCTCATGCTAAGCATGAGCACTGTGTGAGAGACACCTCTTAACTAATAGATGGTCAAGACACATGACGCGTAGCATGATGCACAGCAGATTGGACATTAAGTCCCAAATCTGAAGCAAGTGTTAGTTGTCTCAGAATTTAAACTACTAAACTACTAGAATTTAAATGTTAAAAAGTAATTTAAAGTGACATGTTTTAATCATACAATCATTTCAATTATTTAATTCAAGACCAAAGAAATTGGTATCAATCTCAGATCGATGCAAACATTTCAGGTATCGCACATCTAATTTTTTGTGATTTGTTTGTTGCAGCGCCCCCTGTAGGCTGCAACCTGGGACAAGGGGAACATGTCCATTTGGGTTTATTCTCTGATCGAAAGGCTTTGCACCGAATGTTCGAGGCAGAAGGTATTTTTCATTTACATTTCCTTATTTTATATTTTCTTTAAATAAAACCCAAACTTTTTAACATGTAAAATCACTTTCAGTGTCCTCTCCTAAGCAACCATATAAATGGACCAAAGTTAACAGCAATTTAACATGAGGCATACAAATAATGCAAATGAGAAAAAAAAAAAAAAAAAAAAAACTCTCTCTCTCTCCTTTCTGCCGGTTCAGTTGTGATTGCAGTACTTTTGTTTTAAACAGTAAGAGCATAATATATGTACATTTTTTTCAACTGTGTGTGTCTTCAGAGGAGGCCCATCTCGAGGCAGGACACTTTGAATCTACTGTTTACCTGCGGCTGTGGAGTGGTGACCTGCAGGGGGCGCTACAGCTGGCCACAGAAAAAGCAGAGCTCAATGACCACCTGCTTTCTCTGGCTCCAATGGGTATGTACAGGAACCTGGATGGAGAAAAACAGATGAATACTAGATTTACTTTTAACTTTTTTGCCATGTTATTATGTTATCACACAAAAACAGAACTGAAGTTGTGTTTTGTTTTCTTTTTCCCATCACATATGTTTAAGTGGAGCGCTCCGTATAACTGTTGTAGAATGTTTTACAAGTAGTCCATAGAATATAAAGGAAAAGGCAGGAGACAGTCTTGGACGTCTTATGTAGAAGAAATTTATTACAAATCACAATGACCAGGGGGATTTCAGTTGTAGCACACGTGGTATTTCCTATCTAAGCCCTGATGATGCCTCCACTACATTTTGAACATTGCACAGTTTGACTTGATAACATTCTCTTATTATTATTCTGTTATTCCCTTACAATAAGTATAACTCAAATTCTAATGCAGTTATTTATTAGCAGTTTGCAGTTTTTCAGTTGACATGGTCGCGGTATTGTGGCTGTAAAGGCATGTGATTTCAGATTGTAGATTTGTTTTTTTCCTCACCCTTTCTCTCACCCTCAGCTGGATTCTGCGTGTGGAGCGCGGCCGTGGACTCTTATGTCAAACAGTTGTGTCTCCAGGAGCAGTTTGTCAAAGCAGCTTCTCATTTACTGTCCATCAACAAACTGTACGAAGCCATAGACCTCCTCAGATCTCACAAACTCTACAGGTCAGTCACAATATGTGGCATTTACGGTGCTTATCCCATGAAGATGTTATTGCTTGGCGTAAAAGCTTTCATAGTATGGTGTGGTTATTGTCAAAAAGCGTTTATTCACTGTGCATCTTTCCCCACATTATTTAAACAGCTTTTTCATCTATGCTACGCTATGTCACTAACGTACCTGGAGTTGTGATTTGTTAGTCCATTTGGGCCAAGTTTGTCTCGCCCCAGTACAGATATATTGTATAAGCAGCTCTTGAGGTGAAAATAAGACTGATGTGTACTGTCGGCAGTGTTTTATTGTTGTGATATTTACTGTGAAATCAGAAAGAAAGAATCAGAAAGGTTTTTATTGCCATATGAGTGAACAGGTTCACAACATTAGGACATTGCTGCAGTATGTACACAAACACTAACATGCAACAAATAAATAGAATAAATTTATTTGTTGCATGTTAGTGAAATGAAGTAAGAACTAATACATTTTAAATGGTTTTCAGTAGTCCAAAATTATTCCTCAATTTACCCCATGAATATGAGCATCCTAATTATTCACGGCAAAGAGTTATAAACACTTTTCACAGCTCTCAGAGACCAAGCAGAGTTTTGGCACACAACTGGCATGCTAATAATTATATCAAACATTAAAATGCTTTCTAATTAAATATAGATGGCACAAGAGCTGCATATATACAATATTTGTACTGGGACAAGACAAATTTTGCTCAGTTACATGGAAACATGTTGGGTACAGTGACTTTTTTTCTGAATTTACCACCTCATTTGGATAATTTTACCTCCCTACATGTTTCCAATATTTTCTGCTGTTCTCAGAGAGGCCATTGCTCTGGTGAAGGCCCGGCTGCCTCAGGATGACCCGGTTCTGAAGGAGCTGTACCAGAGCTGGGCCGCGGTGTTGGAGAAAGACGGACACTTCTCTGCAGCCGCCAAATGGTAAGAGACTTTAAAGGAGAAAGTGTGTCCATAAATCTGACCATAACGAGCAGATTGAGTGGGAACTACAACAGATGATCTGATTTGTGCTGTTAAACAAGTCTCTCACACAGAAAATGAGTCAGTCTAGCTAGCATTAACCAACATTTAGTCACTCTCACCTTGAGTTTACATACAATCTTTCAACTTTTTTTTGTAATGTTTGCATAGTGTCACCATGATAATTGGTGAATATCCTGCCAATATACATAGCACCCTCATAACACTCCCAGCGGGCAATGTTGCAGTTTACAATGAACACATTTTAATAACAATTACATTTGTATTATTGTTAGAAATAGACTGTTACAAATACACTATACCCATGATTTTTAAAGTGTAGACCTGAGATTTATAAAAGGGAGATCTATCTCTGGCTCAGCCCAAATCGAGACAAGACAGACTACTACATTTTATTTGGTTTGAAGGAAAGGGTGCAGCTGCTTTAACACAGCTCTGAGTCAACACGCCTGTGCTTCTGTTTGGGCATTTTATAATCACTCTTTAAAGATATTTGCAGTGGAGCAAATGGAAAATTCTGTTCTGTCAAATTAACACAATTTTAGAGTGAAGACATTTCTCGCTGATCCAAGTGACAACTTTTTTTTTTCTTTCATCCAGTTGACAGAATTGCATTTTTCGTTTGCTATGAATCATACCTGGACGACAGGGATTACACAGATGTTTATCTGCAGTGTTTTTCTATTTGTTTTTATATCGATACTTTGCAGCTGATGTCTTCAACATTCTCTGGGGGCATGAGGCTAATGGAGGCACTGCTCTGTTAGAAGCTCTGTTACTCAACTTTGACTTCAATCTGAATTTATTTTAACACAATCTGACCAGAAAGAGTTGACCTGGTTGTAACTGCAACAGTTTTTCAGTCAGTCACTCTTACCTTTTTGTTGAAAATCAAATGCCTTAACAGGATGTTGAAACATTTTTGTCTGCGTTTGCTAATTATGTCACCATGGTAACTGGTGAACATTCCACCAATAGAGATGTAGGAAGAGCACCCCCCGCATGATATCACTACCAAGTATCAATTGTCAATTTTGGTGATGTCCCTCTCTCATATGAGGACAAGAGCGCACAGATTATACTATGAAAACACTGAAAACATTGCAAAGAAACTCCACAAATGTTGATCTTTATATTTATTTATGTTAGTGATAAGGCCCATTCCATTTGATTTATCCAACAACCATTGAGAGGTAAGAAATGTCTAAAATGAAGATCCATACATTTACCCGTTCACAATCCCATACTAAAAATGGTATGGGGGGGAAAAAAAAAATCTATGTATTCTGTTTTTGTCAGTATAATCCACCCCTGCTTGGTCTTCATCTTTGCTTAACCATGGAAGGGCATCTGGGTTTCCTCTTTGGCACTGACCTCCTCTTATTGTGCATTGGTCTTCTGCTTTTGAGAAAAAGAATCAGCCATTTCCTTAAGAGTGCTGTTCACAACAAGATTATCTTTTGTTGATTTCCTTCCACAAATGGGGCAGTTTTCGGTCTTGTTTTGTGCCCAGTTTTTCTGCAAACAGCTGAAACAAAAGCTGTGGTCACAACTCAGAGTCACAGGATCTTTAAATGTATCCAGACACAGTTTGCAAGTCAAAAGATCTTCAAAAAATTCAGTCATTTTGTCAAGTTTTCCTGGTTTTATAGGGGGAAAAAATGCTTTTTATACGCCCGTTGTGTAAGATGTCCCGTATTATGGTATGGCGCTGTCCGTCCGTCTGTCCGTCTGTGGACACTTCAAAGCTTTGAAGTCTTTGAAGCTTTGTCTTCATGAAAGATCTGAACTCTCTTCTCAAATGTTCTGCTGCTGAAAGCGAGAACAACCCACATTCTCTGCTTCTTTGAGCTTTGACACATTAAAGCTTTGTAGTGTCTTTAAGTTCTGTTGCTGCAATCTGATTGGTGGAATTCCGATTCTAGAATTCTATATACAATAATTCAAAGTACGGGCATATTTTGCCCCGCTGGCGGAGCTCTTGTTGTTAGTGAATCCCAGTACTGTGTGGTGTGAGCTAAAAATGCTCTTCCTCGTCTCTGCCCTTCCCACTCCACACGTCATAGAAAAGAAGTTAGTTACTCTCTCCAACAGAGGGCGCTGTTGGCTTTAGATTGTACACATTTTGTACACACCCTATTTAAAAGGGATCTGGCAGTAGTTTTGCAGACATTATGTTAAAATATTACACTATTTTCAGATCTGTTACAATGTTCCCTCATCGCAACAGACCTGGAGTTGTGTTTTGTTTCATTCACACATGTTTAACACACAAACCCTGCGGATTGAAGCAAAGTTCTCTCAAACAGACAATACTCTGTTCCACCTTATGATGTCATGTGATAAAGCAGGGGGAGCTCCACTGTGTCTTTAAGCGCCACACACCTTCATGAGAATCATTTGGATGATTTCATCACTGGAATTGCCCATTTGTACTGAACAACATGTTAACTTGAAAACTACACGGTGGAACAGAGTGTTTGGATCTTTGCAAATGTAGTCAGACCACAAATAAAGGTGCGAATGAAACAATGCAACGCCACATGTTTTTTGAGGAAGTACCAGCATCATAACAAAGTTGTATCACCACATTACAATAATTTGTTCTGGTGATTCACAGTTTATTTCTTGAGGTATCTGCATTAAGTTTCCTTTTAGCATTAGCAGAGTGACCGATTTACAGCCTTTAGATCATTTCTGTTAAAAATCGATAGTAATATAATAATTTGCGTTTCTATCAGTTATCTTGCAGCTGGTTCCAGTTTCGATGCTGCTAAAGTAATCTCCAGGAAGAATGAGGTGTCTTCTCTCCGAGTGGCGGCGGATATGGCTCAGATCTGTGGAGAGGCGGCGCTGTCCCAGTCTCTGTCTCTGAGATGTGCCAAAGAACTGTCCCAGACTCAGGACTGGAGCAGTGTTCAGGAAGTCCTACGAAACCAGGACACTCTGCTGGTCAGTCCATACCATAGACTTTATAAAGAAGTGGCCAAAGCGAGTGTGACGTCACCGATAGAGTCCAGCGCCGTTCAAATGAAGCTCACGATGCTAATGGTTACAGGAGCAAATTGGAGCCATTCTCTATGTTATGAATAGGATTTTTTAACAGACAAAATGGCAAAATAAAAACCCCAGGATCATATAGAGCGGGTTAATACAAACATTATAAGACCAAACTAAAGTCTTGTAAATACAACTGTTATAAGAGTCTTAACTTTAGGTTTACATGACAACTGGACTAGAGCTGGGCAAATTAATCTTTATCTTGATTGCAGTTTAATTAGTCTAGTGTTATCACAATATTAAAACTTCTCGATTTCAACTAAGAAATAGACTGTATTGAATACCGATTTGAGTCTTTTTAACAGATAAAATAGTACCTAACGTAGTATTTGGATAATCTCAGTCCAGTGTTAAGATTTAACACTACTAGTAAAGAAAATGTATAGATATTACTTAAGTTTCCTTGTACTGAGACATTGAACTTTGATATTTGTAATCATCAGGAATCCAAAAAACAAAACTGTCAACCATATAGTGTGACCGTCAGGCCTGTCATAATTACTATGTCGACTTATCGTTCAATATATTTGATTTGAGCTGCAGAGGGTCAAATAAGTAATGTCTCAATAGAGATCCAAACTAAAGTGTTAAATTCTGCTGCTCATTTAGTGCAGCTCATGTTTTTATGGTATGGTCTAGAAAAAAGGTTTTACATGGATTCTATTGCTTTATTGTGATTTGTAACACACCTAATGACCTAAACGGAAATTCTTCCTTTTTTCTTTTCACAGGTTCACAGGCTTCACTTCTCTTTGGCTGAGTTTTTGTCGCAGTTTTTGTCAGAATCTGGAGTCTCTCTAGAATCTGGAGTGGGCAGTGGTGTCTGGGAGACGGCAGACAAAAACGTCTCCTTCATAAAACGAGTGGAGCAAGTTTGGGATGAAAAATTCGGAGTTTCGCGCACATCTGAAGGACATTGTAGTGTTAAAAGTTTACTACAAGAATTAAAGTCTGTAGAGGGCCCACAACCAACGGCAAATGTTCCAATAAAACAGGTAAAATTCACCGCAGTGGTGGAAAAAAAATAACACGTATAATGTAATTTTAAGCACATAATAATAGTGATTTCTTTAATGGTCCTATAATACACAAAATCGACTCTTGTGAGCTTTGAGCCATGTTGGGATGTTGTTACCTCCTCAAAACATCTGGAGTTGTGTTTTGTTTCCTTCCCACATGCATGAGCAATGCTTTGCTTTATTAGTCTGTGTACAGCTCCAGAGCTCAAAATGCTCTGTTCCACCTTGTGATGTCATGTAGTTAAAGGTTGTATGGAGGCTTATTTTTCGTTTCAAATTGTCAAAAGTTCAAAATAGCATTATAGAGATGCAGCAGCCTTGTACTCATGATGATCCAAAAATGAATGAAAATCCATCAGCTGTGAACATTGAGGGTCCAGCTAAATATTAGCCAATAGATAACGAGGCCTCCTTGTTATCTATCAAACTCCCTACATTTCCAGCGTAACTGACTTGCCGGTTTGCTGGGATTTATGTACGCCTCTCTCGTAATCCACTTATGCAAGACGCTGTTTACTCAACCAACGCAGCGCTTCTTTCTAATTGTAGCTTCCTCGCAGTTAGCACAAAGTTTGTTGCAATGGCAGACAAGAATCCGCTTCCAGTTCCCCACAAAAGGAAGTTTGTTTTTGAGGTCGCTAAAAGAAGATGGGAAAGGGAAAAGGAACAAAGTCAAACTAAGGTGACTCTAGGAGATTTCTTCCAGCGATGGCGTCCACTGAAGCAGACCAAGAGACTAAAGACTGGTCACTAAATTACTTCTGGACAGAAAACTTCAACAGCAATTCTGCAATGCTGTAAGGCTGTAAACAAGCATGATTTTTAGTGTACGGAGGAGGTGGGAGGAGGCGTTTCTACTTGGAGAGCTGTCGAGTAGGGGGCTGGTGTCATGCATGTACAACATCTGAAAAAGGACAAACAGTCGCTGTATTTCTCTTTCCTTGGAAAATCCTCTATACAACCTTTTAACAGCTGCATTTTACATTTTAGTCAGTAGAGTTTGGCAGTTCCAGAGCTGGAATTGTCCGAATGATTCTTGTGAAGGTGTAAGTTTAAAAACACACTGGAGCACTTCCTGTATTACCACACGACATCACAAGGTGGAATAGAGTGTTTTGTGTTTGAGAGAAGAACTAAATTAGGAGGGGTTTGTGAGTGAAACAAAACACAACTCTGGGTGTTTTTGATGAGGAGACAACAGCTTAACATAGATCATTTAACCCATGTTTTTTTGTACTCTGCAGGTTGTGTTGTCATCTTCTCTGCACCTCACCCGAGCCTTTCTGTGTTTACTGTGTGTGGAAGAGGAGCAGGCGTTGAAGGAGCTGTGGTGGGCTGTGTCCTGGGCCAAAGACACTGGGAACTTCTCAGTGTTTTCACAGCTCTGTCATCTACTGTTTCCTGATGGTACTGCTCTATTTGCTTTTCCCTCTTGATTGGTGTGAAACTAGCACCAATATTTATATTTACAACATGTATTATTTCACCAAATTCAGTAAAATTTTGAGAATCATCAGTACCTGTCATACGCACTTTAAGGCTAGGTACAAATTTAAAATCAGTCTATGTTTTTTTCCCCCTTTTTGTTCAGGAGACATTGGCGTTTTTTCAAGTCAGAAGTCTTCGGAAGAATCATCTGCCGCTGCCTTAAGTTTACATTCATTCGTCCGCTACCTCCAACTGTATGATCTCTGGTGGAGCAGCTCTTTGCCAAACGTAAACCGGAATGACCAGACTGAAGAAGATGGGACAAAAGATGAACAGCAAGATGGGTCCAGACCAGATTTGGGACTGGAAGTGTTACTGTGTGAGTCGACAGCGGCTGCTCAGTCTGTGCAGAGGTCTGTGAATGAGATTCAGGACAAACTGAACGCTCTGGTGGCGAAGCATCGGACGCAGGGGCAGGATGGGACGCAAAATGGAGTCACTACCGCAACGCACGGACAAGACGAAGTAGCAAATGGGTGAGAGGATAAAATATGTACCAATTTATGTTACACAAGATTTACAAAAACACTGAATTTGCTTAATTTTGCTTCTAACACTGTCAGTAAAGCTAATTTGACATAAACAGCTGGATACAAACTTTGTATGTTTACATTTGGCACCTGTGAGTGGTGTTTTATTGTTCATGGATTATATTTTAACTTGCTGTTTCTGTAGAGAGGAGCCTGAAACGTTCCTGTCTTTGTCCATGAAAATGTCACAGTATGAGAAACAACTGTCAGAGCTTCCAGACTCCGTCAAGGTACAAGGCTATTTCAAATATAGTGTTGTCCTCCGACAACAAAGAACTTTTGGAAATAGTTTTAAAAGGGTCTCAATATCAGAACGATAGAAACACACATTGGCAAGTAAAAAAACAAATTGTTTGATTTGATTCATTCAATAGAGTTCAGTATTTAACAACAAAATGGAGTATGTCATGGATATTGTTGGCATAATTCTAAAATACCAAATCATTTTTAAGTAGTTTAGCAAAAAAAATTATTTACGTTATAAATAAAATGCCTTAAAAAACAAGCTTACTGTGAACGGGCATACAAACAGATCTGACATTGTAGTTGCTTGTCTTCATGGGGATGTTTATTTAATGCCATAGTTTGGAACATCCCAGGCAAAGAAATAACATCTCCATGGAGATGGGCAGGTGGCAGACAATCCAGCAGAAGCATTACAAAGTGGGCCTCTTAAAATAATTAGGATGAGGCAAGATCTCATGCCTCACGATCTGTGAGATCAAAATTGTCTGTGTTTAGATTTGGATTAGATAAAAACAAATAGGTTATGTGCTGGCGTACACATCTTGAGAAGCTCCAAAAAGCAGTGCTGAAATGACAACATGAATATGAAAATAACATAACTCTAAAATTAGCTCAAAACTGGAACTGGATTACACAATTTAGTTAGTTAAGTACAAATGATGTCAACATCTTGTCCAGGTCTTGTCTTTCATCTCATGTTGTGCAAATTGTGACTCTTCTCCTAAAAAAATATATATAATTTTGTTGACTTCTCTCAGGGCTTTCCTCGTCCAGATGTGCTCGAGTGCTGCCTGGTGCTGCTTCTTTTGGGTCGGTCGTCTTCAGTCGTCTCTGAGACTCTAAAACAAAAATCTACAGACCTGCTTCGAAGATTTGGGACAAGTTCATGTTATTGCAAAGCTGCTCAAAAACTCCTCTCAACTTAAACAAAAAAATGCACAAATTATGAATTAGTTTACTACTAGTTTTGAAAGGCGTGTATCTGATTTTCTTTATAAAACATTAATAAATGTGTCTCTTGGAGGCTATATATGTATCGAACAATATGGCACTTAAGACTGTTTGGACATTGGCTGCGAAATCAAGTGCCAATATGTTTAAAATGTTTAATATTATTTTTGTAATGGTGTATTGCATTATTTGACCAAATGATATTAAACTATACTCTAGTCAGTGAAAATAGATCAAATACTGTGTGATAACTTTTAAATTTCTTTGCTGAAGTCTTGTGATCTCTCTACTACCAGTGTAATGAAGTATAAAAGTAAAAGTACAATACTCAAGTATCTGTACTTTACTGAAGTACATTTTACAGTGTGTTTTAGCACATTTTGGGTTTCTGCCCCAACTCTGAGAAAGCCAAATACACAAAAACAGCCAGAAAAATTAATAAATCAATTGAATCACTTAAAATTCTTTATCAAAATCACTACATTTCATCCTTTAATTGTTCTAAAAATCTATGCAAAACACTTTTACTTTTTACCCCTTAAGTGCATGTACCTTGATACTTTTATGTAAGTATATTTTTTCATCTGATACCTTTACTTTAGTGACTTTTTGTCCCTGTATCTGTACTTTTACTTAAATAACAAAATTGAGTACTTCATCTACCGCTGCCTACAGTGTCCCGCAAAACACTGGGCTAGGTTACATGGAAGATGACACCAAACTACCATTAACCTGATATATGTAGACAATTGTTCTTTATTCAGTTGGCAGAATATAATTTTTACTTTAATCACTACTGCTGTCACTATTATGTTAAGTCTGTAATGTTATTTGACATATAGTGGGATAGTAGTCACTGGCTCAACTTTTAATACATTTAAAATAGAACTTTATTTTTTCTTTTCTTGTTCATTTTGGGGAAGTATGCAAGCTATATACATATAATCATCAATGCATGATACTAAGACATGACAAGGAAGAGGTCTATATTGTGTAACATTGCAAGTCTTGATTGTGTTGTGTCTACAGTTAAGCCGTATTACTGTATTCCCATTGGCCTGATGAAATAGGTGACAAACGACTTGACTATAGATTTCACGCATCCAGATAAACACTATGACCGCGAATATGTTTAGCGAACTTTTCTAAATGATCGCAACAACATTTATGTTAACGGTAATAACAGAAATGCGAATTGTTTGAGTCGCTAAAGAGCTACACGGAGACTGACCCGCCACCGCAATTGTGTTTACTACCACCAAAGTCTGGGTTAATTAAATCAAAACTATACATTCAAGAGCCAAGTTTAATGTATCTGTTTACTCTTTGACATCTCCTCTCACGATTCAGGTACAAACATTTTACCACAAGTCAGAGTTTAGACTAATTTAGAGCGAAATGTAGAAAAAAGTCGACGCCGAGTATCCTCCTAGACTGGGTATCAGGACGGTTTGGTGGATTATAATTAAAAATAAACCTTTCTGCGACTATGTAGATGTGTTCAATGGAAAGAAGGGACTGTGTGCTAAATGTTAATGTATACATTATATGGATTAAAATGCAAACTTTATGCATTTTTAAGTTTAATCTGCGAAGAGAAAACACAGAGCGGAGCCACGGGCGCCGAGCGGAGGGCGTTGAGTCTCTACGGTTCTCATGTGCGCTATAAGCGTCCTCCGCGCGCGAGGCCCGGGCACAGACTCGGATCTGAACCCGACTCCCGAATCATGGCAGAGACCGCACCCGCACCGGCCCCCGCTCCGGCCAAAGCCAAGGCCCCCAAGAAGAAGGCCGCGCCCAAGAAGAAGGAGGGCCCCAGCCTGCAGAAGCTGATCACCGGCGAGATCGCCGCGTCCAAGGAGCGCAAAGGCGTCTCCGTGGCCGCCCTGAAGAAGGCTCTGGCCGCGAAGGGCGTGGATGTAGCCAAGGCCAACAAGCGCATCAACACCGCCCTGAAGAAGCTGGTGACCTCCGGCGCCGTGAGCCAGACCAAGGGCACCGGCGCGTCCGGCTCCTTCAAACTGGCCAAGACCGAGGTGAAGCCCAAAACCGTGAAGAAGAAGGCCGCCGCCAAGCCCAAGAAGCCCGCGGCCAAGAAAGCGGCCAGCCCCAAGAAGAAGGCAGCCCCCAAGAAGCCTGCGGCCAAGAAGCCCAAGTCCCCGGCCAAGAAAGCGGTGAAAAAGGCAGCGCCCAAGAAAGCAGCGGCTAAGAAGCCCGCCAAGAGCCCCAAGAAAGCGGCGCCCAAGAAGCCCAAGGCGGTCAAGAAGAGCCCCAAGAAGGCACCCGCTAAGAAGGCCGCCCCCAAGAAGGCCAAGAAGTAGAGGCTGACGCCGCTTCCGCCACACAAAGGCTCTTTTAAGAGCCACCACTCTTACTAAAGAGCTCACCTTTCTCTCCCTCTAATCATGTTCGTGAGCCCAGTGCTCTTCTGTAGCTGCTCCTTTACCTCACGGGTACCAGTGTTACTATATTGTACTGCACAGTTCCAAGAATTAACTCATATTCATGAGAAATAATCGTCTATGATATACCACGGTACAGTAGCAGCTATATTGTGCCTATTTGTAGTAATATTATGTAATACTTTTATACAATTATATGTTTTATACAATTATAAAGCTATGTGATTGATATGAGGAAGGACACGCATAATTATTTAAAGTAGAACAGTCTTCTTAACGTTTTAAACAAATATAGTGCCATTACAAATCAGAGTAGGACTTGCATGCGC